>WBMV01004643.1:15090-107575 GCA_013396655.1 Campylorhamphus procurvoides
CAGCTCGGCGCTTCCAGACGGCGCCCAACTCTCGCAGCCCTTACCTGGAGCTCAATCTGGAAACTGGGGTGCTCTACGTGAACGAGAAGATCGACCGGGAGCAGATCTGTAAGCAGAGCCCCTCCTGCCTGCTGCACCTGGAGGTCTTCCTGGAGAACCCCCTCGAGCTGTTCCGGGTGGAGATCGAGGTGCTGGACATCAACGACAACCCACCCTCCTTCCCGGAGCCCGACCTCACCGTGGAGATCTCGGAGAGCGCCACGCCGGGCACCCGCTTCCCGTTGGAGAGCGCCTTCGACCCCGACGTGGGCACCAACTCCCTGCGCACCTACGAGATCACCCCCAACAGCTACTTTTCCCTCGACGTGCAGACGCAGGGGGACGGGAACCGCTTCGCCGAGCTGGTGCTGGACCAGCCGCTGGACCGGGAGCAGCAGGCGGTGCACCGCTACGTGCTGACGGCGGTGGACGGCGGGCAGCCCCAGCAGCGCACCGGCACCGCCCTGCTCACCGTCAGGGTGCTGGACTCCAACGACAACGTCCCCACCTTCGAGCAGCCCGTCTACACCGTGTCTCTGCCGGAGAACTCCCCGCCGGGCACCCTGGTGCTGCAGCTCAATGCCACGGACCCCGACGAGGGGCAGAACGGTGAGGTCATCTACTCCTTCAGCAGCCACATCTCGGCCCGCGCCCGGGAACTCTTCGGCATCGCGCCGCGCACCGGGAGGCTGGAGGTGAGCGGCGAGCTTGACTACGAGGAGAGCAGCGTGTACCAGGTGTACGTGCAAGCCAAGGACCTGGGGCCCAACGCCGTGCCGGCCCACTGCAAGGTGCTGGTGCGGGTGCTGGACGCCAACGACAACGCGCCCGAGATCAGCTTCTCCACCGTCAAGGAGGCGGTGAGCGAGGCGGCGGCGCCGGGCACTGTGGTGGCCCTGTTCAGCGTGTCGGACCGCGACTCGGAGGAGAACGGGCAGGTGCAGTGCGAGCTGCTGCAGGGAGACGCGCCTTTCCGCCTCAAGAGCTCTTTCAAAAACTACTACACCATCGTGACTGAGGGGCCGCTGGACCGCGAACAGCCGGGGGGCGACGCCTACACCCTCACCGTGGTGGCCCGGGACCGCGGCGAGCCGCCGCTCAGCACCAGCAAGTCCATCCAGGTGCGGGTGAGCGACGTGAACGACAACGCGCCGCGCTTCAGCCAGCCCGTGTACCAGGTGTACGTGAGCGAGAACAACGTGCCCGGCGCCTACATCTACGCCGTCAGCGCCACGGACCGCGACCAGGGCGCCAACGCCAGGCTCGCCTACTCCATCCTGGAGAGCCAGATCCAGGGCATGTCCGTCTTCACCTACGTCTCCATCAACTCCGAGAACGGCTTTCTCTACGCCCTCCGCTCCTTCGACTACGAGCAACTCAAGGAGTTCAGCTTCCAGGTAGAAGCCCGCGACGCCGGAGAGGAGCCGCAGCCGCTGGCCGGCAATGCCACCGTCCACATCATCGTGGTGGACCAGAACGACAACGCCCCAGCCATCGTCAGCCCCCTGCCCGGCCGCAATGGCACCCCGGCGCGGGAGGCGCTGCCCCGCGGCGCCGAGCCGGGGTACCTGGTGAGCAGGGTGGCGGCGGTGGACGCCGACGACGGGGAGAACGCACGCCTCACCTACAGCATCGCGCGGGGCAACGAGGCCGGGCTGTTCCGCATGGACTGGCGCTCTGGGGAGCTGCGGACGGCCCGCAGGGTGCCGGCCAAGCGCGACCCGCAGCGCCCCTACGAGCTGGTCATCGAGGTGCGCGACCACGGGCAGCCGCCGCTCTCCTCTACCGCCGCCGTCCAGGTGGTGCTGGTGGACGGCGCGGGAGAGCGGCCCGGAGGCAGCGGTGGCCCGGGCGCGGGGACGGGCGCGGGGGGCGGTGGCGGCGGCTCCGGCGAGCACCGCCCCAGCCGCTCCGGAGGGGATACCTCGCTTGACCTCACCCTCATCCTCATCATCGCCCTGGGCTCCGTCTCCTTCATTTTCCTGCTGGCTATGATCGTCTTAGCCGTGCGCTGCCAGAAGGAGAAGAAGCTCAACATCTACACCTGCCTGGCCAGCGACTGCTGCCTGGGCTGCTGCTGCTGCTGCCCCTGCTGCAGCCGGCAGGCGCGGGCCCGCAAGAAGAAGCTCAGCAAGTCGGACATCATGCTGGTGCAGAGCTCCAACGTGCCCAGCAACCCGGCGCAGGTGCCGGTGGAGGAGTCGGGCAGCTTCGGCTCCCACCACCACAACCAGAACTACTGCTACCAGGTCTGCCTCACCCCCGAGTCCGCCAAGACCGACTTGATGTTCCTCAAGCCCTGCAGCCCCTCTCGCAGCACCGACGCCGAGCACAACCCTTGCGGGGCCATCGTCACTGGCTACGCCGACCAGCAGCCCGACATCATCTCCAACGGCAGCATCTTGTCCAGCGAGGTAAGGACCAGCATCCCACCGCCTCCCCACACCCCCAACACTAGGGGCCTTCAACCTCCAGCCATCCCTCGACAACCTTCCCCAGGCCCCGGGCCGCTTTCCAGAAGGTCCTGCTCCTCCTCCCCTGGCGGAAAAGGCGTTTTGCGTTCCCCATCCTCCTTTCCCCTTTATTCCACCCGTCCGCCTTCCACTCTTTGCCCTCTCCTATTCGGGAGGCTTTAGGGACAGGTGGGGCGTCAGAGGGGAGTGCAGAGTAGACCCCCGCCCCGCCGGCTCCCTCCAGCCCAGGCTCAGGAGCTGTTGCAGCCAAGCGTGTCCCCCCTGCCCCCCCCCCCCCCCCGGGGGCTTTAAAGGAATCTGGGGCCGGTTGGGACGCGGTGTTCCCCCTGAGACAACCTTTGGTGTGAGCAGATCGCCTGCTGTGGCGATGTGGGTTGGGGTGGGGGAGGTTACGGCTCTTCGCAGAGTCTCTGCAGCTGGCAGGACTGAAGTGAGGTGGGTTGTAATCACAGGATATTCTGAAGCAACATATTAAACCCATGTCTTTTTTCCTTCCTAAAATCTTCACATGTGCAAGTAAGACTTTGGGGGAAAACCCCTCTGGGATTGTGACAATCTCTACAGTTAGCAGCAGCTTTAATTAATTTGTGAATTAGGGTTTATTAATTGACTTTACTGTGTCTGCACAGCTCTTTGTAACCCTAAAGCTGAGTTCACAAAGGAATGCAGCAAGAGTTTCTGTAAAATTATATGCTGGGACTTAACATCCCCTCCTGTCAAACATGTTGCCTATGTTGTTATTTCCTAGTGTGTAGAGAATTTCTATCAAAGCATCTACTCCCTCACATTCCTCTCCCATTAATCATTTCATACTAGGTTGTCTTATACATAGTCTCAGTACCTCTCTGCTTATGCACTAGTGAAAACATCACATTCTTTTTTAACATAAATACTGAAACCTGAATGCTGTCCAGTCTGGAAAAGGTGGTTTGAATATAATGTTCTAAAGTGTTAAGTTTTGCACTAAAATTTCTAACACTGGATTGTAAGATTGACCTTGCCTCAAAATCTCTGTAAATCTCTGTCTTTTGCTGCCTTTTTAATGATGTGAGGATATCTCAATGTATTCTTTTTTCCTTAGGGTACAATAACAGTACTGCCTCTCCCTATTTTTATACACTGAAATTAAAAACAGGCTGAGAACTAGATTACAATAAGTTTTTTTTCTTCAGACTAAGTAGTCCACAACTCTAGAAATAGTTATGCTAATTTTTTGTGGAAGTCCTTGTGATGCTCAACAGTGTGCACTGTGAGAAAACGTCAGAATCTCATCCCAAAAACCCCCAGAAAAAAATCCCTCATGTCTTCCCATCTGTATGACTAAGAGCTGGGTTTTCTGCCCTTGCATCCTAGAAACAGATTGTGTAGGCCTACTTGCAGCTAAGCATTACCATTTATAGTGAATGTACTGAGCCACTGCCTTGGTTGGTTACAGACATATCAAGAGTTAAAATCTCTCCCAATATTTTCTTTTTTCCTAGACGAAACATCAGCGTGCTGAGCTCAGTTATCTAGTTGACAGACCCCGACGAGTAAACAGGTAGGAGCTCCTTAGCCTTGGTTCCCTCACGCATGCGCTAGCAAGTCTGAATGGGGTGCAGAAATGTGTTCACTGCAGATGTAACACAATAATAAAGCAGTGGGAAGTCTAATGTCTATAGACATATTAAATAAAACACAGTTGGCTAAATGAGTTTGAATTATGGCTTTTCTGAACTTGTTTCAAAACTGACTGAAAAGAGAACAAACTCTTGGTTTGTATTAGTCTAAAACTTGCTTCAAATGCATATGAACATGCTTCTGTAGGGTCTTCCAGAAAACATTGGCTCACTGAGTTAAAGTTTAGCTATCCAGCTTAAGCAAATACTGTCAAATTATCTATACCGACTACATGAAACCCAGCCCAAGTAATAACCCTTGCAGTGCCTTCCAGCCAGACTCCCATGGTCTGAAAATTCCTGGGTTTGTTTATGGTGGGCAGAACACCTCTGCAGAAACCATGCAGCAGGCAGGAGTGGGGGGATGCAGCACCGTGTTTGGCCATGTGATGGCGGAAGAATGTTTTATGAGTTCCTCTTTCATGTTTATTCTAATGTAAAGATGTTTCTGTGTCTAGTTCTGCATTCCAGGAAGCAGACATAGTAAGCTCTAAGGACAGTGGTCATGGAGACAGTGAGCAAGGAGACAGTGATCATGATGCCACTAATCGAGGTCAATCCTCTGGTAAGTCTGATAAGGGAATGGAAATAGTAGATCTTTAAGTAGGGAGACTACAAGGAACAGTTACTTACAGGAATATAATACAAGAGAGGCAATAAATAAGGTGATCATATTGTGTGGGAGACTGGGTTTCAGTCAGCACACTGCTATAGTTACCTGAAAAAGGAAGCACTTTTGAACCTCTTGTGCTCATGGGGCAGATTTTATTCTATTCATTTGGTCAGGGGTGGGGATTGTTATGTTATACTGTAGCAAAACAGTGTAGCACATTAAAACAAAGTTGTTGGTATATTTTATGGTACATTTTCTTCTATGGCAGATTTATGGAATTTCAAAGCATTTAGCAATTTTGTTTAGTAGGCGCTTCAGCTAACATGACAGTGGGAAGTGAAGGGGGAGTTCCCAAGGGAAAGAAAGAAACCGGTGATTGAATGACAGCCAGGCTGTGAGTTTTTTTGCTGGGGATCAGTGGAGACACACTGGGTGCTCTGACTGTGTAATACCTTAGCATTTTGGAGGATTTTTTTTTAATTCAAGTTGAGGCACCATAAAGTGCAAGTGATCTCCATGTTAATAAGGCTAAGGTATTACTAAATACATTTCTTTCCTCCTGACAGGAAAGAAAAGCTTTTAAAGACTATGATGTGAATCCCCTAGAAAATACATACATTGCAGTGTTATTCCCATGTGTAGGGCTTGCTGTCTTTGCTCTCATACTGTCAGTTTGCTTCTGAAAGGGGCATTTGTTCAGAGCCTGTGCATTAGAATTCACGCTCACCCTCACAGTGCATTTCAGCCACAAATGCTGTGCTTTCTTCCCTACCACAGCCTCCACAGGTCTGGTACATCTTGGTTCAGTGCAGTGGTTTCTTTCCCACTGTTTCCTCTGTGCTATGTCATGTATAAGGATTTGCTACAAATGTGTCATACAAAATACTGTTGGTTGTCCTTTTTTTTCCCCTGACCTGCATCTTATAAGATGCCAGGCCAGGGGACCCAGTACTGTCACAGCAATGCTGCCTCACCCGCCTGCTCTGTTAACTGCCCCTGTTTTCTTGCTGCTGTAGTCACTGTGCCCTTAACGATGGGAAACCCAGGCACCAGGGGAAGAAGAGGCTGCCACAGGGCCCCCTTCTATTGCTGCAAGTCATTAATATGCAGACCTAATGAGACTTGAGAAGCGCCAAGAGTCTCCGGAGCTCCCTGCTTCTTGCGGGGCTTCGTGCTAAGTGAACAGAGGGTCTATTTTGTGTCTGGGAACCTGACAACAGACCAGGTCTTGCCAGAAGTTTACATCTGAACACAGAGCCTCTTTCATTTTTGACCTATATATGGCGTATGATTTATTGTTGTTTTAAAAAGCCATGTATTTAGCCTCCACACACACTTTCTTTTACACTGTTTCTGATGCAGCAATCAGTGTTACGGAGTTATAAAAAGCTCCCTCTTCTCCTGCCCTCCCTGCATTCCTTTTTTTTTTTTCTCTTTTACGCATTTTACTGCAGCAGTCATCTCCATGAACATTTCAATCAGCTTAGTCCCTCAACATAATGAACCATAATAACCAAACAGAAGAGAAAAGAATAAACATCTGCAGAAGGGGCTGGGTTTGACTGATGGTGGGAATATAATCATAGAGCTGCACATCAACTGAAAGCTATTTTCTTTTAGATGCAGTCAGTGCTGTTATTGTTGTGCCTCTACTCTTTATTCTTTCTCTCCATTTTAAAAGTAGTCTATCTCAGAGACGAACACTTGTCAAACTTGGAATTGGTCCTTAGTGGGTTAAGTTCCTCATATTTTCTATTTTATCCAATAAGGGGAAAAATCTATTCTATGCTTTCAAATAATTTCAAATAATTTAAGAATCTGATATGATTTATGAACTTCTGTGTCTCCAGTGGTGATGACATAGGAAATAATGAAAACTGCAAATTAAGCTTGGTCTACTCACAATTAACAGTTTGAACTGAAACCTCAGAATACAGAACTTCCAATTTCATATCTTGGTGCTGTGATTTGAGAATAATTTACATGCACCATTTTTTAATGCTAATTGCAAGTAAATATTTAATTTAAAATCTCTGTAGAAACTGCTTTAATGTTCTACATACGTATTATATACTTTTCCTGTAAGTTTTGGGCTGAATTGTTCTGTCTTGATGCAAAGAATGTGCCCCTTGCCCTCAGAGATGACAAGATATTTTGATATAAAAACTTTGCTCTTGCTACTAGCTTTTAGTGATGAATTTTATGGGGCAAAAAAGAGCATAAATCTTGTTTGATCTTGAATGGCTAGAGGAAATACCACAGGGAATGCCATTTCAGTTTTTCATTCGTTCTGATGCGCTATAATCAATTCTTTCTAAATTACTGAAGGAAAACACACTGATTTGATATCATGGCAGCAGTTTGGGCTGTTTTTTCCCAAGATGTTACCTGATACTGTGCAACATCATATTCGTTTTCACAACTATCTGAAATATTTAGCAGGTAATTCACAAAGAGATAGAAAACTCATTCCCTGCAAGTTTCAGTTAGTAACATGTTCTGCTGGCAAAACATATTTTTACAGTTCTGCATATGACTTCTGTGCCAGAACAGTCCCATGGCACAGAAACAGCTGTTCTGTAGTAGTCCACTGCTGTCCAAGCTGGATGTCAAAAGTCATGATCAGTTATTAATTAAGAAGAAAAACATGCAGGATGAAAATCTATCATCCTGTCAATAGCTTTATCTTGCATAATGATGTAGTGAAAATTCTGAACTAAGCTGTTCTACGTATCATAAAATGTTTTATTGTGTTTTGAAATAAGATTCTAGTTCACCTCTTCACAAAATATATTTTCTTAATACTGATTTAATCATGTTTTTAAATGTGCTGGAGTGTATGTAAGGGATTGTTCTCATTAAAGTGCTACACGAATGCCTTGCAATTATCCACATTCTTGCCTACCTTAACACTGTTGAAATACTAGAGTACTGCCATCTGCTTTTGACAGAGTATGGCAAGTAGTAGGAGGCTCAAGAGCCTAATTTTTGTGGATTGAGTAGTTATTTCATTGACTGGGATAGGAATCTGAGCTTTTTGGAAAGTGCTTTTCCAAAGGTGCAGAAGTGCAGGAAGCTTTTGGCAAACAGAGGCGGGGTTTTTCAAACCCCAGGTGCGTGTTCTAATGACCTGTGTTCTTCTTTGAAAACTGCTGAGACAAAACCTGCTACTTGTTATAGAACAAACATAACTAAAACAAACCGCTACCTATTATTAACACACTGTATTTCAGTCATGTTCTGTAGGAGTAATTTCTAAGCATGAGGTTAGTTTATTTCGCACGGTTGATTGAATTCTTGGCCTCCCTTGTGAAATTGCCGGCTTGGGTGCCAATTAATACTCTGCATGTGTGTATGTTTAAATTGTATGATTAGACACCTGTCCTACAAGATTTGGACTCATGCCATCAACTTATTTCATATGGTTGCTCATTAGCTACTTGGCTTTCTCAAGCAGAGCTCTCTACAATATTATCCTTTTTTTGCATTGAATTGGCATGATGTGTCAGATGCACTTCAGGAAGGAATGTCTAAGATGTGAAGCCACATAGATGTGCTGCTACGTATATACTATAAAATGCATCAGCTTTTTTTGATCATCTGCTCTATACAGTGCTGGTCAGTTTGAATTGGTGACTGGCTGAGACCTAAAATTAGGCTTCCACTAGTGGCCTTTGTGAAGGGAATTGATAGGGGTTTAAGACAAAGGCACAGGGTGAAACATTGGCTCACGCCTTCTCAGTATGGATTAGGTAAAAGCCAGGAGGGTTTGTATGCTTTATTGCAGAGAGCTATGATGTATCAGTGTCCATAAGGAGAAGAATTTGAGAAGTCAGAGGAAGAATTTTAGTGATAGAGGCCCTGATAAAACCAGTATTCCTTCTGAGTCTATGCAGAGTGACAGCTAAATCCTGTTTTGAAGATCACTTGGGCAAAGACTCTATCTCGGATAAAGTGAGAGTGAACATGAAAATGGCTTAGAAAAGTACTTTGACTCAAACTGAGGGCTGTTTCTATTTCTATTTTTTTTTTCCTCTTCTTCCTTGGACTGAATGCTTAATAATGTTCTCATCTCAGTGGTCCAGATAGGGCTTTGAAGCTGAGATTTGGAAGAACTGAATATTGAAGATATTTGAATCTTTATTCATGTTCTCGTGCAGATGAAGTCAGTTCTATCCAAGGCAGCACACCAATTATTTAGCAAGAAAGAATAATAATAACTCTGTTTCATAAAGTCTAGTTCTTTGGTAGATAAAGACTTCCACAAAGAAGGTTAACATCATTGTCCTTATTTACCAGCACAAAACATGAATCATAGGGAAATGAGTAACTTCCTCAATGATAATCTAACCAAATGGATAGATCTTCTGGCAGTGAAGCCCCGAAAAGGAGGCCTGGTTCCCTGTGTCACACCTATTTCACATCCTTCTAGCACAGAAGAAATGGGAAATGCCATTTAACTGCAACTAAAAGGCAAAGTTCTGAAAACAATTACACATTTGGGGAAAAAATCCCCTTCAACAATGGTGTTGCAAAAATACTTTGTCAACATTTAATTTGTATTTTTACTTTTTTATTACATGATTTACTCAGTAATACTTATGAACATGTTCACTCATTGATCTAAAGGCTTGGTGTATGGTTCTTCTCCCTTAATTAAATTAAGAAAGGAGGCATTATTTCAAATTGCATTTGGGTATAATTTTTGCTTTGACCAAAACTGTCTTTGAAACCAATTAAAACTCATACACATAGAAATTTTGATTTTTCTCCTTTTGAAATATGAAAAGGAAGCAAACTGGGACTTTGCTTCTAAAATGCAGTGCTACCAAGTATATGATTCAAAGCACTTGAGTTCAGGTAATTCAGATACAGATATCAATCAATATTTAACTCCTTCCCTAGTTTTTGGCAGCTTTTGAGGGAGGGCCAAGGGTTTGTTTTCCTTCAAAATCTGCAGAGTTAAGATTGTGTGAGAGCTCATATTACCCATTGGCCCATCTGGTAATAAGACTTGAACAAGTAGGAATGAACTAGTGGTATTTGCTAGTTTACATATGTATACTGTATTTAGAATAGTACAATGCTTGTCATTTTCAGAACTTCAGTGCACTATGCTATCTGTTTGTATCCACAAAGGGCATTTGAAATTCATCATTCAGAGTCACCTTTAAAATCTCAGTTTCTCTGTGTGCAAGGTCCAGTAGGATAACTAAGTGAAAAATACAGACCACCTTTCTTTAATGTGGATTTGCAATTATGATGGATAATTTAGTTCAGAAGGATTACATATATATAAGTAGCCTTATAAGGGAGATGAGATGGAAGTGTTATACTGCTGCACATTTCTTTTTGATAGAAATCAAGAACATGATTCTTGAAGTAAGGAGGAGTTTTGTGCTGAGTGTCTTGCTTCATTTACTGTGATATGTCCTTTCTTCTCAAAAAATAGCAAATAGCCTTTATCTGCCCCCAGCCTTGTGTTAAATGTTTTTCAATTAGAACCAGAGAATTCTATACTATGACCCACAGGAAAAAGGTGGAGGAGGAGTAGCCAGCATTCATACCACAGGCAGTGTAAATATACATGGGTGCCCAGGGCTTTTGAAACTAGGCTGCTAATTTGAATTTCTTTTCTGTCAAAATACTAAACCCAAGGGCTTGGTTCTGCACCCGTTAAACTCTTAGGGAATGTTGTGACTGATTCAAGCTGGAGCAATTCCTAACCCTTGCCTCTCTGAACATTTTGTTCCCATTCTAAACAAGCATTTACATGCTATGTGTTCCAGCAGTGTATATTAAAATTCAGATGTGTATATTTTTTTTTCTCTTTACGAGTTCTCATCTTCAAGGGGGGAAAAGTTTGCAATATAAGCTTACATTTTATATCTCCTGCGTTCATTACTTTGTTTATTTAAAATCCTGATTTATAGTGGCTATAACATCTCTTTTATAATAAGCTGTTATATAATACTATCCAGTGCACTGCAGTAGACAAGCAGTATTCAAAGGGAACAAAAAAAAATAATATTTGGATAGCGACATTTTGCAGTTTAGCAGTTGATGTGAGAAGAAAATAGTAAAATGGAGGGTAATTTTTCAGAGGAAATAAAGATCCCTGAAGGGAAAAAAAGGGTCTACATTTGAATATATATATTTAAAACGATATTATTGTAAACTCTCTTTCCTCATTGACTAAAGAATATAATTTAATATTTATCCTTAAACTTTTCTTTCTCCTGCTGTCTTTCAGGAAAGCTTGGTTGAATGAATATGGTCACTGATACACTGTTAGTAAAATGTAACTGTAATCATTTTCCTATTAAACGTAGGGCTATTTGTTGTTTACATGTAACTTCGCTAGGAAGTCTGCGAATTGAAATAACTGTTTATTATGCCTTAAATTTTGGAATCACAAACAGATTCATAAAATGTGTCTTTTCTTGCATAAGAAGTTTTTTTCTTCAGACATTTCAATACATAAGATACACACACACACAGTTTTACAGACTTTGTTAGATACTAATTACTTCTGAGAAGCTTGGATCTAAATAGTTCTTTTCAGCCTTTGATAGCTACTACCACTACAGAATTTATATTTATACTATTTTTCTCCTTGCCTGATGATCTTTGTTTTATTCCTTAATCATATCTGCAGTTCACATTTGTATTCTTCAACAGTTCACTGATCAGTAATTTGTTTTCAGACTTCTGCATGCCAATTATCAGTGCAAAGTTCTAATCGAAACTGGACCTGGCATTGTATATTGCTTAATTTAAAATTAAAAAGTCATTATAAAGTGAGATTAATCAGAGATAAAAAGCTTTTATTTTTCATTTCCTCATTTTTTTTCTGTATAAATGATTGCCTCTGGTACTCAAACACTTGTTGATAGCTCATAACAATTCTTCCTTGCTGAAGAGGTTGTTTTTTTGTAGTGTGAGGTATTACATAAATATTACTAATATAAGTCAAATTATAGTGCAAAACAGTGGTAAAATTCTTAATACTAATCCTCACATTGAAGGTCAAGCTAATCCAGTTCTTTACAATGTTGGCTGGTAAATGAACTACATTATATGAATCTTATTACAGTTGTTCAAAATTTTTTTCTGATTTCTGTTGCAAGTAGTGTCACTTTTTGTAATTCTAATGCATTGCTTGAAAACACAATGTTTATAACAGATTTAGTTCAGTTTTGACGTGCACCTAAGACACTCCATTCTTTTTAAAAATACAAGAAAAGGATGTTTCTTTACTGTTCTGCTTATCTGTAAGATGTTGAACATTGTATTGGCTTAATTAAACAACAGCTAAACACCACACAGCTGCTTGCTCAGTATGATGGGGTTGAGAATTGAAAAAAATAAAACTTGTGGGTTGAGATAAAAATAATTTAATAATTTAAATAAAGCAGATATAATAATAGCAACAAAAAAGAGAAAGAGAGGAATGAAGCCAAAGACAGAGAAGTGATGCACACTACAATTGCTCACCACCTGCTGACCAATGCTCAGCCTTGAGCAGCGATCAGCCCCTCCCAGACAACTCCCCCAGTTTATATACTGGGCATGATGCTCTGTGGTATGGAATAGCACTTTGGCCAGCTCAGGTCAGTTGTCTTGGCAATGCTCCTTCCCAACTTCTTGTACATTTCCTCACTGACAGAGCATGTGAATTGTTCCTGGTGTAGGGTAGGTACTACTGAGCAACAACTAAAACATCAGTGTGTTATCAAAACTATTCTCATATTAAATTCAAAACACAGCACTGTAACAGCTACTAGGAAGAAAATCCATCCCAGCCAAAAGCAGGACAAACCAACTTGGAGATGCTGATATTTATTTTACTCTATGATTTCATATACAATTCCTCTCAAAACAAGTATAATCCAACAAGTTAGTGATTCATAGTTAGGAAATATTCCTTTGGAAGGCCTATCTGACAGGAGTCAATAGCAACATAGCTTGTCATTTGAAATCTTAATAGCATTAAAGGATTTTTAAGTAAACAGTTACATGTTGGCACGGACAACATAAGTGTTTGCTTATAGAGTGGAAGCACTAACAGTTTTTTTGATAGAATCCTCAGCCTCATCACATTGGACTAAGGGTACCTTTGTACCACTAATTGCAGTATTTTATTATTGGATTCTGTCCTATTCCTTGGATTACTTGATGATAGTAAGGACTGCTGCAGTAGCAATTAAAGCTATCTCTGAACGAGTGATGTAGCAATTGATTAAAGAAGCTATCCTGATTACTTGAAAACTGGATTCTTGCTTTGTAACATCTGCTTTTAATATCAATGGGCTCTATCTGTATACCAACGTATGCACATATCGTTCCTTTATAGGACTCATTGATGTTTCATTTTCATAGATGAAATCTGTGATTCCTCAATCTGGATATGTTATTTCTTTGGTAAGACATAGAGTTATGTAGAAACAATTCCTTCATGTTCTTAAATAAGTATTTTCAACCGGTGAACTGCAGACATCCACCTACAAGTGGAGTTGAACCTTGTATGAATAGGTTCTAAACAGTGAGATCTGCGAGGGATTTTGTGAGCTAGAATCACTACTACTTACTCTTCTAGTGGTATTTGTGTGTGTGTGTGTGTGACATTCTGGCATTTAGTTACGCTTGTTAAAGGGTGCCTTTGACTTCTGAAGACTGAACAATTGAATTTTTTTTTTTCTGTTTTTGAGGAGATGAAACTAGTTGAAGAAGTTCTTACAGCATTGCTCTTTCCACTTCTGTTTCCTTGGCATAAATATTCATATCTGTCAGCAGCTGTTCCTGATGCTGAAGCTTATATCTGTAGTTTCTTTTTCTTTCATGCTTGCAGGCATGGATCTCTTCTCCAATTGCACAGAGGAATGTAAAGCACTGGGCCACTCAGATCGGTGCTGGATGCCTTCCTTTGTTCCATCTGATGGACGCCAAGCTGCAGATTACCGCAGCAATCTGCATGTACCTGGCATGGACTCCGTTCCAGACACTGAAGTGTTTGAAACTCCAGAAGCCCAGCCGGGAGCAGAAAGGTCCTTCTCCACCTTTGGCAAAGAGAAGGCCCTGCACAACAGTCTGGAGAGGAAGGAGTTGGATGGACTGCTGTCTAATACACGAGCGCCTTACAAACCACCATATTTGAGTAAGTACTATTCAAAAAGCCATATGAAAGTTCTCGCTTTGCAGGAATAAAGACTGGCTCCTTCTGCTATTCATGGTAGGAATAATACAGGCACAATTTTAGGAGCAGCGGGGAAAAATGGAGTCTCTTGGATTCAGGCACCACTGAAGAAAGCATTGTTCAAAATGCTTTTTTAAAAAAGAAAAAACTTTGATTGATTTTACTATGACATGACTATCAACAACAAAGCATCAGTTGATATTAGTGGAGCAGTTGCTCAGTTTTGTTTTCTGATGCTGGATTATTTTCAAAGTTTTCTTGGATAGATGGTTTAAACATTGGCATTGCCAGGCTAATGCTTTCTAAGACTAGAATTAAATCAAGAGAACTGTCCTGGGAGCTTCTTTTTGTGATTGAGAAGTATCTTGTGAATAAACAGTACGTGTATTATTTTGAAGTAGCTATTTACATAGTGTAAGGGTTTGTAAGGAAGAAGACAAAACCTTTTGCTTTAAGTCAGATCATCTTTCTGCCTACATAGTATTGACTCTTGTCAGTGCCCTCCATGCCTTCTGTCTCCTTCCAGAATCTTGCCTCCTTCTTTAGTCACCTTTCGACTATGGTTAGGTGGCATGAAAGAGTGTGGTAAATCTCAAAAAGACTTTCATAATTCCTTTTGGAGTCTGAGTCAGCTGTAGAGCCCTTGAGTAACACTTTGATCTAATACGTCTTTTCATTCTTTTTAGCTGCCTTCTCTACTTTATTAGAGACCGTAATCTCCTTGACTTTAGGAGTTTATGATGTTTATCTCATCCAAATAAGCCAAAGACATTAACATTGCATTACTGACCCTCTTTAAAGCAACAAAGGTCTTTTAGGACAGCAGACTGGGGGTAAAAAAAGAGAATGTCTCTGAATGGTATTAATTTATTTATTTTTCTTAGTTGTTCTGAGAGGTGCTGCACTGGCAGTCTTGATGTGTGAAGATCTTTCTGTGTTACAGATCATTCTCAGCACAGACAGCTCCCTTCTTAATTAGCTGTCCTGGTATTTCAGTTCTTCAGGAGAGGTCATTTTACCTGTTCAGTCTTTGGATTTGCTTTACTGAAAACTTCTAGATTCGACCACCAGTTCTGATATGTGAAAGCCATTCCTGCAAAACCTGTCCTGAGACAATCAGCTGATTTTATGTAGGCTAAAATGTCAGGTGTTAATTATCCCGTCATATTCTAAAGACTGATGTGAAATTTTGGTATAACCTAATATCTCATGAGTTTGTGTCTTTCATGAACTGGTCTTCCATCATTTGCTTTCATGGAACATTCTTTAATACTAAGTCGTAGTTTGGGAGTACTGATTTTATCACTGTAACTCAGTCAAAAATTTAACTTTAATTTAACGAGTTGACACATCATTAGGTTGTCTAATCACAACCAAGTTCTGGTGCAATGTGGACATTGCAATTATGATTGTTATCTGGTGGCACCACAATGGTAGTTCGGTTCTGGTTTGTCGTAGGCTTGGAAGTTTTATTTCAAATAACAATGACATTTATTTTATGGATGGTTTAGGGATTTTAAATTTTGTTACAGTAACATAAGCAGTTTTGTTGAACAATGTCTTTACATATAAACATCGGTCTACATTTTACACTTTTCTGGTACAAGGACATGAAAAAATTGGAAGTAAATTGTCAGAAGTAACGAATATAAATGAGTGCTACTACATAATCCACGTTTGAGAATTCAGATTTAGTTTTGCTTTTTTTCCCCTGATCCTCAAATTTAAAACTTGTATAAAACAAGAGTAGTGCTTCTCTGGTTTATTTTCCCTAATTTAGTATTTTCTTTATTTTAGATTTTAATTGTGTAGCAGAGATCAAGAGCAACAAAATGAAAGTGCAGTACTTGTAGCAGTGACTAAATAATTTATTATTAATAATTCATTCAATGAATAAGGCAAGAGAATTGTATAAGAGGAAGTTGATTCAGGAAGGAACTTTAGTTGAGCCACTTGGTAATCACAATTAAAAATTGCAATTAAAAATAAAAATTAAGTTCAACTTTTTAACACAGAAGATCATATCAAAATTGGTTTGGCAATAGAATGTTTTTTTTAAAAGTGATTAAAATGTATGAAACAGGACCCTCATATTCAGCAAAAATACTGTATAAAAAGTTGTATCATGTATGAAAATGGCCACATGAAAAATGAGAGGCAAAGAAGAAACGTATATTGCAGAATGTAAAAAACTTTTTGAACAAAAAAGTTCTCTTAAAAAAGAAAGATTCTAAACCAAAATTTTCAGAAAAGAGCATAAATTCTAGCAAGTAAATTTGAAGTTAGTAATTAGTGGAGATAGGAGGAACTTCTTAGAACAAATAGCCAAAGGTGTGCAAAGAAATATAGATAACTTTTTAGATACCAGGTGTCTAAGCAAGGAGAGAATTGGTGGGTCTTTTGAGCTGCTGTTAGTGAGGATGAGGATGTGGCAGAGATTCTAACCTGTTTCTTCTCATTTGTATTTACCTGAGGAGGGACAGAAAATGATAGAAAAGCATATCTAGGAAGGCACCCAACCCAGGTAGCTGTGTCAAATAAATATGCCAGACTGAGTCACGGAAGAGAATGTTAATGAAAAATTGGCTAAAACTAGTAGAAAGACGTCAGTGTATTATGTGTTTCTTTGATCTTCAGTTTCTAACAAAAGCTAGTTACTGAAGAATGTCAGAAGTTTTGTTTATCATTAAAAAATGTCCTAGAAAAGCTTGTAAATTAAAGACCAGTGAGAAGCCTCAGCATAGTACATAAATTTGTAACTTAATGATTTTAGGAACAAAGTAGCTGGCATCGGTCCAGGAAAGTCATACAGAAAGATTGTCAATCTATTAGAATTTTGACAGAGTGAGCGAGAATTAATCAATAGAGTGTATTTGAACTGTCGAAGAAATTCCCTTTAGCATAGCTTCTGTGTAGGAGAAGCTCCTAAAGTAATCATGTTGTCATAGGGCAAAGCGTTACCAGACTCTCTGTGCCTAAGAGGAAAACATCATAAAGATAAATGGAACATTTCAGCAGAAGCAGAATTTCCCAAGTGTTGATGCAGAGATTCATGGAGTTTAAAAGAATTAATTATCTAGAAATAGCAATGAGAAAAAGGGGGTGGTGTTTGCAGATGACATGAAGAGGTTTAGGTCCATTGAATCGCTAATAGACTACATGTACCCACGTTATGCAGTGAAGTGTGATCCAGAAAAGCCCATCTGCTTCTGAGCTGGTTCGCTCTGGAATGGGAAACTGCAGAGCCATGTCAGCACAGTGGAATAGCTGAGCCAACTCACTCACTGGAGCTGTGCTGTCAGTGAATAGCTGCGAACAGTAACAGGTAGCTTTAAGTGGAGCTTTCACAGTGCCATATGAGTGTGTCTGCTTGGTGATTCCTACGCTGTTCCAATGGATGCATTCAGTGCAGAAACTTAGAAAAGATAAATGAAGGGGATTTATATTATCATGAGAAATTTGCACTCATCTTGAGAAAAAAAGACTATGAAATAATTCCCTGAGAAGTGTCCCCCAATGTACAAAGCCAACAAGAAGGAAATAAAATGTCAGGTTGTAAAAAGGAATTGAATTGAAAATGCACTAGAAAAGTATTACAAAACCCTTACACAGCATATGTCACCATGTTACTCTAGACAGTCTGTTCCTTTCATAGAAACATGGCATAACAGCAACAATACTGAAAATATTTCAATGCAAATTTATATCAAAAACTTACTACTAATTAATTTAGACAAGCTGTGGTAGGGACATGAGGTAAAGGAGGTTGCATGAAAACAGAGGTGAGCTGGGCACTTTCATTTGGTGTTCTCAATAACAAGAGAGCAGCAAAGCAGCAAAACACAAGGACAACTAGGCCATTATCTGATCAGATCATACACATTTGATAAAATGATAATCATTTGACACAAATAGTAGAGCAACCTGTTGAACTTCCATAGCAGGATTGAAACTAAAGGCTTAATAGTGGGAATTTGGGTATTTGTTTCTTCGTTGTTGGAGGTTTACCTCACTGCTTGTGTAAGTGAAAACAGCAGCAGCTATATTGCTAATTATAATGTAGATAAAACCCCTCATACCTGAAAGGGTTTCTTAGTGTTCCATTATCAAATTTTTGCCATGCTGGTCTAAGCCATTGGACTTACTCATACATCAATTTCCACATAAATAAACAAGTTCTATATATTTTTCTGAGCAGAGTACATTGAAAGTAGATATTCTTGTACTCAAATAACATATTTTGAAGAATATATATTTTTATATATGTTTTAAGTAATTACTATGAGCACAAGTTTTAAAATTGTGATGGGATCAGTAAACTGTAGGGGTTTTGAAAACAGTTTTCTCATAGAATAACTCCAGGATTCTTCTAACTTGCATGTTCTTCTTATTGTGTAACTAACACTACTTCTTATTCATCCACATGGTTTGAACACTGCTTTTCTGCAGATAATTAAGAAATTTTAATAATTACTTGAATGTTGATAAAACATGAAAGAGATTCTGAATTTGACTGAAGAAAAGTGAAATTACGTTGTTGAGAAAAATAAAATGTAGCTTTTAAACAATTCCTATATTTTCAAAATAGATTCTAACTATTTCTATCTAATTTTTATTCAGTAGTGATTATATTAGCCATTACAATTAATATTACTATGGTCACCAAAACTCCTAATCTAAGATTCAAACTCTGTTGTACCAGATTCTGTAGGATATCTAACAGAGACTGTCTTCACAATGAATACCTGATCAGTGTGTCCTGCTTTATTTCTAATACTTTGAACCATGTTCTGAGATGGTAACAGCGGAAACAGCAACATTACTTCTAACTCAGGAGTATTTTGATCTATAATTGCTAGGAAATAGCTTTAATTTTTTTTAATGTAATTGTGGTTTATTCTAGATGGACAATTCTTTTATAATATTTTAGAGCTTTTCTAAAGTTATATACTGACCCTAGTGATAGAATAATTTGCCTTCCTGTTAAAAGGTTAGTATTTTTTTAGTATACTAGCACTAGTCAAAAATTTCCATAATACATTATCTATGTAGAAATGCTTCTTTTGCTCCAAAAAATATTACTTTGACAATACTTAGTCTATTTTCAAAGCAGGTTAAAATAAACTACATAACGGCTCATTTTACTGCATGGAATAACAGTGTTTAGGCAAAGAGACATTCTGTGTTATGAAGTAGCCCTCTAATTAGCTCTGCAAAATTTTCTACATACACTCAAGCATCTTCATTGTCACTGATAGAACTGTATTCTTACCATGGTGATTATTGCCAGCACCATCAACATATTTTATGTGTGAACCAGGGTTTGATCATGTTAGGTAGGACACAGAGAATAAAAAAGCTGATCTCTTCCCTGAGGAGCCAGCGCCTAAGCTAAGTGAATTGGAAGGGGGTGGGGGGTGGGGGGGAGGCACGGGAAATCACTTACTTTGGACATTTGGATTTGTGTGGCCTGGATACTAAACATCAGCACTCCTTTTGATAGATGCAGAGTCAAATTATTTGGATGAGACGTGTTAGTATCCTCCAAATAAATTAAAAGTGAACTTGGCCTCATTCCATGCCTCTGCTTTTTATCCTGGATTGCCATTGACTTTGCCGTGGAGCTACCATGGAGGTCTGAATGCAGCTGGGTCTGAGAATAAGTCCCTGAGTTTCTGTGAAAGGACAGAAGCCTGATGTTTTCCTTCTGCAAAACACTTGTCACCTGCTCAACTTGACCTATCCAAGTCAAGTTGGTTCATATTAAAGAGAAATTAGTTTCAAAAGCTTTCAAAAGTCTTTGTGCAGCTGAATATTTAGAAATTGGACCATCAATATATTTCAGATAATCTACCATAGAGGTAGCACAGAGCACAGTTTAACTTAGGTCGTTATATATCTCCCTGAATTAGGTTAGAATAAATGACCTAGAGGAGTAAAATGTTCATATCTTTATACCAGGACAAGAAGTGCCTCACAACCCTTTGATTATTTTTCAAAGGAATAAAAGTGCATGTAAATATTTATTGTGTATTTTGATCTGGTTAGATCATAAGGGCTTATTTCTGTATGCCAGGATATGTAACATTGACATTCTCTGCGGATGTTTAACATAAATACATGAAAATATGTTTTAAGCAAAAAGTCCTTACTGTCTTGAAACAACTTAAACATAGAAGGAAATCACAATTTTATACATTCAATATGATGGAGGAAGAATTTTGGTTTTTTGTTTGTTTGTTGGTTTTTGTGGGTTTTTTGGTTTTGGTTTGGTTTGGTTTTTTTGTTTAATTACATGTCATTTCGGGAAATTGCTTGGGAAGTCTTTTGTGTTGTGTTCTATCACATCATAGTATTTACATTTGCATAAAGATCAATAACAGTTATTTTGAATAGGACAC
The DNA here is from genome assembly GCA_013396655.1 of Campylorhamphus procurvoides. Classification (NCBI taxonomy): domain Eukaryota; kingdom Metazoa; phylum Chordata; class Aves; order Passeriformes; family Dendrocolaptidae; genus Campylorhamphus; species Campylorhamphus procurvoides. The sequence continues at coordinate 35,472 of WBMV01004643.1, forward strand.
TTGATTAATTTTTAAAAATTAAGCCTGTCTACATTTTTTCTTTTAAAATTAGCCTACTTGATTTCTAATACAAATCAGGTATAAATTTGTCAGCTGTCTGATCCCTTCATTAATCATTTTTTAATTCCATTTGTGATTTTCACACAAACATGAAGTAAAAAGGCACAGAAGCAAAGGCAAGGAAATTAGCACCAATAAATTTCATGTACATATTACAGTTCTTGGTCTAAGAAGAAAAAAACACTGCAATGCTGGATTAAATAAAAAGAAAAAGTTGTAGTGAAACAAAATTTTTATTGACATGAATAAACAAATGATGTGCATAGTCAAAGAGTTGTTCCTTTGTGTATAGTACAGTTTTGTGCTCAGAAAGAATGTTAAAATTGTATGGATATCCTGCCACAGACAGTGAAACTCCTCTCTTATATTCAGGAATTTATCCCTGGGACAGGATACAGCTCTCATTTCTACATAGATGAGAATGACTTTGCACATACAAAATTGCTCAGCAGAAATGGAGGCTGAATTGAAAAGCCACTATCTAATAGTACTAAGAAACCTAATTGAAAACTTTTCTAAAAAGTCTAATAGATCAATCCCATTTTTGCTTCATTTGAAATGCAGAGTCTTATTTGCTTATACCTCAAGTTTGCCACTTCAGATACATCCTCTCTGTAACGTAAATATTAGGTAAATAAAGCTTACAAAAAAAAACCAAAGCCCCAGACCTGAAATAAAAGTTATGCTAATTAAAACATAATAGCAGGAGAGCAAGACTATGATGTATTTTTCTCCATGACTGTAGGTACTTTATGGTCTTGAATAAACCACTTCTGATGAATCACTTTCCAGTGTTTATTGCATAACCTCTGAAAGGTATTTTTATCTCACATTCATGACTGGTTTGCATTCTTCATCCAAATGTATTCCTCTTGCAGCTCTTGCTCAAGGGGAAGAACACACAGAGGGCATTACTGTAGCAATAGAAACAAATGGATAGTTCAGAAAGCCAAATTAGAAAGGAATATATAAATATGCAAAGACAACTTGGCTGTAGCCCAATAAAACCTATAAATTGCATTATTTTAATCAATTTGTATGGAAATAATGTAAGCAAAAGAAATAAGCATTCTTCTTTTAATTTTAAAGCACAGGTGACTGGTTTTAAATACTATTTGCTTCAATCTCTGTGTAACTGTGGACTTGGACAGAATTAACAGTACATGGTACTGTACAAAATACTGATTAAAAATTGCGCCCATTTTTAGGTTTACGTAACATCTTTTATCTTCAGTGTCTCTAGAGCTCTTTGCAACTACAGTGCAGGAAAATAATTAAAAAATAATAAAAACAAAAGAATATCTTTTATTTGAAAGAAAATTATATTTTTAGTTTGTTCTAAAAATACACAGTTTGAACTATTTCTTTTCCTCTAATACCTGCAAAAGTTTGTGTTTGCCAGTTCTGACTGGAACACATAGAAGTCATGTATATCTTAACTATCTCAGAGTGGTGCTATATTTATTCATATATGTCAATTTTGAAAGTGCTTATGTCTGCTGTGAATATACCATCTGTGGAATGTGAGTTTTTTAAATGATGAACTACCATTTTCTAGATTCTTACCAGTGGAATATGAAGAAGACAAAAAACCCTGTAGAGAGGTTGCTTGAAACTTTAGAGTACTTTTTAAGATTACTCTGTTATGCTGATTTAAAATTCAAAAATGCCTCTTGTCCTATAAATCTAAATCATATGACAAAAGTAATTTAGCCACTTAGGGACATGAGTCTCTTTGGAAAGCAATGAGATGTTTGCAGTTAAAATTTTCAGAGGCACTAAAGTTATTTATTTTTGATAGGCAAATTCTATTAATTATAAATAAATGCTGTTCTTCAATGTACAAACCTCCTTACTGTGATAGTGAGGATCTGGAAAACTGAATATGTGCCTAATCTTGGGTCTGTGTGCAAGCAAAGACGTTTCCTCTCTGCTTCCCTCTACCTAAGGAACTCCTTGGTCTGCAGAGCAGCGGAAATTATACTTTTTTGGCTCTTCTGCTGTACACAATAACTAATTTCCACAGTAATTTCCACTGCTTTAAGTTTTGACGGCTTCCTTTTCTTTTTTCTTTTTTTTTCTTTTCCCTTGACTCACGTAAGAAAAATAGGGAAAACCATTTAAAGAATGCAACAAATAGGGAGGAAGAGAGGGAACTGCATCTGTTTATCGTGTTTGGACAAGCACACTGTGGGGATCGGTGTTGCTGGTTATCTGGCAAGCCTGTAAACAGCTCTATTTGTGCACTAGCCACTGAGAATCCGCAGTTCCTTACTAGCAGTGGCATGACTGCTGCTGAGAAGTAGCTGTGAATGTATTTGTTTTATAAACATTACAGTACAGTGAGGTCAGAAGAGTAAGAAATTATGTGTTGATACCTTCTTGTAAAGGAAGTAGGAGATACAGTTAGAATATTATTTTTAACTGCAATACCTAGTGAAATAGTGGAAGAACTGAATATTATGTGGATTCACTGAAAATCCAAACTCTTCTGAGGTGATTTGATTTCTTTCTTTGATAGGATAATGGTCTTCATTGGTTGAAGAAAATACAGTAGACAGGGGGAGACATTTTCAGAACTTATGTCCTAAGTTCTACTTGAAAGTTACATGCGTGTATGAGTTGCAAGAGTAAATCTGCATTTCTTGCGTACACAAATCGATTTCATATGTGTAAATGATGTTATTTTGTGTGACATTTTCACAGGTTATCAGAAGTAATGTGGATTAGAAAGGAAAAATAAAGGATGCAGAGTAGATTCACCCAAAAAGTTATAGGGATGACAGACTCCTGTTTTTTCAAGTGAGCTGAGTCTTCTGACTTTATCTTTTCACCTCCAGCATCACAGCTGCATTCAGCCCTGGAAAAGAATCCATTATGAAACTGCTTGAATGCAACCTTTCTTTATTCATAAGGAATTTTATAGATGCTGATATTGTGGATTCATCTTTTGTCAGAGTAAAACTCTGTCACTTTGTGACTTTTTTAGTTACCTATTTGGGCTTTAATTTGACATCCATCTATTCTGAATTGGAATTTAGATGACAATTGAATGGAGCTGCGCACAGCTGTGGGCATTGATAGGAACTGAGATCTAAAAAGGTTCTACCTTAAAATGAGATGCAGTAATAACTTTTTTTCTACTCTACATGAGATAGAAGATTGTGTGCTCAATATTCTTTAAGGCTGCTCTATTGAATTAATTAGGTTTCTTCTCACCACTAGAATGTTATGGTCTGTACTCTTACACTCTGGCCTGCCTTTAGCCTCTGTCAACTAGCTTTTATCCTTAAGCCTGGGACACGGTGCTGGGGACCATTTCTGAAAGCAGATTGAATATGATCATACTCTATAGGCCCCCATATATTGCTTAATATGGCTGAGAAATTTTAATAATGTGTATATAAATCATTCCATTCTGGTAGTCTCAAGTGACAAAGAATGGTGATGAGCAAACTGCATCCAAGCCAATATGTGTTTTTGTAAAAGAGAAGTTTTGAAAGGCTTGTGAGAAGGTTATAGATACACTTAAGTATGTTATTTTGGTAAACTGGGAAGGACTCTGAAATCAGAGTGTACGCTGCTCATGAAAAGCAGTGTGCCTTAGAAACAAAAACTAAAACATTCCTAAAAAGAGTGGGAATATACCTGTCAGGCCCTAATGCCACCTAATCCCCGCTACGATTGAGGAGTGTTGGAAAAAACATCATGCAAAGATAAATTGGGTAGGAATACACACTGTGATGTTGCTGTAATATTGTAACACGTGTTACCTCATATAAGAACAAGTAAATTTAATTTTTTCAGGGCAAATCCATCATGAGTAATTTAGGCACCTCTGAAGGCCAAAAAATGGTGATCTACATGTCTGCATCTCCCTTGAATCTATAGGGAACTTAGGCACTTAAGAGCAATTTAGGAGGAATAGTTCATATCCCTGCACTTCTCCCTAGGACACTCAAAATTTTAAGTCACATTGTAGCCAGCCTTTAGTGTATTCTGCATTGCTTAACCCTCAAACTGACATGTTCATTTTTGGGCTTGTCAGCTTAAAGAAATGTATATTGTAGATTTCGGGAGAATGCATTAAAAATGGTGAATTTTGGAAAAGAAACACTCCAAAAACACACAGAGGAAGAGGAAAAGAAGATTGAGAAGAAGACATTATTGTTGCATGCAAACACATTAGCATTTTTTATTAAAAATAAAAAAGGAATCAAATATTGGTATTACTAAGGATAGTATGAAAATTATTATCTTATAGTAAATGGGAAGAATGTGAATTTGCTACTAGAACATACATTCAATTAGAATAAGTTGTTGATGGAGAATTTGGAAATATTCTTAGGGAATATGCTCTGTGCTGGAAGTTTGACATAGACCAGCCGTGATTTAGGACTTACGTGATTGGTCTTAACACAGTGCATAAGAACTCTTACAAAATTAAATAATCCGCAATTCTCTGACTTTAATGGTGATGTCATGTATTATGTTTAGTATTTTCAGGTAGATAATATGGTTACAATAGTACAGAAAACCAAAAATGCTTTATCCCCACTGTATCTTGTGGGAAAATTGTCTTTTGTGGTTTTATAGTACATTATAGAATATAGCTTAGCACTTTCTGTGCTGAACTGTAGTAACTGAAAAGCATTGTTTCAGTAGTAAATAATGGCAACCAGAGATAAATCAAATCTGACATCTGCTATGCCACTGGGCTGTTGCTGGCAGTGGAAAAAAAAATTGTCAGCATGTAGAACAGAAAATCAAATGCACATAACTTTATCTTATGTGCCACAGAACACTGATGACAAAATCCAGGACTTGGTTCAAACAATCCTTAGTCACGTGCTTAAAGTAAAGCGCATATTGGTTAAGGTCAGTGCTTAAACTTAAGTCTATGCCTCAGGATAGTCCTAAACAGAGAGAAATTTTATCTAGTTCTTAAACAAACTGTTACTTTGGTAGTTATTCTTAAGAACTGAAAAGTTGTTTGGGTTTTCTTTTTCAGGGAATCAGCTAAGACCAGGTAGCATATACATCTCAGAGCACTCAATAGCACCAGAGAAACATTATTTCAATGACTGTCATGATGTGTCAGCATTTGTATTAAGCATCCCACTTGCCATATGAAAGTAGTTACCAAGACATGTCCCAAACATCAAAATATCCTTTAAGTATGTATTTTCCAATCTTGAAATGAAGCTAGTAGGCAATACATGTAAGCAATTTGGTCAATAAACTTTTTTCAAAAAAGAGTGATAATCTGTTGGTGTAGAACATGATGTTCTAATTTGAAAAATGGCAGTTTTGTACTTAAGTGCAAAGGACAAACCTCTTGCCCCCTTTTCCCTGCATAAGTAAGGTTGTTTGTCATGTTCTTTAGATTATGGCCAGTGGAGCATCCAGCACTGTCAAATTTTAGCATAGTTGAGAATCCTTGTTTCTTGAACTGATTTAAATGAATGTAAGTATGGAAATGCACTTAGTTCAAGACAAAAGAAAAGGACAATATATGTGGTTACATAGTTTTCTTTATAACAAAGATAGGAGGTTTTTTTGCATAGTCATATTTGTTCCAGAGGTACAGATGTACTCTCAAAGGAAGGAAAGATTTTAATGGTCTGTAGGGGTTATTTATTTAGCTAAAAGCAAGCTTGTTTCCAGAAAAGTTTCAGTGCAATAATTAAAAACTTTTCCATTTTGTCCTACTTTAATTTATTCACAGCCTGAAGACCTGATGCTCACAATTGGGTTCTTTGTTTCACATGAAATCTGGGTAATTGTACAAATCACTCCAAATGCTCTTGGTTTATTTTAGAAACATTGTTTATATCGTGTGTTTTGCAGATCCCAGAAGGAACGTTTCAGCCATACTGAATTCCATATCGTTATTAGGGACAACTTCTGCCCTTGGGCAATTGGCAGGTTCACATGCAGAAGTTTCTCCTGCCTTCCCTGTCCTGGCACATGCCAGAATTGGATAGGCAGAATGTTGTCTCATTCTTGCCTAACATGTTAGTGGCTTTCAGGACTCTTCAGACATATACATAAAGCACAAACAGGGGTCACCAGAGCCCCTGGACTCCCTGGCATTAGGGGAGAATTGATCCTATTTAATTATTTATATACCGTTTTTTTAAGTACAAAAGTAAGTATGTTCCATTTTTTTTTCTTTTTTTTTCCCCCCAAATAGTTGATATAATATGGAATTAAAAAGCCATGTTAATTGTGTAAAATGTAACATGGGCATCTGGAATGCAAGCTATTTTTTCCAAATGTCCTTTACAGAATACATAGATTTGAAGCACAAAGTCTCTTCACTAAAAAAGCCTCGAAAGAAAAGAAGAAAAAAGTTCCCCTTAAACTAATTCATGAGGAAAAGACATGAGAAAAATGCTGGTTATGTATTTGTGTACCAAAGGTTACTTGACGGCATAAGACAATCTCTTTTTATAATGCCATTAATAGAATTTTCATAAAAGATTATTAGCAATGCTTTAACAAACTTCTTTAAGTAATAGCTCATTTTAAAAAGAAAGAAAAATACATTATGGATTGCAAAGGGTACTGAATTGACACCTGCAGTGACTGGAATACTTTTTTATCCACAGAACATGGGTGGCAGCAGAGTAATCCCCATCCTACATCCCCCAGCCCCAGCCCCAGCCGTGTGTCTCACCCTTTACCTGGATGCACCGCTACAAAGGGTGAGGGAGCTATGGTAGTTTACTCTGCATTCCCATTCACTTGTTGATCTCTTTTCAAAAAGATATAGTTGCTGATATCTGGTTAGCTGGAACAGCCAGGTCATTTAATAGAGAATACTTTCTACCCCTGCCTAGGTCCTGGTCTCTGTTCAGTCGGGCCAAGTTAGAGCAGAAATGCTGAATTTGTAGTCTGTTTGTTGTCACTAGAATTACCCATTTCTGCCTCTGTCGAAGCTAATGGGACTTAGAAAAGGGCTGTCTTTCATCTACTACAGTTAACATATCAACTGTAAAGCAAACCATCAAAATAAAAAAATAGTTAAAATTAATAATGCACATTTAAAACCAATATTGCCATAATGCCTATGAGATAATTAACTTCTTTTTAATTGATTGCTTACTACAATTGAAGCCAGACTAGCTGGGCTGTTTCTGAGTGAAATGCAGGAGGTTATGGCCTCCTGTGTTCCTTGTACCAGTTGTTTTGTGTGGGGAACACCTGATCTGGGTGGCATGGTAAGCACACAGTTTTTACACGGGGCCCACATGAAAAGACAAGGAGTTAAGTGCTTGCGTAGAAGCCCATATGTGAAAGCCTATATGGAGACAAAAATTGCTTGGATATTGTGTGAACTCAAAGAATTTGGATCTGAAGCAGTAAGATGACAGTTTACATACTGGCTTTCCCCCGGTTCTCCCATTGCATAATTTTTTTCTCCTAAGTAAAGGGGGATCAGGAGTATTTCTGTAACAGCAGCAACATTCCTGGGATTTGATATTCTTTGGAGATTTTATTACCTAGGGGTTCATTTCAATCCGTAGGCTGTTGGCACTTGGTGGGGGACTCAGCAGTGATTCTGTTACAAGCAGATATAATGGTGCGGGAGTTTATGGAGCTCTTATAGTCCAGAGGGAAAGTGATAATAGTTATAAAAGGTATAGGATGTGTTTTCTTTTGCTGCTTGCATTGCCAGCTGTGAAGGGAAGCAGTGGGCCATTTCTCTGTCCTCATTAGGTTAGGTACCACTGCTATGCAGGAACAAAATTTGATTTGGAGAGTTTGAAGGTGTTCCAAGTACAGGCAATCCCTCCTAGGTTTTGCCAAAAGAAGAAATGTACCTGCCTGTACTCATGGCTATAAAGTAGTAATCCAGCACCAAGTTGGGATGCAATAGGATGATTCACAGCAGGGTAAAAGGAAGATTTATCAAAGAGACTAGGGCTTTATGGTATTTTCTGTTCATTTCTGATCCATGAGTTAGGAATAATAGCTGCATACTTTATTTTCTTTCCTGCTTCTTATGTTAGTGTTTTTAATTTCTTTTTCTGTTCATCTACCACTGATATCTTTACCTTCTATCAGTCTGCTGATACACAGAACTAGCTCACAGTGGATGGTATGCTTACTTGTGTGTGCTGAGCAACAAATGAATTTTAATATATTTTTGCTGGGTTTTATTTTTATTTTATTTTATTCCATTCCATATAAATTTGATGCATTAAGTGCTCTTCCTTTAACACTCAAAAATCTTTGGGAAGGTGTTTTAGGAAGGATCAATAGCCAGTACAGCACAAATCCCATATCCTAAGAACTTTAATTGTAATACACTATTAGAATATATGTACAAATAGTATATTAGCAGAATTATGAAACTGCTTATTGTGAAAGCCCACTTTCTGACTAGTACACCTACTCACACAGACTTGAAGCTTCCCTGTGTACTAGTTTGAGAGTTTGGAACAGGAGATAAAATAGGGATGAAAGAGAGAGCTGTGATCTCAGAGGAGATATTAGGCACCAGAAAATATGGTGTTCTTGTTCCAGCTCTTACACTGACTCTGATACTTCCATTTCTATAGCACTTGCCATCTCTGGATCTCAAAGTGGATTATAAAGAATAGTGATTTAAACCTTCCTGCACCTCTAGGAGATAGGTAAGCACGATTATTCCCATTTTACAGATGGAGAAATTGTGATACAGAGAGGCTTAGTGTTTCTTATTAAAAGTTTATTTATGACCACACATGCATGCACACACACAGAGCCAGAAACAGATGTCAGAATTTTCATTGCTCTTTGTTTTAAGCTAGGTCCATCCTCCTTTCCATTTAACCTCTCTGATTTATATTCCCCATCTGTAAAAAGACGGAAACTGGTATAGGCACTGAGAGATTAGCTTGCACATAAATTTCAATGCAAAACCAGAAAAAAAACCCAAAAAAACCCAAACAAACATGGAGACCAAAGTTACTTTTGAAATCCAATGCATTTTACGTGTTGGCAGAGGATATTTTAGGATTTGGAACAAGGATTTTTGTAGGTGGGGAGTGTTGCTGGAATTCTGCAACCTAATGCACAATATTTAGCTATTGCTATAAAAGGATCTGATTATTTTGTAATATAAGCATATTAACTGAAGATTACAGATTTTCACATCAATTTACATCTTAGAAGGTCAGACACAGCCAGTAACTCAGTCTCTGTAGTATCTGAATGGTGGTGCCACATCAACACCACCAAGCCACTGTGTCAGACGGGAGTAGGACAGTAGTGCTGCATGAAAGCAGCGATTGTCCGGCTGCATCTCTGTGTATCTTTCTCCCATCAAAGTCCTACTGGGTCTGTAGTGCAGCATGAGTTCCTCAGTGGCAGACACCAATCTAGACAATCAACTTTAAATATTTACAAGAGAACCGAAATTATTACTGAACTTTTGGAAAAAGGTTTTAAAGATCCAATATAAGTCTTGCTATTTTTATTACTCCTATTGGAACAATTTCTTCATGTAATATTTAAAAACATATTTTAAAATATGTCTAGAAACCTGATTAATCTGATCACATATGACATCAAAACATCATGAAGTTTCTGATCTCATTAATCTTTACTACAGTGTTTAAAAAATACCTTGCAGAAGCTTTTAAAAAGTCTTTCTAATTCTGCTACGTATTTGCTACACAATTGAAAAATCCAAAACATCATATATTAGATGTTTTAATTTTAATGCTAATAACATATCTGACAATTGTCTATATGTTGAACAGAAAGCTTATACAGAAATGTTTTTTACGTTTTCCTATGTGCATCCTATGGTGTAGGCTAGATTAGATGAACATACAGCATTCATGGTAACATTTTCCTGTAAGTAATCTAACTTCACTGTGATGCTGTAGATAGATTTCGTGCCTTTACTAGTCAATATATATAGGGAATAACTATGGCTAATGCATATATTTATGTTAAATGGAATGGAGACTGGATGTGTTTGTCAACATGAATAAGGATGGCTTGATTCAAAGATTGATTCAGAAGTTAAGATTTCTTTTTGTTTTAGTTGTAACACTTCACGCACAGAAACAGACTTAATTTCAGGTAGGGATTTAGTTCATTTGGAGCTAAGGTAAAACCTGATTTTATCATTACAAACTTTACTAAATAATAAAGATGCTGATGCTAATAGTAATACTTCAGCAAGTGAGTCAATTCCTTGTTTTCATGTGTGACTGAGATCAGCATTTAACCCGGGGTCTTCCTGAATTCTAGGACAAATCACTTGTTACCTTTGCTCCCAATTACAGTTAAAATAGCCAGTGTCTTGAGGTAATATAGCTACTACAGCTGGTGGATTAGGATATGGCTTCGCTAATGCATTGACCTTCTTCATCTGTGTAACACGAGTTAATTGCCAGCCTGACAGTAAATGCTGAAATTTGAATTGTAGCACTAATGCACCATTTTTTTGTCTGTCAAACCAGACTAAAGGGTCATTTGGTGATGAGGATAATGGTTCACTTTGAAAGAGAAGGAAAATCGGCTTCTGAATCTTTGGGGGAATTCTAGATCTTGCTTCAAGTAACAAGCTGAACTAGGGAAAAATTAGGCTGTGAAATTACAGTAATATTGAACCTGTAAGTCTGACTATTTGCCTTGTCTTTCTACCGATTCAGTACAGGCACACTGGAATACTTGCCATGACATGTTAGACAGAATGATAAAACAGCCTATGAAATTTGGTATTCTGGCTATCAAGTCTCAAAAAGACTTTTCTCTGAAAAGTGAATCAACATTTAACTGTTTGCTATAATGGGAATTTCAAGCAACAGTTTGTGACAGGTTTTGATTGTTTCTATACCCTCTAAGACATACTAAACCTAAGAAATGTTGGAAACTGATTTTTTTTTTATTTTTTTTTTTTTCTCTCAGAAGTGTCTTTCTTTCTTTCCCGCAGCACGGAAAAGGATATGCTAGTCACTTCTACAGGACTTACCTGAAGCAGCATGATTTGCACAAAAGTCGACCAACAAAAAGCATCAACTTTCAACTTCATTATCTTGGCCATCCAGTTCTGTGTAACTGAAGGATTTGTGTGCTGTTGGAGACACCATGGCCAACAATAGGACCTAATTGCTCTCAGCAGGCCTGAGAAATGAGTTGAAATGTGTAGAACTGTAGAAACTTCAGAGGCAACTGATCTTGCCTCTCTGATCAGTGTGTGCCTGTTTACAGCACTATATATCTTTCTCTCTCCAAAATGTCACTGAGCCCTTTAGATGTTTATATTCACCACAAGAAGCCAATCGTACAGATAAAAGAGATGTGCATTATAAATGCAATATCACTGTTTTAAACTTGACTGTTTTATATTATTTTTGTGTGATCAAGTGTCCCCCAAACTATTCCAACTTTACAAGAGAGATTGTGATCATGTTCTTTTCACTTGTGGGTCATAAAAATGTTGTTAATCTGAAGACCCACAAAATTATCAAAGACATTCTGTAGTTTATACACCGTGTTGAAAAGTGTTTACTGTACTATTTCAAAGCTTCTAAATAAATATAAAATATATATATATTATATTATATATAATTTTCCGAAAACGTGGTACAACTTAGTTGATTTTTAAATGGATTCATACAGTCTACACCATACACTAAAGTGAGAAGATAATTCAGGGTTCCTAATATATCCTTGCTAAAAACAAAATAAACCTTTAATAGTACGTCCCCAATATTCGTATTTTGGTCAATCCTGTTTTTCTTGTTTAAAAAAAAAAAAAAAAGAAGAAGCTGTAAGCAACAACATTTTGTCTAAAAGTTGTAATGAATTTTCAATGCCAAAGATGCAGCTGTCAATATTACCCGAATGAGCGCTATGTACTATCAGAGGTATAAATCACTTTCCATTATTTTGATTATGTTTCTATGGTTTTTAATTTGGAATCATGAAATCTTTTATAAGGCTCTATAAATTCACCTGTATATGTTGTTAAAAAGAACACTGGGTGTCTGTACATTTTGCAATGTAAGATATAATGTAAGTGAAGTTAAGTATTTTAAGAAAATCATCCCTAGCTCATAAATATGCATACATACATACATACATACATGTGTACACACACACAAACACACACACATCTCTCTGACATAGTTTTGTGAAACTATACAAGTATATTGCCTAAAAATATTTCTCTTGTGGCTAGGAATAGTTGTTGATAGAAAAACTGTATGCCAACATATTGACTCTTTTATCACAAAGGAGATTTCCAATTAGGAACATGACACATTCTCAACTGATCCCTCTCCCACTGAAGTTAAAATGGTGTTGGCTACCATCTTTGTTGGGATAAGGATTAAACCCTTGCATATAATCTTTATGTTCTGTAATAATTCTGTGGTCTGAAACGGTATCTTAGAGCATTTCTTTTCTATGAAATATTGAAAAAAGTAAAATTTCACAGGTAAATCTTAAAATTACTTTAATGTCCACGGAGTTTAAGTACCATTTACTAAATGTAAAAATTTAGTAAAATGGGGGTTTTGTTGGTTTTCTTTTGTTTCATTTTGTTTGGTTTTTTTTAGTATTTTGGGTTTTCCCCCACTTTATCTTAATACATCCAATATCAAAACCAACAATATGTTATCAACCAATGTTTAGCCAATTTTGAACGAGTTCCTAGTGATGATTGTGATGATTCAATATTAAGTAAGATGAGAGAAGCCATCTCATTCATTACAGTGGAATTTGGATCATGCCCATTACATAGGAATTCTGCTGTCCCCACCAATGCTGCCTCTCAATGAATGTGTGAGAAGCCACCGCTATGTCGAAACAGAGTTTGGGTTTCTTCCTTTCGTTTGTTGATTTTAGTTTTTCTGGTTGATTATAATGACAGTTTCTATTAGATAGGAGTGTATAAATCACCTAATGGAAACTGTCCTGCTATGGATCCAAACAAGACTCCTGATCAAATTGCAAGAGTTCTTTGTACAGCTAGTGGACCAAGACCCGAAGTTGTTAATTTAATATTCCAAACAAAAAAAAAATACTCATTAATTTTAATATGTACATCTAGCACATTTGTATAACTATAAATTGTTTTATGAGATCCTTTTAAAAATGTGTATATTATACAAAACACACACAAAAAAACCCAAAACAACAACAACAGCTATTGATTGAGCAAATGCAACAGTGAAATGTTCCTCAAGCTGCAGGTGGCGGAACTTGTAGTTACCAACAGGCTTTATTAATTTTGTAATGAAAAACGATGAAATTTGTGGCAAATATTTCATTTAAAGGAGTTTGTTAAGTTCTTGTTTCTGCTGTTAAAGAAAGAATGTCCTTGCCCTTCTTAAAACTGTTTTTTTCTTTGTTTCTAAATAACTTTAATATAGACATATATTGTAAATTATGGTTGGTTTCAGTCTTTGGAAGAAAAAGGAAATGTTTTCCTTTCTATTTCATGAACAGTTGAAATGTTTTTATTTAATGAAACTACCTTCACATTTTGTATGCCATTTTTTTCTGAAAAAAGTAACCATATCATACCCTGTGATTCGTTTCCAAAACTGAACTCTTTCCAACAGTGTGGTGTACATGCACATTTATTTATATTTTTTTTTATTTTTATTTAATATTAAATACCATAGACACTGGTCCATGTATACAAAGAATTCCTTCTGAGTTCACTGGAAGAGTACCAGAGGGAATCAGGCTAGGATGCAGCACTGTCAAGGAAAAGGAAGACTTTAGGTGCTACAGCCTGAGCTCTCAAGATAAAGATGTAGCTTTTGTCAATTTCCCTTGCTCACTGTGAATTTTGGTACAATAACATGATGACACAAGCTTTAGGACATATTAAAAACCCAATTGGGCAGTACAGAGGCTCAGTTTCTCACGTTTCTTTGTTTTAGTGGGGAAGAGACCTGTTGCATCCAGCCACCTCCCACTGAAATTGTCTTGTTCAGCATCTCCCATGTATTCCATCATGCTACTAGGTGCCTATCTGCAGGGATAGGTATGTAAATGCCTTTAAACATCAGCTTTTTTATTTGCCTCTTCCTTTAATCCTACGTGGTGCAAATGTTGAAGGACTCTGATTCGCAGATTGGACACAACAATGATCAGGAAATGTTAATTGGATATTAAGGGGGAATATCAATACCCATAAAACTGGGATAAGGAAGGTTCTGAAATCTTCATTAAAGGTTTTCAAAAACAGTTCCAAAAATACCTGTCAGGGATGATACAAGGATATTTAAACTCGCCTCAGAGAAAAAACATGGAGTAGGATCTCAGTCCTATTCTGTAATGTTCCTGGTAGGGCATGCTAAGCTTTGGAGGATGTGATTTGTGCACAGCTGTAGGGGAAATAATATTCTATCCTTCAATTAGATATTTGAAGCAATATTTAATGTTTAAATGTACAATTTATGAGCATAATAGAATAAGCTGTCTGTGTGAAGAACTGTCTTTACTGGAGTAAATTAGAGTTCAAGCACAGAAGACACGGTCTTATAAATGATAATAAAATGGAATCAGGTCTGTAATTTTTTTTATTTTTTTTTTTAGATTCTGGATTTAGATATATAGCAATGGATTTCTAAACAGCTTACCTATTCAAATTCTTCAAAACCAGACTTTTGTTTCTTCCAGATGGATTCTTCCAAAACATAGAAATATTAAAACTTTTCACTACCTGAAATAAAATTCCAATTATTTAATGCAATTTTTTACTAATCTGCCTATTGAGGGAAAGAAAAGAGGCATTTCCATTAACAGATTTTCAAGTTATTTGAACAAGGTGTAGTAATTTTTCGTTAGTGTTGTTGTAAAATTAAGTTAAATGAAAATGCACAAATACAGTTTGTAAAGATTCCCACATTATAGCCACTATATGGTTGTGAGGGGAGACATGTGTATGTGTATAATTCAAATTCTGGTAAATTGCCATGGGATTTTTTCTTACAGAATTATGCTGTTATCAGTAAATGGAAACAGAAGGGTAGAAAACACATGTATGGTACTACAAAACTAGATTTGTTCCTTAGTGACAGTGGAGTTTTGCATTCAGGAATTAAATCCAGACCCTTCTTCATGCATTAGACCAGTAAACAAGCACACAACTCAGTTTTTGACTTCTAAAATATTACCTGTTCATAGAAGGTTGTTTTTTTCATTATATTTTAAAGTAATATCATTCCTCAGGGTAAAAGGTGGATAGATAGTCTTCCTAGGCTGATAAATTGCTACTGCAATTTTGCAAAGCTGTTAAATATTTGTATGTCTTACATGGAGAGAGTTGATCATATCCTGCCATTGTTCCATGCTCAGGTCTTGAGTTTTATGGCATTTGTACTTGTGAATTAAAATCTAGGCATAGGTGTAGAGGCCAAAGTAAGCATCTTTGATATACATTTAGCTATTGCAATTTGATTGCAAAACATTGGCATCAGATGTCTATAAACAATAGAAAGTTGTTTATTCTATTTGCAGTAATGTAAAAGTCAGCCAGTAGGATTTTATTATGTGCCATGAGAAATTCTGAAACTGTGAGTTAAATCCGTTGCACTGATCCCTACAATCAGAGATCAAATTCTTCTTAAAGAGCTCCTTCATGTCATTTTGTCTCTAAGAAAAGTATACATATATATATAACAAAATACACACAGCCATTGCAATCCATTGTTGAGCATCTGTGCTTTTGTAGATAACCTCATATGTAAGAAATGAGCAAGAACTAACTTGGACAGCTTTCTTGAACTGAAATTGTTTTTGAATTTGACTTTGTTAATAAAGTTCATGATATTAACAGACATGAAGAAAAATGAAATTTCTGTGGGTGTAGTTCTCCAGAAGGCAAACGCTTCACTTAGGAAGCATCCTGTCAAAAAAGTATATAAATGCGAGTGCTGGAAATCTTGCTGAGTCAAGATGAAACACACTGTGCTACAGCTTTCTTGTTTGCTGTGTCAGCACTGATTAAAGTGTCCTCTAGATGTTAACCACTTTAGGCAAGCAGAAGACATTAGAAATGGCAAACAGGATTCAGATAACATTTACCATTCCTACTGAAGAGAAACAAAGACAATAGATGAACATATACCACAATATTGATGTATATTATACGATATGGAAAAAACAGTTAAGCCAAGCAATTAAGGAAACAGTATTCTTTCAAATACATGCACTTCAAAGATTAAAGTTCATTTGATGCTCAACTTAGAAGCAAATTTTGGATAACTCATCTTTGAGTTGCACTAACAGCAAAGAGCAATGTATTGTATAACAAAGCCTTATGACAACATGATGAAGGGAATGTAAACAAAACCACCTTAAGTTTTAGAGGTCTTGGATCCAAACATTCAGATTGCAAAATTGTGCTGGATTTTATATGCATCAGAGCCTAATTCCATTAAAGGCAGTGGCCCAAGCTGCAGTAATCTGAAGGAGACCAAAAGGAAGCTTTCATTTCTTTATGCATTTTTAAGCAAGAGCAGTCTACAATAAAATTATTTGACATCAGGAAAAGGGAAGCTTCACTAACTCTGCTTTTAAAAAGCTACACAATCAAATTTGGAAGTTTGAACATGGCTGTGTCAGTTTAAAACAGACATTTCTGGTAATTTTATCTCAAAGCAAAATAACACAAGAAGTTAAATGATATCACTGTTCAGGTTTTGTAATAAAACAAAGACAGAAATGCAGTCCTTAAATGACAGATTCATGTCTTTACTCTGCAGAAGTTCAAAAAACTAAAAATTCATTGAAGCGGAGTATTCTTACACTGCCATAACTGTTGGTTGAAAGTGTGAGCAAAACAAGTAAAGAAAATACCAATCTCAACGATGAATGTTTGGAAAATTTTGCTCTGGAAGATAACAAACAGGTCCTAAGCACATTATCTCCTTTCAGAGCTAGACTGAAAGATGTGTCCTGTCATCTTTTCTAGTCTCTTTTACTTGGAGTATAAAAGCAGTCCTCTGAAGAGTTTGCATGTTCCCCTCAGTGGAGGGAGGGTATTTCCATTTGCTGAAAATAACATGGAAAAAAGACCTACATGACGCCTGAGATCAAAATTACCTAGTAATTCCATTCCCATCACTACAGCTTTTCTAGATGGGTATCAGAATAATTTAGGGCTGAAACTTTATGGGGATGCTGATGGAAAGCAGTGGTGTGGCACTGTTCCTAGGGGAAGAAGAAAAAGAGGGAAAGAAAGAATGTTCTCTGCTTTTCCTAGTCTCACAGATGACATTAATTGGTACTTAAACAGTGCTTTGTTCAGGAACATAAATATCACAAAAGGGAAGGATTTCACCATGAGAGCAATATATTTGTTGTGGCTTATGTTGTCTGGAAAAAAAAAACCAAAAAAAGCAAGCAAACATTGTTCTCAACCCTCTGAAGATGAGGCTAAATGATGCCCTTGGAGCTCATAGCCATTCAGTTTTTGAGAGAGGCTTAGTCGGATTTATATTCTGACTGTCAACAAAGAAAGAGAAGAGAGACAGAGTGCTGGAAGTAAAAGATAGGTAATTAATATAATCTAGGGAGGAAATGCAATATACCTTGTAATAGTATCATTAAACCTCACTGAGCTGCTGGAAACTATCTGTTAAAAATTAAACAAACAAGCAAACAAAATCCCCCAAACAAAAAATAAATCTGCTTCTTGGCACTCCAAGTACACATTTATATTAGATCAATCACAGCTAAGTTGAAAAATAATGTCAGTTGAGGAATCATATTCTTTCTTAGACCTATTCCCCAGGGAAGGGAAGATGGGGCAGTCCTGGCATTCAGCATCTCCCTGGGGACAGGGATGGAGTGAGGCTTAGCCGGACTCTTGTCCCGTGGGTAGAGATCGGGATCAGGATCAGTGTAGGGAACCAGGGTCAGACCTGGCCATGGCCATCTCACAGCTCCCTGCCAGGGGGCCTCTCACCACACCCCAAGTAGGACAGGGCCACCCTTGGCTGCACTGATCCTGAGCCAGTTCCGAGCCCCCAGAATCAAACATCCTGGAACATTCCTTGTCCTGTTGTGAAAACAATTGAGAAAGTTCCTTCCCAGATACATTATTGTATTCGGCTTCAAATACTACTTTTTAATGTATGATATTGTGTTTTTCACCATTTATGTCAGCTATTTTTGAGGGGTTCCTGGCATTATGAATAGTTTAGTAATAGACTTAGCAGTCTTTTAAATTGTACCTTTATAATTATAGGTGGAGTTCAATTAGCCCTTATCATATAGAAGCTAATATTAAGGCTCCTGGGTTTAATTTTTCTACTTGAATTTCAGTTGTCACTTCCTGTATTATAACACAGGAATTAATTTAATTTTATTATTAATGAAATAAAATTGTGTTCTATTTAACAAGTCTGATCCAAGAAGTATCATTTATGTAAGAAAAAAATCCAGGCAAATTCAGGTAGCTTACCTTTTTCCTATTTTTATATAAATAATTTCCAGACCTCCCACTGCTCAGGAATAAGCACATGAAATGCAGCAGCAGAAAATATTTGAAGTCTGCACGCTGTTTTACTGGACTGAGAAAATTGCTTTCCTGTTTTCATTCTATCTGGAGTAAACTGGAAACCACCATTTGCATGCAGACTTTTTAGGTGTTTAATTCACAGAGTGAAATCTACCACTTTACTGAACACATTACTAATAGTTATAGATCTGAAGCTTCAGGGGAAAAGTAAAAAAACAAATAAAAAATCTTATGTTCTCTTGCAAAATACAACCTTGAGCACTGGAAAATCTATGGAAATTGAAAAAAACATTTATTATAAAGATAGATTTCTATTGACTGCTGTTCTGTGCACTTTTATATCCTTTATTAGTAAGCAAAATATACTCCAGTGTTATGACAGATGCCTGTATCACTATCCTTATTTTCCTGAAGCATAACTGAGAAATTTCATAATGCAGTTTATTGCAGAGGTGGGAACAGAACCTAGTTCCTAAATCACAGTAATAAGAGAAAAAAACAGCACAACAGTGATTATAAAATAAAATACTGTAAAATCACATGGGTGCTATACCACTGAGCTCTCACCACATGCAGGTTAATGAGCTAACTAGTAGTCTAGAGAGCAGTATGCAATTTGGTGCCCTTGCTCTCTCTGTCAAAAGAATATATAATTATTCTTTACAAAATGGGACAGCTTCAAAGAGAAAAATGAAGAGCTCCTCATCTTTCCACTCAGAGTCTAAATCCTTTTGGATTTGATGATTAGGGAGGGGTGGGAAAAGGAAACAGGGTTTAGATCCCATCATATTAAAGAAGCATTTCTCCTCAGTAGCCAACATTATGAGCAAATACTATGATCAGTAAGACATAAAAAGGACCTCTCTCAGCATTTCTCTGTCTGGTAGTTTTCTGTTCAATACAGGTTTTCTGCAAACACCTAAAAACAGGATTCTGTTTTGTTAAGATGTTTGTTAAGTTGTTAAAGGCTAACGTTTCCCGAGCAGATGGTATGACTTATGAAATGTTTTTTTCAGGATGTGAGGAATCTGTATTCCATTCTTTCACATCTCAGATAATTTCTGCATCCACATCCATCTTAGAAGAGTTTCTAAAGAACACGTGGAAGAATTTTCTCCTTTTCTGCTGTTCCAGTCTACAAAAGCATTTAAATATCTCGGCACAGGAAGCGGATCCATGTGACACCTTCCATGGCTTATCACTGATTAAATACAGACTCATTTTCTTGCTCTCCAGTGAGTGTTTAGTATTGTATAAAAAGTTTTGCTCAGAAGGTGTTTGTAGATGACACAGGGAGTGGCACTAAGTATGGAACAAAATCATTAGAGAGCTCTCTCTCCTGCCAAAGGGAGAGAGATCAAGAGAGCAAAGAACCCCTGACATGGTAGTCATGTCTTATCAGAAAACATTTGGACATAATGGTAGTAAGGGCAGTCTGAAAATCATACACTAACAGAATGCATTGCTGGAAAGGACTTATTTATCCTGCAGATGTGGAAAAGTTCAGAGATTCTGGACAACTGGACAAGTTTCTGGAAAGTAAGTCTTTCCTGAGTCATCCTATTGATGACAAAATTACCATACCAGTTTAGTCAGGAAACAATACTTCACTATTTCCCTGGAATAAGTACCTGCACACTAACATCATACACTGCAAAGACAAAGAGAAGACACAAAGTAAGAATGTGGCTTACAGAAGTGCTGGTAGAAAAAGAGGATTTGCCCACCCCCAGATTCCCATGGACTGCTTTGATGGCCTCAGACATTCTGGGGCTGTGTCTCACTTCCCCTCACCAGGCCTGATGCTGACCTCTACTCATGGGCCAAAGGTCCACCCCTTCTTTGTCCCAGCCCTGTCCCCAGGGAGGTGCTTAATGCCCAAGGCTGGGGCTGTCTCCATCTGCTCTCTGCTTGGTACAGTGGGATGGGCCCTGTCCTGATGCCTCTGGGGAGCCCCCAGCCCCTGAGCACCCTGACACTGGGAGGTCATTGTTCCCAAATCTCCTGCTTTGCTGCAGGATCAGCACTTTGAATGCCATACCTGCTTACTTAACAGACTCTTACTAATGTAGGCACAACATGCCTCCATTGTAAAAGTTAGATTCCAAAGAGAATGGAAAAAGAATATTTCATTTTGAGATGCAGTTTTGCTTTGATAATTTTATTTCCTTGATGTTTTGTTATTGTGAAATACTAGAGTATTTAGACTGCAAAATAATAGCTGTTTCAAATAAATCAAACAAGAAAATTTCCTGTGCATATGTTGTCACTAATATCATTCAAGGTCCTTGTTTTATCTTCTTGGTCTTGACTTGCTCTTACAAAGAAAAACCTTGGACCTATAACATTTCAGTCTCTCCTTCTTTACCCAATTTCACCCTCCCCCTGCTTCCAAGACACCCAAATTGGCCTGACAGTACCTTGAAGAAGTCTCATAATGAGAGACGTTTGAAAAGAAATCAATTAGAAGAATGTTGTGCACTTGTTGGTGTGAAGATAAAATCCTGCTTCGATTCCAGTTTAATCTAAATAAGCCAAGGAGTAAAAAAGCGTGGTTTTAACCTACTACATGTGAATATCTTGCCCTTCCATGGCCATTGTGAAGAGGGTAAACTGACCCATCAATCAAAATACCAAACACCTATGTAGAACTACAGTTTTATAGTTGAGTGAATATACATAAATAATCAATGAATGCAAACTGAATTAAAAAGTGGTGTATGGGGGCATCCCTCTCAAAGTCATAGCACAGAGCTCACAATTTAGGAAAGAAGAAATGATCTAATATAAAAGTGTATCTGAATTAATCACTCTGTATTCTTGAGATAAGCTGATTTTACCAGAACTTTGTCATTTTGTTAGCAGCCATCCAGACTATACTGCTTCCAGACTGTATTGCTGGAAATGAAGGTCTCTCTCTGCTCCCATCCTATTCCCAGGATTTGTGTTCCCTTAGGGCTTTCAAAGAATAAAGTAGATAGCAACAGAGACTTCTGTCTTGCTGCTGGTGAGAATACCTCTCTGGATTGATCTTGTATTTTAACACCCTGTTGTATTCCCCCTGAACTTATTCAACATACAGAAGCTAAATTTCTTAAAAGATCAAAACCTCAGTAGCCTTTGAACCCTTAAATAATATGGAAGATCACAAGAAGCCCATTCAAGTTAGAAGAATCTGCTTATCACCTTGAATTATATCAGTACCATCCTTCTCTTTATTGCCCTCAGAGTGTGCAGAATCAAAGACAAAATGGCATAAAAAATTACACCCTGTGGCCTGCTGATTTCTGGCTGCCATTTGTACGTTAACATCAGCAGCTGCCATGATCAGAAAAAGTGGTAATCTGGGTTGGAGGGGATAAACATACACAGACAAAAATGACGGCCTGGTTCCTTAGGGGAAGAAGGCAAAATAAAATGGAAATGGAGTTCTATAGATGTTATAGATGATGAATGAATAACTAAAAATGTGGCACAATGAATATGGGGCAAATGCTTTATATGGATCATCTACATATCTCAGTACTCCTGTCTGCATTTGTATTCTGTATTGCCTCCCAAAAACTGAATGGAAAATGCTTTTAAATGTCAGACATTTCTATTAGGTTTGTTTATGTGTGCATATGTCCTACAGTAGCTACTACAATGAGCAATGAGCAAAAGTTTGGAGTTTCAGAAGGCTGCAGATAACCTTCCTGTTTGGGGGATAACACCATCTGCTTCTTAGCACAGTGAATTCACTTCACTGGGACTTCAGCGTGGAGTCACTCTTTGGTAACCTTTCTTTGAATGAACTGGGAAGCAGTGCATTCCTATGGAACTGCGCCTTGGTCTGTACTCAGGCTGAAGAGTGGCTCCTTCTCAACTCAGAACTGAAAAGAAACTAGCTGTTGAATGTCATTTTTTTCTAAAAATACATCCTGGCTGTCATGCTTTAGGAATAGTATTCTCCAATTTAGTGTTCCCACTGAAACCATTCCAAACTATGTACCACTCACTTTCCTCTCCCTCTCCCCCTCTCCCTGTGGCAGGCTGGAGAGGAGAACTGGAGGCACAGAAGGTAAAAATCACAGGTTGAGATAAGAACAATTTACTGGAAACAGCAATGACATAAAAAACCCCAACAGTAACAGCAGAAATATTAATAACAAAAGTGTATAAGAGAGGTGAGTGACTCACATGCAAATGCTCACCACTATACCACTGGAGCCTGACAATCCCTGACTGTGCCACACTACCATGACCTGGAAGGGATCCATTCCCCTGTCCCTGGAAAATGACATAAGGTGCTATAGAATAACCTCCAGGTTCTGACCGTGCCCCCTCCTGGTTACTGCAAAAATTAACCCTGTCCTGGTCAGATCCAAGGCAATGTCTCAGAATAATTCAAAAATTTCTGAGCAATTGAGTCAAAGGGTACCAGGTATACTCGAGGTTTTTCAAAAGCAAGTTACTACATTAAATAAGAGCCCAGCTTCCTTTCTCCCATAATTATGGATGCAACATTTCCATCATCTTTGTTTCAGCATTAAGCTTTCTTTGTTCAACAAACATAAGACACATTTACAGATGTCTTCTGGGAAGGTACAGTGAATTTTTCTTCCTCGCTTAGCTGCATATTTATACAATCCATGCTGAGCACTGTTTTGCAGGTAGGAACTTATGCATGAAACAGCGCTGAATTTCTCTTGTTTGTAGATTTGATACCTTTCAACTGATGGAGTCTCATCTGATACATCTGTTAGCACTTCACTGGAAAGTGTCTTTCCTTGATGGCCTGTCACTCTTCAAGAAGAATCCTTCCCTTTTGTTCCTAATCTCTGCACAGCATTGCTTTCTCTTTGTTGGATGGATCACTTCTCCAGAATTCACAATCTTTAATAAACACATTATCGACAAAATGCTTTCATCTATTCTTTAGATTTTTTAACATCTCTAGAAATTATTTTGCTCCTTCTACGTGTTTTGCATAAAGCTGTCAGCAAATCTGTTTACCTCATTCTAAGAGAACTAAAGATTTCACATTCTAAAAAAACCTCTTTATTCTTTTCCCAGCTCAGTAATTCATCAGATGGCTTGCACTCTTTGGTGCTACTTTTTTAACCACTCACGGTGACAACCAAATTGATCATGCACAAGCCCAGGGCTCAGATATCCTACTGGTATCAATGTAAAAGCAAAATCTAAGATCCAGATTTTTACTATATGCAAAATACTTGCAGCAGAGTCTTGAATTGTTACTTTTCAGCGTATGTTACAAATTGACGCCATCCTCATAAAATATATCCCCATAAAAATATACTTGGCATTCTATAGTATATATAAAAATGTTATTCACATGTATCATAAAAATTCTGCTTCATAATGATTTGCTGATTAAGGAAATTAATGTAATGAATCCGTACAAAGACAAAATATCTTCTCTTTCTCATAGTTGGGTGCAGACATTTATTTATCAGTATTAGTAAAAAAAATAACACATAGGACACCCACTTGTAACAATTTAATTATTCAAGTCTACAGCAGGATTTAGACAACCAAACAGGGGACCACAAGGGAAAATACCCAACAATGACAAGTGGGAACCTAATCTATGAGGTAATGAACTTCAGTGGCACTTCATAAAAGATATGTAGAAGAGATGGCTTTGAGACAAATGGTTAGCAGGGATGAAAATTTGAAGATTAGAGCTGTTCTCCACAGAAATATTAAGCTTGGAATTTCAGTACTTGTGTGAGAACAGAGACTGGTCCAGAGACTCACAGACTTCAGAACTAATGAAGACAAAATGCTTAAGTTCAGGTGTGGCTGACCTTTTGGAACTTCACAAGTTTGAATTGTGGTTGCATGTCATATCCTAGACTGATCCCATCCAAGTTTAGACATCGACATTAGGTGACCTCATTAGGATATGGCAGTAGGTTGATAAATAATACAGGGAAAGAGAGAATTGTATTAGGGAAAGCAGAAATTGAAGCAGCACTGAAATTACTTCTGGTGCTACTTACCTGGCCAACAGCCATCTTGAGATAAAGTAGACTGCAAATGTTGATGCCTCATTCAGGCACAAAACTTCGCTACAATAGACTCAATCTTAGGAGCCACATCTTCTTAAGTCCCAAGGCAGAGAGTTCTCTGAAGAGTTCAGAGGCTGTACATTGGCCAGAAAAAGCTGCATTTTTAAAATCTTGGCTAAACTGAGTAATTGTGATCATATGTATTGATCAGATCATAGAATCACAGACTATCCTGAGTTGGATGGGACCTAAAAGGATCATTGAAGTCCACTCTTGGCCTTGCAGAGGACAACGCCAAGAATCACACCATGTGCCTGAGAATGTTGCCTAAATGCTTTTTGAACTTTGTCAGTCTTGATGCTGTGACCACTTCTCTGGGGAAGCCTGTTCCAGAGCCCAAACATCCTCTGGGAGAAAAACCTTTTCCTAAAACACAGCATAAACCTCCCCTGACACAACTTCATGCCATTCCCTCCGATCCACTTGAACCTTGTGGATAAACTTTTCCTTAATAAGCTGTTTTTGTACTAAATAAGGAACCACCGTTAAGCAATAGATCCTGCAGAGGTAGGGGAGCAGGTGTTTTTATGTTAGTCTCTTTCCTACACTGTGAGCCACCACTGCACAGCCACAGAACTCAGAAAGTTCACTCAGGAACTTTGTTTAGAAGCTTTGTCCAGGCACACCCAGGCACATGGACACATGTACTATCCCACCCTCCCACCCCCCAATGCTGCCAGACTTCTAGAATCTTCCAAGAAGACTGTATATGCCCAGAACCTCTCCCAGAGGAGGTATTAGGGTGTTTACTGGAAGAACCATGGTTATAGAAATCCAAATTTTTGGTGTGCATGTAGGCCCCCACCCCCAATGGACCAGGACTGTGTGTCATAACCATGGAAAACAGTCAAGTCAGAGGTGGCGATATCTTTGTATTTCTTCTTTTTTCTCTCTTTCTCCACTTTTCCCTTTACAGTTTCCCTCTCTTAGGGTGGTCATATATCCCAGGATGGCTACACACTCCTTTTCCAATTGGTTAGAGTTTTTTCTCAGTTACTTTTTCAAAGCAGCTGTTCTAATAAAATATGCTGCTATACCAGTTATTTAGCATCATTTCACTTGAATCCACCTCAAGGGATCATTTAACAACAAACCTGGTTGCCCTGCCTCAGAGGTGCATCACAACAGTCCTGTCACTGGTCACTAGGGAAAAGAGATCAGTGCCTGCTCCTCCATTTGCCCCTGTGACAAAGCTGCAGACAGCTCTGACGTCATCTCCGCCTCCTCTTTTCCAGGCTGAATAAGCCAAGTGACCACAGCTGCTCCTCATATGGCTTCCTTTCTAGATTCTTCACCATCTCTGTAGCCCTTCTTTGGATGCTTTCTAATAGCTTGCAGTGGTTTATCAATGATGTTCCCCAATTTAGTGTTCCCACTGAAACACCCCAAACCATGCACCACTCGCTCAGTCCCCACTCCCCCTCAGCTTACCCATGGGGCGGGATGGAAAGGAGAATTGGAGGCACTAAAAGTAAAGATCACAGATTGAAATAAGAACAATTTACTGGAGATGGCAAATGAAATCAGAAAAACAAACAACAGCAGCAATATTAATAATGGAGTGCACAAAAGAGGCAAGTGATTCATACAGTGCAGAACCCGGTGCTACCCTGACCCCTTGTTTCACCACTGGTTTGGCTGAAAGGGACCCCTTCCCCCTCTATCCCCTGTGCATGATGTGAGGTGGTATGGAATAACCTCAGGGTCCTGGCCATGTGCCTCCTGCTTTCTGCAAAAAATAACCCTCTCCTGACTGGATCCAGGACATAGCTTTATATCTTCCTTTTACTGTGGTGCCCAAAATTGCACAGAGTGTTCAAGGTAGGGTTGCACACAGCTATTGCTGCCAAAGTTGGAGCTCTTACCTGAGAAGTGGCATGTCCATCTCTGTGTAACCCCTGCTTAGCAGTAATGAAAACATTAATGAATTATCAACAATGTTTACAGCACAAATCCAAAAACACAGCTTCATACCAGCTACTGCAAAGAAAATTAACTCTACCCCAACCAAAACCAGTAGAAAAATTAATTTTTTAAAAACATTTTGATTGCATCTGACTGTTATTTTAAAATAGAATATAGCAGCTAAAGTTTTAAAACAACAGAAACTCAAGTAGTTACTGCAGTTCATTATTAGCTTGGAAGAAAACAGAGCAGCGACTATTTCCCTAATTGTCCTTAAAGTCATTATTACATATGCAAGTACAATTTGGTACTCTCCAGAGTCTTTCCCTCATTACACTGTGTGATTCACTAAATTACACGATTGTGATTAGTGCGGCAATGGGTGTCCAAGTGGTATCAGGCAACTACAGGGCTCCTTTTGCAGAGGTCAATTTAATTACATTGTGCATGACAGAAACCAGGCCATCTGAGTATTGCCTTTGCCACCAGCAATTGACACCTGAGTGTTAATGAGCTGGTAATTAAGAGCTGGCACAGACAGGCACATTTAAGTGTTTGGGACTGGGATTACCATATGCTTCAATGTCTCTATGCTAAAAGCCTGAAGTTATCCATTTTCTAAAATATATGAGATTTTAAAATAAAGGTAAATTCTGGCATTTGCAAATAACAAGCAAGAAACACTTTTAATCAGGACTGAATGCTACCTGTCATAAATTTCTGAGAAATCCCCTTTTTCTACTTGTAACCATTTTGCCAGCATTTTATATTTTGTAATGCATTTTTACCAGTACATGCTCACACTGGTATTGCCAATAATCAAAAGGATGTTTTAAAGTAGCATTGTTATTAATTTCACTACTGTCGTTTGGCCTAGAAAAATTTAATCAGAGCTAACCTGTATTGAAAAATCTTTCTTATAATTTAGAAATCAATGCAATATATTTCTCAAAGAAAAGAAAAACCAAAGTTGGCATACACTGACAGACATACCTTTTATTACTAAGAGGCTATAAATACAGAAAAGTTGGTTGTACGTTTCCTGGTTTTTTTTACCTGATTTCCCTAAGTTGTTACAGTATCCTTGCCAATATTAAAATGAAATCTTGAGATCCAGTTTCTTCACAATATAGCTTCATGAAAAAGTCATGTATCTCTGCATTTCTAGATATCCAGGATGGAAGTTCTTGAATCTTTGGTAGTGCTGATTGACTTTTAACTTTTTAACTTTTTGTACGCTTTTCTCAGCTAAACAATGATTACCAGGCTCTTCCTAGAAAAACAGAAAGGCATGGCTTTGTCTGCAGCATGTCACCCAGGGAGGGTGGAATGGCTGGCTGTTTTTGCAGAAGGTAGAGGGACAGCTGAAAGGCAGTTCTGCTGGAGTTGCTTTCCCATTGCCTTTATACTCCTTTGAAACAACCTCTGTAGACTGTCCAAATTTATGAAGAAGAAAGACGGTGATGACGGAGGTTGATCATAAGGAGAACTGAAAAGTGACTGGCATGAAGGACAGTGTGATGACAAGTTGGGAAGGGGGAGGTGGGGAAGGAGACTGGAAAATTAAAGAGAAGGAAAAGTTATGCAGTGTGGAAATCACCTCTGAAACATAATCCCAGAAATATAAACGCGAGGGACATGATTCTCAGAAAACATAATCCCAGGAAAATTAGAACATTGAAGAAGGAGAAGCTGTGTGGTAGGTAAACCACCTCTGGAAAATAATTCCAGAAAATCAATACTACCAGCACTCATGATTATGTTGCAAATATTCCAATATTAATTTATGGCAATGTTCCTCAAGTTCTGTGACTTTTTCCAACTCAACTTTAAATTTAACATAATACATATTTCTAACTGTCAGGGAGATTTTAAGCCAAGTACATAAACTAAGTAAGGTAAAGCAAAAACACTCTAATGATTTTGAACATTTTTATGTTTCATGAGGTTAACTCTGCATGTTCAGCACAAGGAATGTTTATTGGAGTCTACAAGGGACCCTGGTTGGTGCACCCTGACCAGTGCACCCTGACCTGCAGCCAGCTTTAAAGCTGTGGGTTCCTTGTAGCCGCTCCAATTTTTTTTCATGTACTCAGTGCAGTAGCTTAGACAATTTTCTGGTAGCTTTGCAAATCCACAGAGTGTTCACATCCGGTGAAAAATGTATTAACTTTACTGAATCTTAGTTGCAGGATTTATTCCTAATTTTCTTCTGTGGAGGAGTTAGCTTTTCTTTTTTTTTTTTTTTTAATGCAGCTGAATCCTCTGCAGGACACACAGCCTTTTATATGCAGATTGCCACAATTATGCTTTGAAATAGCTTTGAATTCCCAGTGGCTTAAAGGAGAACATGAAAGGGCAAATGTTAGGCTGAGATGAAAGATATGAAAGTGGCATGTATGTCCATCTAAAATGAGATATAGAGGAGAACAGCTCTTTACATAGCAACATCAGCTCTTGACAAGTTATTGAAGGATCTTTGCAGCCACAGAGGCTGTCTTGGGCAGCACAGCAACACTGCCTGTGAACAGGTTATCAACTTACATTTTCCTTTTTTAATACCAAAAGGTGAGCGGGTGCTAAGTGAGGCGGGAGAAGGACCCCACCAGGAAAACTGCAATGCACCACTAACCCACGTCCACAAGTGCCACATCTACATGTTTTTTGAACACTTCCAGGGACAGTGATTCCACCACTTCCTTGGGCAGCCTGTTCCCAAGCCTAATCATCCTATCAGTGAAGACATTTTTCCTAATACCCAAACTAAACCTCTACTAGAGCAATTTGAGGCCATTTCCTCTTCTCCTATATGCGCTATTCCTGCTATTTTAGCAGCATAAATACATTACATTGAGAAAGTAGCTTCCTGGTCCATTATTGAATAACCATGAAAATTCTTCCCATGAATGGAAATATGCCAAGTCCCTTCATAAGCAAATTATTTTCTCATGTGTATGTTTTAATGCAAGCTATTAGATTATGAGCATATATAGTCCATTTTTGTTTAAAATTTATTGTCTGTGGAATTGTTAAGGTCTGGTGTTTTTCCCCTATTCATGAGAGGCTGAGAGACTTAGGGTTGTTAAGCCTGGAATAGAAAAGGTCTGGAGAGACCATATAGCACTTTCCAGTACCTAAAGGTGCTGCAAGGGATCTAGAGAGGGATTTTTTACAATGGCGTGTAGTGACAGGACAAGGGGGAATGGTTTCGAACTGATAGAGGGCAGGTTTATATTAGATATTAGGAAGAAATTCTTCCCTATGAGGGTGGTAATGCACTGGCAGATGGAAGCTGTGGATCCTGCATCCTCTGGAAGTGTTCAAAGCCAGGTTGGACATGGCTCTGAGCAACCTGGTCTAATGAATTTTTCTGTTTGGGCCTTTTAAAAAACTTAACTCTCAGTGAGTCTATTAGCACCTAAAAGTCAGAGGGGTGAGTGAAGAAAATCTTTTTAAAGCAGGGGCAGGAGAAAGGCCTCCTGGGGAGCTGCAGCCGTGGTCACATGGGTCTGGCAGAACCGAGTGAAGTTGGTGGCAGACGAGGTTGGAATGGTGTTGGGGTGGGATGGTGCTGGGATGGGATGGTGCTGGGGTCGGGGCAAGGCACAGGCAAGTCCCTGAATGGGAGCCTGGCTGGCTGCTGAGCCACTGTGGCTGAAAGCTTGAGCTTTTTTGTGATGTGTCAGTGTTCAAAGGCAGTAAAAACAGGTTAGAGAGTGACAATGGGAAATCTGGGGTACAGCTTCCCCTGCTCCGGAGGCCGCGTCAGCTGCGGGTGCGGCTGGTGTGAAGTGCCAGTGCACTGCAAGGGCTCTCTGCCCTTATGTGAAGCTTAAAAACTCCAAACAAACCCGCAAAAGACACCAAAACTCTAACAAAATGCCATAATCAGGAGACTGACGGAGCTTGGAGCAATATAGAGTGGTGTTCTGGAGTGTTACCGCAGGTGGGTTTTCCTTTAAATTGACATCAATCATTGAACCTCAGCACTGGGCTGTGTTTTTTGTTGATAGACAGAAGGCAACTTCTCTGCTCTGCTTATTGGTGTGGCTCTAAAAATAGAGGTGTAATGAATAATGAAATGGAGCTGAGCAGAAAATAACCATTCTGGAGGTAATATTTTCAGAATCTTGAAATTCTCAATGTATATTGATGAAAGCTTTTTATATTTTTTTAATTTTTTTTTTTAAGTTGAAGCAGTAAGAGGCTTGCATTGGCTAAAGACAGTCTGAAATCTAAGAGCTTAAGAAACTTGCTCTGCCATGGTGGAATGGTGGTGGTTGTATACAAGCTTTAGAAATATTCCCCCATCTTTTTCATTCAACCTCTGTGGAAAGATTCTACCATGATCTAGCCAACTTGAAGACTTTAATAGATAGACCAGTTGAAAACCTTCATTTTCCTCCAGTACTTGAAACTGAACTTGGACCCCTCAGCTCAGGGGTTCAGGAACAAAGAGAAGACTGAACACACTAGGATTTGGTTGTGCTATAGCTAGATGTGTTTAACTGGTACTGTTATTGATTTGTTTGTTGTTTGCTATTGTGGGAACAGACTCACAATATCAGAAGTGGAACAGATCATGCAAGAGATGAGTCTCTGGACAAGATGAAGAAATTAACCAAAGTGCCTTTTAAATTTGAGGCTTTTTTACTGCATTGTAAAATGGAGTTTGCTTTTTCCCTTTCTTCTTCCCCAGACCCCTGCGAGGAAACCCCTTACCTTCCTAATTAGTATGTAAGCCTTGGCCAGGCTGTGTGAAACCTCCCTGTGATTGGTCTATTATTATTAACCCTTCCCCTAGTGACTCACTCCCCTTGAATCCTATAGGCTGTGAAGCCTATAAAAGACCTGGCCAGGTGACTAAACCTCTGTCTGTTTTCCTGCTTCTGGTGTGTATGTGTCTCTTTACTGGGACCTCTGGAGACTGTGTGGCCGTCGACTACGTGGCCCAGGAGGGGATGGGAAAGGGGGAATGAACCCCTCAACTGCTGCATGCTATGACTTCGATACGGAGCAGAAAGTTGTGGTAGTTCTGGATGTTTGAGATAGGTTTAAATACTTTTCAGATATTAAGAACATTACTGTCAGATGGATAAACTATTTAGAGCAACTCCCCAAGCTTTTTTCATTTTGTGTCTTTAACAGTTAAAAAAAAAAAAAAAAGAAAAGGCAAACAACATGAGCATGTATTTATAAATTATACCCTTGCACTACTGAGATAATATACTATGGACACTATAAAACATATACAAAAATAGAAATAAAAAAAGATAAAGTCAAGAAGAAGCAAACCTATTTAAAAATATATATTGTTTGTTAAGAGTACAAATATATTTTTTTCTGCACCCCAGTAGATTGTCTTACACTTTGGGGGCCCTTGACTTAGAGCATCTTTATAGTTGACCAAGTAGGGAAACCAACTCTGTGTGGTAGGAACAAGCCATGGTATAACTTGACATAAGTGCTTTTGTGACTATAGAGTTCATTGTTCTATTTCTATTATGCTCGTTTCCTTCCCTTCTTCCTCTGTATGCAAATTCTTCCCTAGATTATCAGCTTCACGAGGTCAAATATTTTAATTCAAATTCACTGGCAGTGAGAACTGAATTTGGCTTGGAAATAACTTAATGAACTTAGTTATACCCTTTGCTAGTGCTCTTTGCTATGATCATTATCTTGCAACTGCTTCCAGAGTTCAAGTCTTGCAAAGGCAAGGGAAATTTTAATGAAGTTCTTAGATTGCAGCAATATTTGCAAACTTGGATATTTAAAGTTTTTGAAGGGATCTTGAGATCAAGACCTATTAATTTCTGGGAAATTGGACACAAGTTTGAATATTGAAATTCAGACGTATGTTCCACTTTCATTTTTAGGTGTTAGTTCTTTGCTGCTAGCTGTACTTCTGCAATGAAAAAAATTACAAGAACACCACTGTGAACAATACATTTTCTTCCATGTAAAACCAACAAATTTCTGGCAGTAGGAAGAGAGACATAACTTAGTGAGAAGTATGATTCTTCTGATGAGATCTTGTATCTTGAAATTATTTGGTTTTTCTTTTGCTTTTAGTCAAGGAAATGATTTAAAAAGCAAAACAAACCAATAAGAAAACCCCACCTGGCCCTGGCCTACCACTTCAGAAAATTGCATGAAAATCCTTGTGGAAATGAGAAGACAGTAGGTTGTATGTTTTCATTCTGAAAGTGAATCCTTGCTCCCAGCAGATGTGTAGTGGCTTCTCACCCTATCAAGTGACAGATCACAGAATCCATTACATTGGAAAAGACCTCTGAGACAGAGTCCAACCTTTGATGGTATGCCACCACATCAACTACACCATGGCACTAAGTTTCATGCCCAGTCTTTTCTTAAACGCTTCCAGGGATGGTGGCTGCCCCAGCTCCCTGGGCAGCCCATTCCAATGCTTGACAATCCTTTCTGTGAAAAAATTCCTCCTATTGTTCAAATGCAGCAACTCCAGCAATTGTTACGCAGACAATAATGTAGCAAAGAACAGATTTATCATGAAGCACAATACTTTCAGCAGAGTAATTACTAAGAAACTAACTTGAGGAGGGGTTTAGCTGATGTGTTTTAAAATAAGGAAGGAGGAATATTTCCATGTTCAGCAGCTCCTTAGTCCTATAACCTCACGAAGAACAGATGTTTTGTTCAGTGCGTACTTTAAAGGGGTAAAATCAAAAGGGGAGATGGTGCATGTGCACCCTAATGCAGTGCAGGGATCCTTTAGCCTAACTCAGATGTCTCCAGCATGAAAACCTGGCGTCAGTAGGGAGTTTTCCTCCTTGACCCCCAAGATAGATGCAAACGTGTGCTCTAGTTGCTGTTTTATCCCTGGGACCTGAGTTGGTGTCTTTGCAGTACTCTGTGCTGACCTGTTTGAGATCTTTCAACTGAGGTGTACAAACTGGTGTCTACATAGGGTATGGCTCCTGACAGGTTCTATATAGTTGAATAATCATGGCAGAATCTTTATGTAGTGTGCAGAGCATATTAAAAACCGGATTCCATAATGGAATGAACACCAGATCCCTTCAGTTAATTGACAGGGAATGCTGACTGAAAAGAAGATATCAGTGTCTATTTCTTTGGGTTTTTTTTTAATTATTTTATTCATTGCATAGGGAATCTGGAAAGCAAGGTTCTCAATTAGACAACTATGCAAATTATCATTCAGTTCATATGATATAAAATTATAGGAGGTGATATTTCAGAGAAGAGATTGAGTGCTTGGTGTTTGGTGTAGTGCAATCAGGGTGTGTGATAAATGTCTTGCTGATCAGGCAAGTTGAATGTAATATTAAGTGTATGTAACATTAAGTTGTGGCTGGACAGGGAAAGGAAACTGTATATGGTGTTCTTGGAAGCTGCTGCACTCTTGGATGCATTTTATTTTCCCTGGCAAGAGAAAGAGGGACAAATGGCTCCTTTCCTAACTTGCTCAGACTGCAGAAGATTCTGGTGAACAGAGTGAAGTAATCAACTAGTGAGATAGGCATCAAGAGGAGATAGTACTTTCCAGAGGGAGCTGCTGAGAGTGGGGACAGACTTTAAAGACCTAAGAGAGGTCATCTGTCTGCTCGAGAAAGGGCTAAAAACTGTTGGGCGAGTAATCAGGATCGTGAACGACTCCTCTCCTTGTTTCAGGGATGTGAGAAGAGGGAGGGAAATGTTCTTCTTATCTCATCACTTCATTGATCTGATAACCCACTGGATNAATATGGTCTCTTGGTGGGTTCTGATACAGTAGTGTTTGAGTCTGTGTGCCCGTTCTCTTTGAAGTGGCATGATAGGATTAGGCAGCCCCCTCCAAGTTTTGTTGAGCTCAAGTCTCAGTATGGTTCTGGATTTTGTTTCAACCTGGTCTCTTTCTTTTAAAGTGGAGAAGAAATTTGAATGGAGGAATGGGAGATAACTTCTTTCAACAGCAAAGGTGCAAATTTCAAAATTTAAGTTACAGATACTTGGCCATTTCCTTCTTGTTATGTAGGAGGGTTTGTATTGTCTGGTGCATAAAAATCGTGGTTTTCTTTATTTAAGGAAAAGACTACTTTTAAATTGCCTATGAGTTTCTTTGGCATTCATAGAGGGTAAGGTTTCGGAACTTGTCTGATCAAAATAACCTCACTTAATTTGAAAGAAATTGCATTTCATGCTGTGATTTTTAAAGCACCTGGTTGTTGTGGTTGCATACAATGAAACTGCTGTTTAAAAGTCTTTTTCTGTGAAAGTGCCTTTACTCATACTGGGGAGAAAATTATTTTCCCTAGTGCTCTCCTCTTGCTTAATATTTGTCTTCCCTGCTACATTTGTGTGGAAAATGTATATACACAAATATGCCACTAGACAGTTCAAGAAATGATTTAATGATTGCAGCCCTTATCCACCCTTTTGATGGTTGAGACTACTCTGATACTCAGCTACAATGATGGCTGTGTGGGTGATGTCTCCAATGGGCTCAGTCCCATGTCTTGCAGATAGTCAATTTTGTAGTACATGACCAAGCAATGATCTGAGTGTGATTAGCCTCCAATGCACCTGAGAGTTAAGATGCTGATCTGTAGCACATGGAATGCTGTTCACCCCTTGAGCCTCTTCCTGTTTCTTAGAGATGCTGTAGAATAAGTGAGCAGATATTGGATTCTGATGACTGAAGTGACACTCTGGTAATTTTACTATTAGATTGATTTTTGTAGGCAGAAGAAATAGATATGTAAGCTTGCAAGCTATGCACCATCCATTCTGAACCTTTCTTACTGCTTTTTAGTGACAATAAATATCTGAATCTGAGGTCTTGACCCTCTCCTCTTAAATCCCTTTCATCTATCTCCTATCCTCATTTGCTTTTGGCAAACCATCCTTCCTTTCACTTTGACTCATAAGTCTAGATTATCCTTGACATGGGAGCTGTGTTTCCAGTGATAGGAAATAGTCACAAGGCAGGTGCATGCATCCACTGATTGACAAACCAATGTTGCTCTTGAAATACAGCTGCGGAGGTTAACAAGGTACTCTCTGCAGACTTGCTCAGAAGCATATAAGGCTGTGAAATGCATATGACTCGCTTAGCTTCACCCTCTTTATATTGGGATCCATCAGTTTTGTTGATTTTTTGGTATCTTGGTACACCACAGTAAACTGTGTTACATAGTGATTCAAAACCTGGGCTACAACTATGTGGAAGAATGTATATCCATTTGTTGTGAATTACGTGCTTTAGGATGTTTAACTGCTCCATTCTCTGAAGAAATCAGACTAAAAATCTGTTTGATAAATTAGGTTACATGCTAAGAGTTGTACTCAGAGAGGACAGACTTCCAGGTGCTGTTAGAGCATTCCTTATTAGACTGAACCTCAGTTCTCTTGGAACCATAGAACCATTACATACTTTTCATCCAGGAAATACAGACTTAGAGGAGTCTGTTTTGTCAGTCCCAAAGACAGGCAGCCCTGTCAGCTACACTGCAGCTGCAAGGGATTAAATCATCCCATGCCCTCTTTTTGATTCTTTCAGATATCTGTCTGTGATGGCATTGCCTCCAAGATCTGTCACTCCTTTGAAAGCCTGTCTTCCCTCAACATTTCACACCAGCGCATGGTTGGATGGTGATTGCTATTCCATGCTTTCTGGAATGAGCTGGGTTTCAATTGATGACCAAATTGACTTTTCATGCACGAATTTGGGCATGACAGTGAAGAATTACTTTTGAGATTTGCAATAAATATGATTAACAATTATTGTACAGCTAGGAGAGAGAGGGAAGAAAATTGTTAGTTGAGATAGGGAAGTACTTTCTGTTTCTACCTGTATTGCTATTGGTGAGGTGAACAAGTAGTATGTGCCTGTGGAACACTTAAATTCTTTCATTCCAGGAGCAAGGAGGACTGGAGAATCCCATCCAGTACCAGCACGTCTTTGAGTGACCTGATACATAGTTTCTGTTTAAGTTAATGGTAATAGTTTGAAGAGTTTGTTTTTAAAATAGCTTTCTATGCTGCATAATCTTTTAAAACTCTGTTTACAAAGCAAAAATTTATAAAACTTAAAAAGTGAAGTTCTTCACAGTGATTATTCCAGACTGACTTTAAGGGAGATGTGCAGAAAACATGAAAGCTAACCAGATAAGTGCTAAAGTTTTTTCATGGGTTTCATTACATACCTGATGAAAAAAGAGAAGTTAACACTTTTTTTTTTTCCTTCTATATTTGATCAGCTGGATTTTGATTAATGAAGAGTGGAAAGAACTAAGCTTTAAGAATGTTGTTGTCTTTGAAAGGAGGGAAAAAAATGGTAAAATTCATTCCCTGCAATGTTGCATCTAAACAGTAAACTAGAAGTGCTTGTAAAAGAGCAAAAAGGAAAGAGAAGAGAGTGACAAGAATAACCTGTCATTCAGTAAGAAAATGCAGACTTTCAGAGTGTATTTGCACATATAGCAGAACAACGTTTTAAGAAAAAAAATATATTTTATATTCATTCACAGTTTGTTCTTAACTCTCTACACATCTGAAGAACCTTATCCTGAATACTATTACTTTGCTTATTGAGTTTGAAGTTCAGTGTTTCATTTCTGGTATAACTTTGGATTATTTAATTGTTTTGAAATAAGCTTTAGCTGAATGTGATTTGAACTGCATTACTTCTGAGGAGGAAAAGAAGTGATTACTATACCTCAGAAGTATGAAAGACTTGTAGTGGGGCAAAAAAGGCACTAATGTGTTCAAACAAATATGTATATATCTGACATTGCAGAAGTATTACAGAAGGAAAACAGAAGGGAATTTATCTAACTATAAAACACCACCTATCCCAGAAAATGTGCTGGATTGAAAGAAGTTGCAAGTTATTTAATATGACAGAACAAAAATCTAGCTACTGCTGACAACAGAAAGTGAAAACACAGAATGGACGGGTGATATTTAATGAACAGTATCTGTGTATTATTTAACATCAGAAAAGGATCTATATAGCAAGATTAAAGACAGATGACCTTTTTAGAGTTTGGTTAACCTTTTGGTCACTTTTGAGAGTTATCACTTATGAAGATAAAGGTCAAGCTGGAGCTTGGTCTTCATGTGTTGTTTTTTCCTGCAATGAATGGTATGCCCTATAGGAGTTGCTCAGTTCCTGCTAGTGTAAAAAAAACAATTGATGCATTACTTATAAATCAATATAATTGCTCAAAGTTGCACCAAGTAGTCTTTGGTTTTGATTGGGAAGAAAGACAAACTATTGTGCCCAAGAACTCCATAATAAAACCCAGCAATTGTATTAGAGTTCTCTATGGGTTAATAGGCATACAGACTCCTGATTAACCAATTGTTTGTGAACATGGCACACCAGTTTATAGCACCTCCAAAGAAATCTGTGGCTAGTCCTTTACTAGAAAATGTGTCTAACAGTTGCTAGTTGCGGCAGGTTATTGGTTTGGGGTGGGTTTTTTTGTTTGTTTGTTGGTTGTTTTTTTATTTTATTTGCATCCTTTAGTTCAGCATTTATGTAAAATTGGATGCTTATTTCAGTCTGCTGTTTGACTAGTTTCAGCATTTGGGTTGCTATTATAGATGGGCAGAATACTTTCTGAATTTTGTAAGGTTATTTTCATCTACCCTTTTTTACTTGGCATAGTCAGGATCAAAATGAAATCAAGTTTAGCACCACACAGGAAATAGATGCTTATATGATTAAGTATCTGAGTATTTGTCTTGGTGACTTCTGTGGAAGTTTAATAGTTCTCTGAATTGCATACCCAGGGAAGAGAGACTGCAGGTGAGATATATAAAAGCTGCCACTCTTGCTTTTCTTTCTACCTCTCATGAGAGCAGCAGAAAGGGACTGTCAGTGGTTTTGAATATATAGACTACAATGTATAGATAAACAGAAATAAATAAAGAACTGTTCTGTAAGTGCAAATATCTGTGAAATATCTGACAATAATCAATTTTCTTTTTTTCTGGAACTTAACATTTGCAGTAATAGAAAAATAACTCTACCACCAACCCTCCTGGACCACTGTGCAGTCTATGATGTCCTGTGTTACACAAGAACTGTCCAAGTGAAAGTGCTTCCAGGCCTTCTTATAGAATCATTAAGGTTGGAAAATACTTCCAAGATCATTGAGTTCAACCTTTGACCAAGCACCACCTTGTCAACTAAACCACAGCACTAAGTGCAATGT
Source organism: Campylorhamphus procurvoides (assembly GCA_013396655.1). Classification (NCBI taxonomy): domain Eukaryota; kingdom Metazoa; phylum Chordata; class Aves; order Passeriformes; family Dendrocolaptidae; genus Campylorhamphus; species Campylorhamphus procurvoides. The sequence continues at coordinate 74,210 of WBMV01004643.1, forward strand.
CCAGTCATTTCTCGAACACTTCCAGGAATGGTGATTCCATTCCTTGGACAGCCTATTCCAATGCTTAATGGCCCTTTCCATGAAGAAATTCCTCCTGATGTCCAACCTGAAACACCTCTGGCATGGCTTGAGGCTATTTCCTCTTGTGCAGTCGCCTGTCACCTGGGAAAAGAGGCCGACGCTTACCTGGCTACAACCTCCTTTCAGGTAGTTGTAGAGAGTAGTAAGGTCTCCCCTGGGCCTCCTTTTCTCCGGCTAAACTCATTAAGCTGTCACTCATATGATGCTCTCTAGGCTCTTCACCAGCTCTGTTGCCCCTTTCTGGACATGCTCCAGCACCTCAATGTCTTTCTTAACAATGAGTTGCCTCACCAGTTCTGAGTAGAAGGGGGCAATCACTGACCTGGTCCTACTCTCTATATTATTCCTGTAACAGGTCAGGATACAATTGCCTTCTTGGCCATCTGAGCATTCTGCTGGTTCTTATTCAGCCAGGTGTCAACTAATACTTTCAGGTCTTTCTCTGATGGGCTACTTTCCAGCTGCTCTTCCCTTTGTTACCAAAATATTTTTAACTTGAAGTCTTAAGACCCTCACTCCCTAAGCCCATCCCAAAAACCCCCAAACAAAACCAGAAACTCAACCACATGTAATATATGTAACATGAATAAAAATGATAGTGTTACAGGCTCTGTGCATGTTGACTTCTTATAGAATTGGAGGCACAATGTGTATTGCATGGATATGGATTTGTACGTTAAGAATGAAGTAAGGACTGGGGGCCACTTGGGCTTTCCTTCACTCAATCATTAACAAGGCTGACTAAGAGAAAGACCTGATTGTCTTTCCATTGTTATATGTGGCCTAACCAAGCATCTTTCTACCTTACTGCCATAGAGCTTGCAGCATTCCTTGAGAAGGTGCAAAGAACACGTTGCATGAAATTCACACTGCTACACTTGACTGGCACCTAGCCATGTGGGGGTTGTGTCTGGGCAGGCACATTGTAATGGTCACACTAACTCTCTGGAAATTGAACAAGTGTCAGATTTGCTGGGTTTTTATCAGTGACTTACAAAATTTTGATGAAAGTTTAGATGAGTTGCTTTTAACTTCATTTAAACCTCCACACTCTCCTGAGGGCTCTCTAGTTCTTTGCCCTTGTCCTGCTGGAGAAGAGAGTAAATCTCTTCATCTTCTTTATCCAAAGTGCAATTTTGTAGACTACTGCTCTCTCTCCCCTAGTTTTCAGGTGGCAAATTAATCTACTTAATCCCTTTCTAAAGGAGATTTTCCCATACCTTTGATTATCCTTACAACATTCTGCATATTTTCTACTTTTTCTATCTTTTCGAAATGGGATTAATAGAATTGTATGCAATATGAGTTTATAAATGCATGTGTGGTCTTTTAGAGAGATATCATGATGCTTTTTGGTTTATTTTTCTTTTCCTAATAATTTCAAGACTAATCTGTCTGCTTCTGAAAAGTGAGGTATTTGTAGTATTTTCCGTTGGTGCTAACTCTCTCCTTAAGTGTTTGTGTGAGGCAAAACTCATTTTTTTCTCCATGTTCATTTTCACATTTGTCTTCGTGTGTTTACCCATCTGCTCTAAGGTACTCTCCAAGTTGTCACAATAATCATCAGCTTGTAAATTATAAACTTTATAGTCTACTGTCCTTTCTTGTCATGTGCCATCCTCCTCTCTGCCCTATCTTGATCACTTAAGTGCACTAAACAGTGAAGAGCCATACACATATTTCAAGGAGTGTTTAAGCAACGACTGTGAAAGGACAATTTATTTTTTTTCTTTAATAAGTGATGAAAAGATATTAATTGAATGGTGGAATCCTCTCTCACCTAATTACAACTCAGTTTCTTTAGGACAATGAGGATTTGTGACAAAAACTTCTAGGAAACATGAGTATACTTTATTGATAAGATTATCCCTGTGTTTCATGACCCCTTTGAAGGGCTTCAGCTTGAACTGAGAAGTAATTTCTTATCCTAAATGAACCCCTCATCTTTCCATGGTTTTGTGTTCATGTCTGCTAATTTTCCTCCCCTTTTTTTTTTAAAATGCGTTTTACTTGTTGCTTTGCACACAAGGGATGGATTGCAATTTACTGTTCTCTTGAAACCAGTTTTAGAGATTGTTACATGGCAAACAGACACAGCTCCTCTATGTGCTCATGCAGGTGACAAGTTACAGGATACAGTTATTCAGCATCTTTATATTCTATTCCCTTAGGACCATTTCGATGAACAGCTGAGTGGCTGTCTGTCATCTGTCTTTTATGTACATTTTGTGAATTTGTTCTAAGATGTTTTCTGATGATAACTGGGTCAGGTATTCAGATTCAGCTGTGAAATAACAGTGTTGGCAATGTAGTGAAAATATGAGTGAATGGCTCTTGAGGACTGTGCTGCAATAGCTTGCTTGCTGTGGTTAATATCTCTTCCTGCATGTATCTTTAAAATACAGACAACTGAGTAAAGCTTTAGCTAGATTTAAATGAGGACTGCCACATCCAGCAAATGAATGATCCAGGGCAGGGCTTTCTTCTCCTGGCTATTTAGTTGGACTGCTTCTGGCTGTTCTGACCTTGTGAAGTGATGTGAACCACTGTGGACGCATGTATAATGTGAGCTGGGATGAACTGAGGACTTCATGGGTAGGCTTGAAGCCTGTCAGTGCACATTTTGCCTTTCTTTTTTACTTTGGATTAATTTTAATCTGATTCTATGGGCTTAGTATCTGCTTGATGGGAGTATGGGTGCTGTGACAGCTTCAGCCAAAAGGAACCCAACATCCATCCCACTGTACAAAATGAAGCACAATAAACATGTATGTGTTTGAAAGCTTCTTAAAGTGCACTTCCAATCTGCTGATCCCTAAATGCTGAAGGACCTGGTGTTCTGAAGGATACTGTTGCAAAGCTGGCCTCAGTTCTAGGCAAGGCAGGACAGACTGTGAGGAGCTTTGAGGAATTGTTCAATAACTGTTTCTTCATGGACATGTTCTTCTGCTATGCAAAAGGATGACTCCAGACTCTTTGCTTTCCCATGTCATGGGTTGGTCTGATGTGTACAGTCACCTGTGCACCCAAAGTAGGGTGAGGATTTGTCTCAAAGCTGTGGCTGAAAGCTTAATATAGACCTTACCAAAAGATCAGTAAAAACTGGCTCACCATAAGAGGACTTGTTCAATACAATGTTGCTATTAACATGGAGTGATCATGGACTTTGCAACAGTTTAGACTGAAATTAAAAGCAGTTTTGCCCGAGTACGAGGTGCCATACTAAACACTTAAATGTTTTATTTATAAATTGTGTTGAATTATGTGTCCTTTTGTTTCTACATGCTTGATTCTGTTGTTTTGGAAGATATTCTGTGTAGACCTTTGAGATGTTTTGGTAATGGAGGTCTTGGACGCTCTTTTTATTCTTAGGAAAGAAGAAAAAAGGAACAATTCAACTGATTACATCAGTTCTTTGTTATTTGGCTTTTTTCTTTGTGTAGAAAAGCAATAAGGTTATGAGTTTCTCATCTAATAATGAAAAAGTCTGGAATGATTTACATCAACTGTTCTTCAAAATTAGAAAAGGGGAGATGCATGAAAATTGAGGACTGCTATGCTAGGCTTCACATTGATGCAAATGAACTTTGATAAGTCTTTAATTGCACAAAGCAGAATTTACAATGGAAATATGAATAGATGTTTGAATCTATAGCATGTTTTTGAGGTACCACTCATACATCTTGTTTAAGAATTTCTTGCTTAAATTTTATTTTTTTCACAGTTTCAACTGAATTCTTACATGTAGAGGTTTTTATGCTTTCTTAATTCTCTGTTCTGTATTATCTGTGTTTATTTGATGACATAGTAAAAATAAAACATTGTTAAATATGTTTAGTCCATAAAATTGAATTGATCCCTTTGTAACTAGCAAGGGTAGCACACAAAATTGTGTAGTAAGTTAGTGACTTTTTCTGGAAAGGCAAATGAAATGAACGGGGTGCATTCTAAAGTGCTGAAGTAGAAGATTACATGAAATGAATGGAACTAAAAAACCCCAAAGGAATGCATGCTGATCTTTGCATATTAAATCCTTGCATAAGTCAATATGTGGAAAGATTTTATGGAATGAAATACACTGTACTACATGGCTTGTAGAGATATGTGCAGCATGTTAAATGCCAGAAATTAAAGCACAGAAACCTTTTTTAAGATTTTAAAAAAGCCTTCTAATATCTGATGGTCAAAAAGGCCGCTTGGCATAGCCACTGGAACAAGTGGTTGAGTTCTGTATGTAACTTGTTTTCTGAAAGCACTTTAACTTCAGAACAGTCCATGCTATTGCTTGTGCAGGTGCAGTGTACTCATAGATCTTTAACTGGATATGTGTGGATGTGAATATTTACTAATTAGCTGGAATTAGGCAAGGAAGTTTTCCTGGAAAAAAGCAGTTTTAACTGGAAAGAGTTGACATAGTATTTGTAATAGTATTCAGTGTTTTCTACAGCCCTATAGTACCTCAAAATGAGATTTAAGCACTTCCTGTAAAAGGAACTTTATCTAATTGTGGTTGTGTGCCACTAGCTTTAGCCACAAGCAAAGATTCAAAAAACTTGGTTTAGCAGAAATCTGACAGTGCTGGTCTTAACAGATTTTTTTTCTTATTAATGTTGGTCTGAATTAGGAGTATCCTTAAATAAAACATCTGCATCTTAATGAACATTGAGCAGATTTATGCCCTTTATCTATCCTTTGACCTTAGTCCTTATAACTCATCTGCATGTCTAATTCGGATATTCACATTAAGTCACTTATTCTGTCTTTCCCTTTTCTTTGGAGTTTGAGTATGATGGGGTAAATAATGTATGATACAATTTTTCCTGTGTAGACAGTTCTGCCCTTCTGCTCCTAGCTTCTCAAATCATCACTATCAGTTTAACATTTTATTAATAAAAGACACTCTAGTCTTTCCAAAAGAAAAGATATTATGGAGAATAATGGAAAAGGAGGGTAATTGAAACTGTTTCTATTACATCTGGAGGAAATTACATTAATTATGTTGGACTTTGCAGGAGAAATAGTTGTTTTCATGAAACTTGGTTTGAGTAAGATTATTTTTGAATTAAGGCCGGAAAGTCTATTATTAAACCTAACTCCTGAATTGTCATTATTTGCAAAATAGCAGATGGGATTTATGTTAAAGTGTCTTCTACAAAAGTGTCACTGTTTATTAAATTTCTTGGAAAATAAAATTTCCTGAATGTTTTAATTAATTGCCCCAAGGATAGGCATGTTTCAAACATTCTTCTGCATACTGAGAGATACATGAAATACTACAGAATAGATCATCAGCTGCCTTGAGACAGCAGTTGTCTCATTAAGGAGTTATCTGGCTCCTGATTCATGTCTCCCCATGAAGTGAAGTACTTCACTCAATGCTATTGCATCTTACGGTGTTTGCTTCTTGTCAGATTTTGTCTATGAAAGATGTGAGTGATTTGCATTAGCAAAACTTCATTTAGAATTCTCCCTTGCACAGGGGCTTGGTAAGAGACCTTGCACTTCGAATTCTGACTGCTGTTGCTACCTGAAGATGTTGTCGACCTAAAGCCTGCCAAGTCCTGATGTGCCCAGCTGTGATGACTGGCAAGAGCTCCATGGAAGAGCAAGTGCATAAATAACTTTGTCAGTCTCCACTGTTGAATCCATATGTCTGTGGGGATCTCCCTGCAGGAATGAGTTTTTGACACTTGAAGCTTGCTTTGCACTTCAAGTGAGGGTGTCAAATGAGAAAGGCAGACAATGTATTTAACAGTATGATACCATCGCTCAGTTACCGGGCATGTGTTCTTGAGCTAGCAGAAGTGATTTAGCAATTATAAGACTGATTTGCTGCTTAATTCTGACAGTATTAATCAAAAGTAGTTCTGAAGATGTAGACAATCATTCAGATTTTCCAAACCTTTTAAAGTTTTTACCAAAAATACCTCAAAAAACACTGACCCACCCACCAAAGGAAAAAAAAAAACCACCAAAAAACCAAACCAACCAACAAAAAAAATACCACAACAAAACAGAACAAAAACCAGAACAACAAATCACAAGCCCAACCACAAACACAAAGGTGGACACATGCTGGGGATTAATTCCTATGTCTTGAGTTTTGTGAATGACTGCATGGTTTTCATCCTTGAACAAGAGAAGTTACCAATATCTTATTGTCACACTTCTCATCTCTTCAAATACTCCCTTATTTTGTAGAAAATGTTGCAGATGCAATGTGATCTGAACAAGGTAGATATGCAACATACTTTTGCAGGCATTAAATGAAAATCTAAGTTACAAGAAGTACCTCCAAGGTCAGAGGCTTTCTCTCCTTAGTTATACTTTATATATTACTCAACCAAAGCTGATGCCAATGTTCCTGAAAGGTTATTTCTTTGATATTTGGAATGAGCTGGAAGAAGCTGGAAATGTCTTTTGCTTAGTTTTGTCTTAGCCTTTTCTGCATCTCTAAAATCATCTTACAAGGCAGCAGGATATATCACTAGTGTAATACTGCACCTGAATTCATAGGGCCCATGTTCTAGGATGTCTGAACTATGTTTAGTGGCTGTCTAAGATTAAACAGATCCGGCATTGTTGTAAATAAAACTTAAGAGGGCTTGGATGCTATATTTCCTAGGCAGACTTCTTTGTGCCAAATGCAAGACCCACATATTTTGAACTCTTGGAGAAAAGAAGCCACATACGGGTGAATTGGAGCCTGACTGCATAAAACACTTGGATCAAACAAGGGTCTGACTGTTTGCACTTCAGGTTTTCCAGCGATGAGCAGGACTGCATATTGATACCATAAATTTTCATATGTTTCCTTAGTCATTCAAATCCTGATTTGTTCTGGGAAAGGTAGATAAAATATCCCTTGCTTAATTTAAGTAGAGTATCAAGAGCAGGGAAATGATTTTGCCAGGTTGGTAAGTGTCCTTACAAAAGCCTTTCCTGTCTTTCCCTTATAGCTGGCTTTTGGAGTCTAACTGCACTCACATCTCTGGAGATGGGGCTTACCTTTTTTTGTACAGGCAACCCTATTCTTTGTTTTGTTGTTTTTTTTCTTAAAAGAGAATCCAACTTGACGATTAAAGTCCCTCGTTAATATCAATAATATTTTATCCTTTTGGCTGCAGTAAGTAATTTTGACTATGGTTGCTAACTGGTGATCCCTGGAGAATCCTGCTGGAGTGGTTAATTTTCATCTTTTCACTTTATTCCTTTTGTTGATCTACTCTCCGGGGAATAATGGAGCATTGGGTGTGTGGGAATTCAGGTTTGCCAAATGTAAGCTGCTGGAGTAAAATTTACCAGAGTTTGCCTCTAAGCACCCTGTTGTGCCATGGGATGGCTGCTGAACACTTCAGCACATGGCATGTTTATTCACCTGAATGAAGAAACCAGTTTGGCAATAATCAGCAAACTTTTGAGTGGCTGTGAGAACTCGTGTAAGAAAGAGTATTTGAATGAATGAGGTTCAGCCTTGGGCACAAAGCAGCTGTGTGGAAAGAACTCAGAGAAGTGGGGGTTTTAAGTGACTGCACTGCTGCGTGTAAAAGTGCTTATTTGATGTAATAACTCCTGTTCAGTAAGATGGCCATAATTGTCTTGAAGGTGTTAAAAGCCACAGTCTGTTTAAAAGCTACCTTAAGATTTATCAAAACTTTCTGAGTTAATTTTCCACATCAAATGCTTTTGCAGAATCCCAAACAAAATTCATACTAAGTGATAAGCCCGGTTAGCATGTGGTGTTTTCCATATTGGTAGCACAATTAGAGATATGATCCAAAACTTTGAGTGGTCAGAAGTGAACAAGTGTGTGGGCAAAAGCTTTTATCTTGCCTATTTCCTCAGTGTATTACCTGTTACAATGATTTGTGCCTCCTCCTTCAATTTCTCAGGAAAAATGAGATGATTGTGGGAGTGTTTTTGTTTATGAATAAACAAGAGTTCGTTTCTTCCAAGATGTGAGATACAGTAGTTCCCTCCTGGATGGATTAGTAGTTGAGAGGCTGTGTGTTGGTTTTATATCAGTTGTTATAATCTTGCAACATATTGTCCATTACCAAAGCAATTTAGCTGGGGGAAAAAACCCAACAAACAATACAAAACCAAAACAAACAAAAATAAATAGCTGAGGCAGGGTTCATATGGGTCATTAAAGCCTTAAATACATCTAAACTCCCATCTCATTCAAACTTTTATCTAAGCATGAATGAACAAGGAATACAGTCAGGCGTTTGGGGAATTTATAGCAATTTCTGCTTCCCCGCCCTCCATGTGTGCAGGTGAAGACAAACTCTGATTGTCTTTCTAACAAGTTATTTTGAAACCACCTTTATTTTGTGCTTCTACAGACAGTGATGTGAGTAAAATATCTAAGAAACAAATGTAAAATCTTAATTCTTGCACTACGGAGGTGGTCTGTGTTTGATGTCTAATATACCATAAACGCAGAATGCTAAAAGATGAAGCTGTAACTGTATGGGCTTTCTGATCTTTCAGAAAACTTGTCTGGGTGGCATGTAAGAGCAATCCTCATCATATTCAGAGTATTCTAAAGATTTATTTTAAGTACCTTTGTAGTTCTACAGCAGCATAATTCAGACATTTTCAAATCAGTATTTTGTGGGTTTTTTTTAACAATACTCTGGGTGTTTTTTTATATTCTCTAAGACTAAAGATGGAAAGGAACAGGCCATTGGTTCAAGTATTAAATAGGTATTTTCAAATTTGGGTTACTTTGTTGATGTATGTTACTTTCTTTTCTAACCCTTGGACTGAAGTTATGTCTGATGATGAAACTGGTGGTTGGGTATAAAAAATGCTTACTGAAACATAGATTGTTTCTGGCAATCTTCTCCAGCCTTGCTAAGCATGTTTCAGAGCCCTAATCTTATTCATCTGAGACTGCTTCAGCCTCTGAAAGAGAAATCAATGTTAATTAAACCTAAAACTTGCATACGTTTCCTTATACTGGAAATACTTTTATGTGTAGATCTACATGACAAATCTCATCTCCTTTATTATTCAATTGCTACTTTACCAAGGTAAGTGCCTGCACTGATTACTCTATATTTGCAGTTAGGATTTTAATAATATTTAATGAAATTGAACAAGATTTTAAAGAGTAACAGCTGTTGGGAGCATAACAATGGAAAATACTTTGGTAGGGAGCAGGACTGTAGTTTGATGGATGACACGCTTCCAAGAGGAGTGAAAGTCATGTCAATGCTTTGGGTAATTTTTTGGGGTTGGGTTGTTTTCTTTTATACTAAGAGACATAGGCTAAGGCACACTATAACCAAAGAGGTAGCCTGTGATATGTTCTTCATCTAACTGAAGGGTAGGACAAGTACCATGAATTGTTGCAGAGGGAATTGCAAAATGCTGCTGTCGTGTTGGGGGCACTGTACAAAGCAATATTGTGTATAAACTGTCTGCAGTTGTCTGGAAGGGACTGTGAAAGAAGGGAGCTGGGAATGGGCTTTGGTCCATTGTCCAATGTCTTTATGAGGATTTTGGGTTACTCCAAGATATTCATACTAGAGTAGCAAAGCAGTTGCATGTATTGGATCACAGAGAGGGATTTGAGAACAGAAGGAATGATTTATCCTTGTGTGTACTAAATTCTTTCACAAAGAAGATGAGACTCAGTGTAAATGTCAAGAATCAGATCCGGAGAGGGGGAGGAAGGATATTGTGCTTTAAAGACAACCCTGTGTTTGAATAACTGAGATCTCTTAGTGCCTCTGTGTGAGGCACCTGAGTATTTTGTCATGCTGGTAGAGGAGCCTGGTGAAGCATTTTAACCCCAGCCTATGGCTTGTAATGCAACTCAGTCCTCTAGCCTGCAAGGTAGTAAGTTAAGCCACAGGGGAATAGTACGCAAATAAAATCTTGAAGGGGAAAAATTGAATTTTTTAATACCTCTTTGCATATTGTAAAATATAGCTGTAGTAGCCTGGAGTCATAACTGCAACAGTTCTTTTTTTTTCTCAGTAACTGGTTTGTTAAAGCATATACTGGAGCTGTGGGCAGCACTGATCTCAGTTCTCTTCACCTGAGGCTGGTCAAACCACCATCTCTCAGGAGAGTTTTGTCTGTGACTGCTGTGAGGTTAATGTTCTGGGGCTATTGTGCTCCAAATGAAATCTGGATTCCTCTGGGATGGGGGAAGGTGAGAATGGTTTGGGGCTTCTCTTGGAATGTTGTTGGACACATCCTATGACACTTCTCAGTGTGAGATGGCTCTGTCTGTGGGCTTTGACTGCTAAACTAGAAAGTCTTTTCTTTATTCTACATTATTCTTTACTCCACATTATTCTTTATTCTAATATTTAGAAAGGGAAGAAGTTTCAAAAGGGAAGTTTGAGACCTAAAATTTGTATTTTCTCTGCGGTGTATGGCTCAGCTCATAGCTCAGTACATGTAGCAGTCTTTTACCATTAATAAGAATTACTGTTCTATTTAATGACCTTATAATTAACTATTTTGGTAAATCTTTTTAATTAAAACTGCTTTCTATGTGGTGCAACAAAGCAAAAAAGACTTCTTACTTTGTTGAAGATTTTCTACTGACTTGCTTGTGTGCTGATCATTTCTCAAAACATCCCACGTCTTGATCTGTACGTGTTTTTATCTCCCTTTTTTTCTGAGTGATTAGTGATCCAAAATAAAGCTCTAATTTTGTTATGGTTGGGCTTCACAAAGAAGCCATCCTACTCCTTATTTCCTTTTTTCCCCTCAGTCCTTCCCCAAATAGCTATTACTAAGGGATTCAGAACTGTTGTCACGTGATTTATCTCACTAACACTGCCAATTATGTAAAATATATATTATTTCAAACTCTGACAGATACAGTAACTTTTCCTTGTCACTCAACACTTGGACATGATGTGGAATGCTTTTAGGAAAGACTTATTTTCTTACTGTATTTAGACTTAATCAAAACTTAATGACTATGTTCATCCTTTACTTTTAGACCCAGTGCTCAACTACTTGCTTTCATCTTTTCCCTGATCTATTTCTCTTATGGGATAGGAGTCTTCTCAAAGAAATTCTTTTCCCTTTTGAAATAAAAGTGAAGTCAAAGAAAGGGTCTCAAAATTCTTCTGTCATACGTAAAGGTTTGTGTGATATCAACATATATCAACACAAGGTACTTGCCAGTTTACTCTGGCAAGCTTGCTTCTATTTTTCTTATTTTGGTAGACTGAATACCATTTTGTTGCCTTTGGTCTTATACTGGTACCTTTTAGCCTTCTAAGTAAAGTGCATGTAACAGTTGTTTCTCCTAAGAAGCTCTAGGATAATATCCTTGTTTGTACCACAAGGATAGCCCCCAGGTAAGCCTTCTGCAGCTTTTAATTTTCTTCTGCAGACACACCATTTCCAAAATACTTAAAACAATTGATGCAATAATTCAAATATAACTCTGTCTTTATGTGCCTCTTCATTTATGTCTGCATATTTAACTTAATTAAAATAATTTGTTTCTCAATTTGTTTCCTGCATTTCATCTCTTTGTAACAGCTGCAGACAAGAAAAGGAACAATGTTAAATTCATTGATTTCCCAAAGCTTTTTATTTTTTGGATGCTACTTGATATTGACATGTTCCTTGGCAGTATTAATATTTTCCTTTTCAAGTCTGCATTTCATGCACCAAAAAACCCATGGCACAAACAACCACTATTTGACTAGAAAATAAAAGCCCCTGCTTCCATGGCAGAAATGGATGATAAGTAATAATTTCCAAAGATAAAGCTGAAGAATCCAGCTCAGCACACCTGCTCCATGTGTTGGTCTGCTCAGCACCTTGTTTTAAAAATTACATTGAAGGAGTAAAGCCTTGTTATACTCTGAAAAGAATAGAACAGTGAGTGAAAATCAGAGTTTGGGTCTGAACAGAGACCTAACCTTTCATGCTCAGTTCCTTAGACATAACCACATCGACCTTCCTCCCCTGGGCTTTCAAGAGACTAAAATTCCTGCTGTGCATTTGCAATGGAAACTAACTGACCTTGCTAAGGCTCCCGCTACTTATAAACACAATATCCCCAGTTTTATGTTCTACTGTCATCAGAGATGACTTTCTCTTATGTTCTGTAGCAATTTTTGAAAACCTGTTATATTTTTTTCTCATCACTGAATATCTCATTAGTAGAATTTTGGGCCATTTTCTTAGCTGTACTCAAAAGTGGGAAAAAACTTTTACATTTATTGATGAAATTCAACTAACCCATGGCTGTGAAAATAATGCATATTGTGTATGGTCTGTGTGCAAGATGTTCCTTCATTGCCTGTTCCCTGGTATTGGTAAGCATCTATAATTTTTCTTCCTTATGCTCTGATGCTTGAGACCTCTTTGCTCTCTGTGGAACAATTGATGTTTAGACAGTTTAGCTGGAATGCATCCTGTTGTCGGCATTAAGACATCACTGGTAAAATTACAGAGTACCACAGAGAAACACGGCAGATAATCAGACTATCAAGGTTATAATCTGTTCCTTGTGTTCACAGTTACAAGTCAGAGTGGCAGAGGAGAACATTAGGGCTAATGCATAGGGCACCTGCAGTTACAAACACACAAAGATGGGAAAACACTTCAACATCATTTAGTAAATGGAAAGTGCTGCTTTTTCATCTAGTTCATATCTAATTGTTTTAGCCTTTGGCATGAATAGCTGTGTTGCTGAATCAGCAGTAGCACGTCTGGATCCAGGCTGGCTGAGACGGTTTTAGGGGAATTATTACACAAAATGTGTGTATATTCTTGAAATTAAAGACAAGCAAGTATACACACAAAAAAATTTGCCAAAATATGCTAAATATGTAGCAGAGAAAGCATCAAGAAGCCATACAATTCTGCTCTTATGAACAAGTCAGTTCTACTTCTAATGAAATTTCCTTGTAGTTCTCATTGTTTGCTATGAATAAAATACAAAGTTTACCTTTCACATACAGTAAAGAATTTTTTTTCAATTTGGTAGATATGTCTTGTAGCTGTCCTAGCTGAAAATATATATTTGAAGTAAATTCAAAAAGCATATTTATGTTGCCTGGGAATGGCATTCCTAAAGCCCTATTATGTTACTTCTGTTAAAAAGCAAGGGAAAGTGCCTCAGCTCTTTCTCCTTCTGTAATTACTATCAGCTTTAGGGTCTCTGGAGTTTGTATAGATGGTAAAAATCACAGATTATGCTGATTGGAAGGGACCCACAAGGATCATTGAGTTCAGTCCTTACCCCTGCACAGTACCATCCCCAAAAGTGGGGGACACCATGTGCCAAAGAGCATTGTCCAAATGCTTCTTGAACTGTGTCAGGCTTGGTGCTGTGACTACTTCCCCAAGGAGCCTTTCCATTGCCCAACCACCCTCTGGGTGAAGAACTGTTTTTTAATATCCAACCTAAACCTCCTCTGAGACAACTTCAGGCCATTCCCTTGTGTCCTGTTACTGGTCATGCTAATATTTGTGTTCTCATATTTCGTCAGCGGTATGATCAGAAAAAGGGGCAGAGGAAGTATCCTTCTGCTTCGTCATACAATTCAGAGGACAGGCCATATGCAGCTCATAGGAGAAATTAGTAACACCTTTCAGAAATGAGTAAAGCTTTTGACTTTTCATTTCAGTCCAAAGGTAAGTGCACTAAAAAGAACAAATAGTCCTTTATTTTTTTTCCTTTTTCTTTTTTTACTTTTTTTTTTCTCAAGCCCATGCAGTCTAATTGTAGAGAAATTGTTAGTGTAAGGATACAGCAATTCTTAATATCAAACTTACTTGGAAAAAAGCAAATATTTGACTATCCCCAAGCTCTTTTGTTTTTAATACATTCATCATTTGCATACATGGATTTAATATGAAAATGCAGGGTGAATTCTGTGTTCTCCTTTTGTGAGTGCAGTTTTCAACTTTTTGCTCTAAATCTAATAGTTGTAAGCTAAGTACAGGTAACCTCATTAGCAACAGCACCAGCAGTTCTGTACAAAATGTGATTATCGTGTACCCATGAAGGAACGGGGAGTGATGAGTATCGCTGTGCTGAGCAAGAGGCACTGAAGGCTGAGTGATTTGTTCTTGCATTAGGGTGACTGTACACCCACCTAAAGCAGTGGTAGTATGAATCTCCATCTGTGCCATTAGATGAAGTGGCATTATTCTAACACTTTGGCATTAGTTAGCATCATATGTTGCCCCACCAATTCATCCATGTCCAAGTATCTCCAAGATGCTTCAGTGTGCTCTTTCTTTCTGGAGACCATCTGCAGGAATATTTCAGTCTATGCAGACAAATGCCAAAAGTGCTAGTGTTCTACTTCGTCATGCAAGGCTCTTTAAGAGATTTTTAAATTGAAGTTATACAAACTGATATCACTTTGTTAGGTGTCAACAGGCTTGACAGGGCTTGTTGACTGGTAACACTTCATGGAAGTTGTAAAGAGTGAAGATCTTAGTAGAGCCAGTCCAACTGCTTATTTTTTAAGCTGTGCACAGCCTGTGCTCCCAACAGACCAGGAAGGAAGAGGAGAACTTGTACATGCTACTGATGTGTTTTGCCATGATCTAGATGCTGTGTTCAAATAGTGTTTTTCAGAGAATGAAAAAAACCAAACTTGAACAATGTTAGTATTTTTCTGTCCTGTATGAATGATATCAGCTGCATTTGAATGATGTTTTATTTGGTTAAGTTGAATGAGTGAGTGGCAGTTGCTTCAGGTGTTCCAATTTTAGGGATCTCCTATATTCCTTGAGGAAATTGCAGGTGGTGATATAATTGCCCATTTTTTGAATAGGCCTGAAATGTACAGTTCTGAAATAGGTCACTTTAAATATGGTAACCATTTATTAATGTTGTTATTCCAGTGTAACCACTGGGCTCAGCATGTAACAAAATATCTTTTTAAGTAAGGCCTGGTGTTGCTCTGCTTACAGCACAGAACAATTTCTTGGAAGGACTGTAATTATTTTATTCACTTCATATAACTGCTGCTATTGATGTCTAGAACCGAGAAAGGGTGAACTTTCTAGTCTTTTTTGTCCTTGTAGAATCGGAGGGAACATAAAACATTTCCAGGATGAAGAAGGAATCCAGTAGTCTGCCAAGTATGATCTTTTTTTAGAGATTGGGCTCAGATTTCTCTGAAGCTTTGGTAATGTTTGCTTGCATCGAAGAACCTGGTTCTACCCCTTCTGGCTCTGCAGGTCCTCCTACTGCTTAAGTTCTTGATCGATCCTTGCTGAATATTCACCAATCTGATGGAACAGGTCTTTATAGATGCACAAGGAATTTTAATAACCCATTACTGCTTTCTTGCTGTCCTTTTGGCCATGGGTTGATTGTTCAATTCTAGTTTGTTCCCATGGGAAATGTTGACAGTTGCTGTTGTTTGTATTTAATAGAATTCATACAAATTTATTCTGGGTTAGGACTCTGAGAAAATTTGAAAAATAACTGTGGTCTCATCCTAAAAAAAAAAAAAGAAAAGAAAAAAAAAGAAAAAATAGAACTCACTTGAGTATTTATTTAAGCTGCAGGGCAATGAGAGTAAATACACAATTACATAAAATCTGAATGTTTATACACTAATTGGGGGAGAGAGGCGGATAATTTCTAAAGTATTTAAGTTAAAGTTTACCATTGTAAGATAGGTAGAAGTAGAAAGAAATCAATCTGCTAGATTAGATAATGATGGAGTCTAGCTCTTGGTCTTCTGTCAGTCAGTGTCATAGTAGGTGTCTTGGTAAAGTAATATTGCTCAACAACCCTTTGATCAACAGGACATGTACTGTGAAGTGAGAACTAATGAGTTGGTGGTAATTACCAGACCCCATTGGGAAGGGGAAGCAGAGGTGGGGAACACCCCAAATTTATACAGAGAGGACCTGGGGCGTTCCCTGCACAATGGTGTTTTATTTATGTCAGTAGATGATATAAGAAAAGTTGGTGTTGGGTTTTTTTTGTTTGTTTGTTTGGGGGGGACAGAGTTGGGGGGTTTTTTGTTTGCTTTTTTTTGGTTGTTCTTGTTGGTGGTTTTTTTTCTTTTTTATTGTTTGTTTTGGTTTTTTGGTTTTAGTTTTGTTTTCTTTTTTTTTTTTNTTTTTTTTTTTTTTTTTTTTTTTTTTTAGTATTGACAAGTACAGAATAATACAGCGTTATATGCTTGGGGAAAATATCTGGTCTCACAATAAGTAGTTCTGTGGGAGAATTGCTGAATTTCCCAAAGCAAGGATTAGGAGGAGGTGCATGGCAATCCCTTAGCCTGAAGGGTAGTGCTGTTGAGACAGGCTGTTTTGTATCGATCCTGGTGGCTGTTCCCGATCCATATCTCATGGCAGTTAGTTCTGGTCCTTCTTAAAATTAAAACTTAATTTATCCTGACACGAGTCACTGAACAGTCCTTTTTTTAAAAAAAATGTGTTTTGCTAAGCATTTCTTTGTACATAGTGCCACATAAAGGGACAGTTTCAGTAATGTACTATCTGAAGGAGACTGGGATAACTTTGACTTTTCTGAGCATTTTGGAGTACTCAGCACTGCAGCTGAACAGATTCAATGATAATGACCTTGCTGGTCCATATTTGTACTTACATATGTATGTCCAATATTGAAATGAAATTTTGGGTAATGAGAATATTAGGCACCTCATTAAAATCTGGGAGAGACTTTCTCATCAAGTCCTACCCAAAACTGTGCTTTTCCAACACCTGCATTCCTAAGGTGCCCGTAGTGTCTGTATAGTTGTCTGTTGATCTAGATATGGATCTGTATTCCGGTTCCACAGATGCAACAATGTGCAACTTAGAATCCAGAGTTTGCAATGCGTTGCAATTCTTGCTGATACATCAAATGGTATACAAGGTACAAAGACCTAGGGCAAAATAGATTTTGTTGCTGTTCTCAGCCCTTCTTTGCCATTGCTTCCCTATCTACCATCTAAATGTAGTTTACTAGTGAGATGTTAAGGATAAAGTGTTGCTTAAAAGTAACTTATAATGATTTTTTGAAGAGCACTTGTTACAATGTGTATATTTAAATAAGTGTAGCCTTCTATTCTTAGCAGCATACATTAAAACTAGAAGTATTTATTTAGACAAATATTTAATCCTAACCTTGGTCCCTTATTAATGGCACTGTTTGTTTGTTTGAGACAAGGATGCCTGCCAAACCTATTTTTAAATTATACCCACTATGACCCTTTTTCTCAAAGAAAACACCACAAAAGAGTGTGGTGTGCAAGTAGCTTGTGAATAGAAATTCTTATATAAACAGTTTGTTTTGGGATATTTTCTTGCTGCCATTAGGATCTCAGTCAGTCTGTACTACAAACCAACACTTTTCCTTGAGAAATATATACTGAAAAGCAAACAAAATACTCTTCTGTATTGGTGTTAGTCAGCATATAGCTCTGAAAAAGGCTGCCATGAAGAGTCATACTGGTTGAGTTTAGTAGTTCATGCATTGTGAACGCTGAAATTGGATATGTCACTGAAAGCTGCTCTTTGGCAGTTTTAGCTTGCACGACCGACATTTACTCAGATCACTATAGGTCCTGCTGATTTTCCCCTGACATCACTTGAGCAACATCTTTCTAATGGATGTGTTTTTTTTCTTATTTTTCTTACTATTCCTCCCCTCACCATGTAGTAGGCATTAACATGCTTTCCTTGGAAACTGGAGCATGCATTTCATCTCCCACTGCCTATTTCCTTCTTTGGCAAATTTATTTTACAGCCACAGCAAGGGAATGCTATCTTATAAACCTCAGTGGTGTAATATTCCAATGGGTAATATGCTTGCAGCTGCCATATTGTGCATTGGAGAAAAAAACCCAAAATAAATAAAAAAAGAGAATCTTATGTTTTTGAGAGAATTATGCCCTCAAGGCACTCTGTATTCTGTAGCTGCCCTGGTCTACCAAGGGCAGCTTAACAACAAGATATAATCTTAAAATTCAGATGGCAGCAGCTTTCTGATTTTTCAAACTGGAATAATCTGGGCTGCAGCTCAGGCAGACCATGCTGAGCAACTCCTTCTCTGCTTCTAACACGCACTGTTCAGCTTCAGCCTCTTCCATGCAGCTGGAAGCGTTCTCTAGTGATGATGGCATGAAAAGACTGCATGTGGGATGTTGTCTAGGTCACAGTATGGACTCTTCAAGTATACACTTATGTTTTAAATTTGCATTTAAATCAGCCAGTACCCCAGTCATACTTAAAAATATGAAACAGTTTGGCCTCAGAATTTTTCTTATTTAAATAATACTTGATAAGAACAGGCTGGTGTAAGAACAGTGACACCACAGCCAATTTATAGGGTCAAGAAGAGAAGAAAATGAAGGAATCTTTTTGCTGTAGGATTACTCAACATCTAACTGTTTTGAGCACAGGGTAAGCTGTTGTAGGCCTTTGGTATTATCAGGTGGCTCTTGGCCTTCAATGCCAGTAACCCTGCTATGATATGCAGTGCAGCAATAAAAAAGCCAGAATAGAACCTTAGTTTTTCTCCTGTAGAGTTAACTATGAACATAGTAAGTTTTCTTTACTATCATTTCACAGTATATATTGTAGTCAATCCAATTTATTTATTAATGTCAGTGAAATGGCGTTTGGGAGAACTCTCTGTGATCAGCTAGCAATTTGAGGTCAAAACCCAAGAAAAGCAGCAACTGATGACTTTGCGCCTAATTTGGACTGGGTGTTCTGAAGCTGGATCTCCCCAGAAGTATCACAGCTTGGATTTTTGGGCCTTAGCTTTTTAGGAAACTGTCTATAATATGTGTCGGAGGTGGAGAGGACTCCTTCTGTTCTTATACTTGTTCTCGATGTTGACTACATTGTCAAGCATTCCTCACCAACAGGGGTTTGTTTAATTTTTCTTTCTAGGATGATACCTAATTGCACTGCCTGAAGCATTGCTTCTCCCAGGCAGATCAGTATCCTGTCTCTAAAAGAAGGGGCTAAATTTTGACATTGGTTAGATAATTGCAAGTTATACTGCCAGTGTGTACTTGTGGTTTGTAGACTGACATCACTCTCAGTTGTCAATTTTATTTCAACTCTGGCACTTTTGATATAGAAGATGATACAGGACTCTCAACTCTGAGCTGGTAACACAGCAGAGCTTTCAATGAGCATTGGCAGTGATTCTGTGATAGTATTTGCCAGGGGACTCATCTCTCACACTTTTGGTAGTGAAATGTATATTGCATATTAAAGATTTTGCTCAACAATATTCTTTTTAAATATTGTGTCCTTCAGTTTAGGTTTTTCCTAGGCTATGTTTGGACAACATGGAACTTGGAAGGATGACATGACTAATGTATTGCTACTATGACAGTAGAAATGACATGCAGCTGTGTTCTCAAAGGCCAGATCTTTGCTACTGGTTAAATATTCAAAGATGTTGCAATAGTTCACAAAGCCATAAAGAAAATTATGATAAAGAATATTCATAACTAAGATGAAAAAAAATACAGTAGCTTGTACTGTTTGAGTAAAATATTAGGGGAAGGAAAATGCAATACTGGAAACTTCTTTAACCTTCTCAGATTTTTAGTGCAAGTATGATCCTACAAAGCTGCTTGATTTGGAAACAAATTTGCAGAAGTAATTGGCATATATGTGCATATAAATAGGAATAAATACATTTAAATGGCTATCTTCCAGCCTATATTTAGCAGTGGAGCAAGTGCAGAATGCTCTTCCTTTATCTTTTATTTCCTTTGAAATAGTGCTTTGCATGACAAGTTCCTCTCTGAAGATTGTTCTGTTAACTTCCTCCCATCTGTATCTCCCTTTAGCCCCAGGCTGTTGAAAATGAGGCAGTTTTTGAATGAATAATGCTTATGTGATGACTTTTTTATATGATTAAAGAAAGTGTGGGATGATATTTTGGTGCCTTCTTTTTTTTTCCCACTCTACTAATGATGATATATAGACTATAAGATTATCTAGGGAAGAAAGAAGGAATAATGCTATTTCTGTTTGATCCTGTTCATTGGTAGGAGCTGGGTCCTGCTTTGCCTTTGTGCATTTAGGCCCAAGCTTTCTCCAAAAATGATAACTGATACCTGCCTTAACCCTAACCCTAACCCTTGATTCAGTTGGGGGAAAAACATTACCTGTATTTCTGCTAAATTAAAAGTATCCTATAATTTAAGCATGTGAGAAGAAATGGATCAAATGTGGTTAACATAAAAATGTTAAATTTTAAGAGCTTAATATCCCTTAATTTATTATCAGGTTATGATTAATGGCAGTGGTATTTTGCTGCTGAGCTCAACTCTACTATTAATATTGTATTTCAGTAATATAGGCTGTATAGATTTTTGTTGACAGGGTTTGTGGGTGTCATTTAATAAAATGTAGTATAAAGAAATGAACATTTTTTCAAAACTACCTATAGCTCATATTACATTTGGCCTTTCAGCTATCTAAACAACTAATGATATGAAAGTTAGCTCTTTAATGGGATAGGTTTTCAAGGATTTTAATTATTCAAAGGATAATAAAGGCAAGAGTCAGAACATGTAATGTTAAACAATGGATCAACTTCATATTCCTGACACCCTATGGAGTTATTTTGAAGTTAATTAACTTCTTTGTGTGACTCTTATCTACCAAAAAAAAGTAAACAAAATGCATGAACTTCCCTCAAAGAAATGCTTCCATTGACTCTAATGGACCTATTGGCACAAGCAAAGTTGTTTGATTTAAAGAATCATCTGTCTGTCCTCTCAATTTGTGTGCAGTCCAATTAAATGTTGAGAAAGGGATAGGCACATAGGCAGCCAAAGCTTTAGGTTTTTAAAGCAATTTGAAGCATTAAGGATTTAAACTTACCCCCCTCCCCCCCCAAAAAAAAACAACAAAAAAACCAAACAAAAAACAAAACCAAACAAACCAAGCCAGTGAACAAAAAATAAAAAGCTCAACCAAATAGCAATGACAACAACAACAACAAAAGAAAAGGCCAGAAGTTTGGTCTGTTCCAGTTGGAGAGCATGTAGGGTGTTCTGTGACTGGGAAGTTAATTCAACTTGTTTGTTTAATGGAAGTTCTTGTTTCCATTTGATATTCAAGGGAGTAGAGAATAGAATTTAAAGCATTGATCAAGGCTTAATAAACTAAATCCTACATAGGGACAGCAAGTGAAAGCTTAAAAATCTTTTAGCTGTTGTGATGAAATTCTAGTGTTTGTTTGAACTGCTGAGTTTGACTTAACAGAGTCCTCCAGCATTTTGATGCCACGCTGGCTGACAAAACAGTCAGGTGAAGTAGAATAGATGGAGTTCAGCGTGATCTTCACCTCCACTTCAGCAAAGCAAGGCAGGTAATTTTATTAGTCCACCAGCAACATATCTCAGTGACTGGTCTGAAGTTCCTTGGGGTAATAGCTGAAGTGTATACATGCATGTATAGCTGCTCATCAAATATGAGGTATCACGGTGTCTGCAGGCAGAGTGCACGGTGGTGGCATTTGTTGCTGCCCCCTGACCCTGTGTGGTGGCAGTCAGGGAGTGGTGGGTGCTCTGGCACTGGCACTTGGCATTTTTCCAGGAGAACTTTGACTGAGGGAGCAGCAGCACAAAGTTTGTAGTCTGAATTAGAAATTATCTGGTGCGTTGAGAGAAATTTAGGGGCTGAGAGGCAATGGTAGAGAGTCATTAAACTTTTAATGAGCAAAAATGATCATGCACATCACTTTGTTCATCACATTTCTGTCCAGTCTTTTTTTATACCTATGTATTTCCCATTCTTTAAAATTTGTAGGTATACAAAGACCTTTAGGATTATGGCTCTGCTGTGAACTTCTTTCCTTATAGCTGTGCTGGGGAACTGGCAAGGTCAGAGAACAGAGAGTGAGATATGGCAACTTCAGCCTTGTAAGAAAACTAATTTGCAGTGCTCTTTAAAAATGAACAAATAGTTTTCTTCAGGTCGTGGTTCACTTGCTAGTAAAGGAATGAAAACAATACATAACAGATAACATGGCTGGGATTTTTCCACATTAACACAGACTATGTGCGGTTTCGGGCATTTAACAGAGTAATATGTGGGAGTAGTTGTATTTATTTATTCATTCTCTAAAGACACTTCATTCACAGTAGATACAGGTATACTGACATGAAAAAACTTCAGTGTTATGTCAGCAGAATTCAGATGTGATTTGCAGGATATATTGGACTTACACTAGAAAACTTGGAACAAAGTCTCCTTCAGCAATATATTTCTCTTGAGACCTATGGAACACATTTGTTGGAAATAGCATTTTTAACTCTCTCCTACACTGTGGTGAAATAATTCAGTGCCAGTCTTGGGGAGGAGATAAATTTTTGCAAAACAAAGTAACAATTGATACCAGTTACAGAGGGACTGAAGGGTAGTGATAACATTGACGCATCAATAATAAAGTGAGGTTCTCTTGCTGTGCTTATCCATTTTAGATAGAACCTCATGGAAGAAATTTTTTCAAACATTGATTAAAACCCACCAGGTTTTGACTTTACGCTGTTATGCTATTTGTTTTATGCTGGGTAAGGTCTTGTGCATTCGTACATGAACTGTTTGCTTAGAAACAGCACAGTAGTATAATGAAGGACCTTTATCTGTGGTAGCTTTATATTTTAAAACTAACTAAGGGATAAGTCTATATTTGTACAAGTGTGTGTATAAACATATTTGTCTTGTGTTATCTGACAATTGATGCTGTTGGACCTTTTTGCAGCATGTCAAGCAAGCTATTAAAATGCACTTCAGTTTATAAATATCCTGGTAATTATGTTTGTGATTTCCTACTTCTGTGAAATACAATAGCCTAAGATATTCTTTTTTAAAAATTTAGCACGGCGTGGTATTATTTGGAAATAAAGTCATGACTGAAACAGTATTCTCAACACCTTTTAACCTCTACTGAATATCTGGTGGNTGTTTTTTTGGGGGGGATTTTTTTGTTTCGGTTTGTTTGTTTGTTTTTAAACTCTCAACTTTCATCTAGTGCTTAAATACTGAGCCCATTCTGGGCTTCTCAACACATTTCTCACTGGTCCTTCACTGCACCTGCTGTGCTGCCATCAGCCATTAATGTTCAGATGAAGCCAACAGCCTGTTAGGACGTGTCTGAGACATTCAGTAGCGCAGATGGCATATTCTGTCTGTCTCTGCCTGTAACATCTGTCAGCAGTCAGATTGAGAAAGCCCAAATGAGAAGGAGGGAGATGT
Organism: Campylorhamphus procurvoides; assembly: GCA_013396655.1. Lineage (NCBI taxonomy): Eukaryota > Metazoa > Chordata > Aves > Passeriformes > Dendrocolaptidae > Campylorhamphus > Campylorhamphus procurvoides. The sequence goes on from WBMV01004643.1 coordinate 97,508, forward strand.
TTTTAAGTTGAATAAATAACTTTCTCAGGCAAATTATTGCATTTTGTTTGAGGTCAAAAAGGGAAAAAAAGTGAACTGAAGGCAGAATTAGTTTGCTTGATTGAATAAATTGAATGAATTTGTATATTGTGTGGGCTTCCAACTCAATTTTTGAGAAATTCTGTAAGTTGATTTAGAGTTTAACAGATTGATTCTGGAGTATCTAGAGAGTTTTCACCTTTACCATCCCCAAGAATCTATCAAACTACATACTAGGCAGATGGCTGTGAACTTGCTTTTCTACACTCTTAGTAGTTTTACTATGGGTCTTGATGTAGTTTTAAATATGGTTTCTCATTGTATTTGGGGTTGTTCAGATTAGATTAGAATGGCACAGTTTCCTTGTAAATGACCTTGGTTTTGTTATGAAGAGCCTGACAAAAGGACTGACTTCATCATCTGATCACACAGCCATGAATAATCAAACTCCTTTCTTTCTGAATCAAATGTTAGGTTTGGTTTTTGTGGTTTTTTGTTTGTTTGTTTGCTTGCTTTTGGTTTTGGTTTTGTTTTTTTCCCCCTGTTTGTTTTTTTCATACCTTATCCTTTAAAAATCCTTAGCATTGTAAGATATAATGTAGTGTCCTTCACAAAGCTTGTACTGTGGAATAACTACAGCTTGGTAAATAGTAAGTGCCTGTGCCTCAGAGAACACATAACCTGCATAATTCTCAATCATCTTCTCAGTTTTGACTGGAAACAGTTTTACATTCTAGATTTTGTCAATTAATTGCTACTATTGGCAATGCAAATAGCTGAACACTCAAGGAAAAGAAGCCAAACAAATCAAAACAGAGCACAGGAAAAGAGGAAGAAGATGAAAAAGTTTGGTTTCCAAAACTAGCTCAGTGATTTGACTGTCTTTTCCCCCATTTTCCTTCAGTTATTAAATTGCCTTTATCTTGACTTGTGAGTTCTTTTGCTTCTGCTCTTCCTTTTCTCACACTGGAAGTACAGGAAGAGGTCAGTGAGCTCTGAGCATGGCATTAGATAGGATGGAATATCTCCCTGTCCAATTTGGCTTTCCTGTCCTGGCTACGTCCTCTCCCAGCTTCTTTCTTGCTCCCAGACTGCTGGGGGGATGGGAGTGGGGAAAAAGAGAAAACATTGGTGCTTTATGAAATGCTTTCTTTCTCTCTTTTTTTCTTTTTTTTTTTTGACAGCTTTATTGTGTTCACTTCATTGTTCAGCAACAGTCACAACACTGTTGTGTTATCTATGAGCTTTAGCCACAAATCCAAAACACACCACCATATGGGCTGTTGTGAATAAAGTTAATTCTGTTCCAACCAGATCCAGTGGGGGTAGGAAAGTCTACCAAAGTTAATTATAAATAAATCTTGTGTAGATTTAACAGGGCATTTTTCCTCCTGTATAGGCAAAACATGCTAGAAAGTGCTGCATTATTGAGGAGAGATGAATAAGATTGTGGTGCAGTGGACACAAAAAAGCTCTATGTCCTGTCCTCCTCCCCCCACATTTTATAAAGCACAAGAGAATTTTCTGGATTTGAAAGATGGATCATGTCAGTCAGTCTTAAGACTTGTTGGCCTGCCAAAGAATGAGGAGCAGATTAACACGGCTTTTTGTCTACAACAATTTTTGACAGTGCTAATGAGTGTGGAAAAAGAAGTGAGTAGGTCTCTGATTTCTGCTATCAAAACAAGCTTCTGGGCAAAGATCTCATCTTGTCAATTGCAAAGGCTGTTGGCTTTCAGAGTAAATCATGCACATTATAATTCTCAGTTTTGCACAGATTGTGGGAAAAAAAATATTATTGTCAATACTAGCATGAAATGTAACAGCATTAATCACCTTTAAACTTTGAAAAGCTGTTAGTAGAGATGCATATTTTGTGTTAACATTTATATTACCAAGTTAAGACAAAGACTGTTTGAAATTCCAGTGTCCATTTTTCTCCACGTTTCCAGTTAATCTGATAAGAGTGTTTCTGAGAATGAGAAGTCAACAGAGAATTCTTCAGCCCTATGGTATTAGAGGTATAGTTTTAATTAAAGCTTCAGTTATAAAAATACATCAGTATTCTGTGCCTCTTGAATCCTCAAAATAGTTGTCTTCATTTTCATTTGAGTTGTGATCTGACTTCTATATGTTCTGTTTTCTCTAGAACCAGGCTGCTTTAGAAACAATGGCAGGCTATCACCTAAATAAAAAACATGCAGATAACTTGTGTTTTGAACTGTTGACCTGTTTACAGGCCTCATTTTACCTTTGTTCTCTTTGTTGACAAGCTCTAAAAATGCATGTTATAACCTTATGGCTGCTAAAAAGGGAAAATGAAAGTATGTAAAGTAGGATAGCAGACCCTTTTCTGTCTGTATAGCAGAACAGCTTCACCTATTGTCAGTTCAGTAGATGCTAGTTCTATTGTTCTCACAAACCTGATGTTCCTAATCAAAGTCAAGTGTTTGCTATTTCTCTGAGAAGTCCGCCAAACAAGAGTTAAAACTGATGGAAACTGTAAGACAAGCAGGTTCTTGGAAAGGAGAAATGAAGAAAATAAATGGAAAGAAATGGTCCTAGTGGCTTTTTTTTTTCTTCTATTCCATAAGCCATAAACTTGCTAAGCCTTGCACAGCGCAGCAAACAAAAAGTGATCCCTTCTGTGTAACAAATCCTTTAATTGTCTTCAGTTTTCTCATAGTAACCAAGACAGGAGTTAGGAGGAAAGGGTACCTGCCCAGATGTCCTGGTCATGTTTGAGTGCTTGCACATACTACTTACTGACTCCTGTCATAAAAGTGAGCTGTAGTAAAAGGAATGAAGTCTTGTCATGTATGCTTAGCAGAGGACAACCTGTAAATGGTTTGTAACAGCACAGGAGAGGGGGAGGTCAGCTGCTGCTTGCCTATGGTGGAGCAGACTTGGTGACCTCTCTGGGCACTTACTGTCAAGGAAAGCTCATCAGGACAGCTCAGTGAAACAAATATTTCTTGGTGCTGCTGGGCTGTGACTTTCCAGCCATAGCTGGAGTAGTCAGACCTAACTATAGATATTCATTTTTGACTGTGGTCTGATAATGCTTTACCATTTTGTAGGCTTGAAATGCATTGGTTCAGAATGGCCCTTCAAAGACGAGTCTTCTAGAAATGCCTGTGGAAAAGGGGCCTACTTCACATATCCAGAGGAAATAACTAAGTAAAAATATTCAGTTTGGTATAGTTCCAAACTATATCTTTTATGTTAGATTTAAAACCAAGGAATTCCTCATACAGTTTTTTTTTCTTCCTGTGAACTGTAATGATTTTTTAAAATGAGAAACAAATATAATTTGGTTGTGCACAAAAATGCAATATCTGCCAAATGATAGATCACTTTTGGCCTTTGAATCCTCTGGCAACTATTTTGCAGTGCATTTATGAGTATTTTTGAAGATATAAATAGATCATCACAATCTGTGGCAATTAGCAGATAAGAAGTAACAATCAGTTCTATATACTGGATATGTAGTAAAGCTGGATTTTAAAACCAAAGGGAACACAAAATTTTCCCTTGCAGCTCATGATTCAGTCCTTCTGTGTTGGAAGGCAGGCAACAATGAAGCTGATTTGTGGGATACAGTTTAATGATGTGTTGTGGTTTAACCCCAGATGATAACTTGGTCCCATGCAGCTGCTTGCCCACTCTTCTGTGGGGGGATGAGGAGAGAATGGAAAGAGCAAAAGTGAGAAAAGTCGTGGGTTGAGATGAAGACAGTTTAGCAGGCAAAGCAAAACCTGTGCATGCAAGAAAAGCAAAAAGAAAAAAAAAAGAAAGAAAAAAGAATGAATTAACCACTTCCCATAGGCAGGCAGCTGTTCAGCTACTCCAGGAAGGAAAGGCTTCATCACATATAATGGTGACTTGGGAAGAAAAACACCATCACTCTGAATGTCCCCTCTTCCTCCTTCTTCCCCTAGCTTTGTATGCTGAGTGTGATGCCATATGATATGGAACATCCCTCAGGTCACCTGGGATCAGCTGTCCTAGCTGTGTCCCTGCCAAACATTTTGTGTACCTCCAGTCTACTCACTGGTGGGATAAGAAGCAGAAAAGGTTCTGTATAAGTGCTGTTCTGCACTAACAGAAGCTCCCCTTCGTCATTAACACTGTGTGCAGCACAAACCCAAAACACACCCTCATACTAAATGCTGTGAAGAAAATTAACTCCACCACAGCCACAGATAGCACTTGATGCAGCATAAGATGTTGTCCTCCCTCTGTTTATTTATTTATACCTTGCCTCTGAAGGGGAAACATAGCTTATTATTATGAAATTTTAGTCAATGTGGTGCTTAAAAATTCCATACTGTTTCTAAGAGACTACTGATTATTGGTTTATATTTGATCTTGTTTGGTTTACAGTGCCACCTACCAAAGTGAAGGGCTAGGGACATTTATTTATATGCTCTCATTTAAGGACTGCTCTTCCAGTAAACTGCTCTCAATGAGAGATCTGGGGGTTGTGTATACCAGATTTGTGCAAGCCTTTCCTCAGATCTAGAGCAGAAAGAGTAACTTCAACCTCCTGTTTCTGGAGAACTTGATTGCTTATTCTTAGCAGGATCTTTCAGTTTAGACCCAAAGAAAGGTTTCAGTGTATGAAGACCTGTTTATTGAGCTACGTTAGCTTATTCTGTTCCGTTTTCTTCACACCTTGCCTCACTTAGCCATGGCTCAGTAAATTTCTGTGTATTTCTCTCTTGATTAAAAAGCTTGATTGTATTCTAAAATTGTTTTAATTTAGGAATGACATGTTTTCATGTACCACAAGTGCTTGTATGGTAGAACAAAATTCAGGTTTATATATATAAATGGTTCATATGCATACATAGGAAGTAAGTGTTTTTGGTAAGGAACCTTTCATAAATGCCTGTCCTGAAGGTAGGTTTAGTAGCATGTGGTAAGACTGCCAGATTCATCTGTTATTGTGTGACCTTTACCAAGTCTGTAAAAAGCAACATTATAAACTCTGAATTGATGACTTAATCATGTGGCACTCAGTTACAGTATCTTAAGGGCAGATATCCAGAGGAAAAATGTGACACATTTAAGGAGTTTCTGGTAGAATATGGGAAAATGCAACACTCTTACAGACACAGGACTTATCCTTGGCAGCAGAGCCATAGCACTCTGGGAATTCCAGAACTGGGTCTGTGCTTCTGCCCAGAGGATTTGTGAGTGGAAGTGTGGGGTGTATATGTGTCCTGTGTCTGTCCTCTCCACTCTTGTTTTCTTGAGACATCATGAATTTCAGTGGGCAGTTGACAAAGGATGCATGTCACCTCTGGCACAGGGGGACCATCATGCCATTTGCTATGTGAATATCACTGACTTTGTTCTTTGAGAATAGTGTCGTGCCATTTCTAGTAAGTCATACTTCCTAAATGTGGCAGTGCTCTTAAGGGGCATAAGCCATACCTTACTTTATCCCAAATTCATCATTCTAATATGATCATGCAGTAAGAAGATGCAGCAGAATTCAAGCATTGAGCTTGCAGCTTTTTTTTTTTCCCTTCAGTAATGAAGTTTGTAATTAGCATGTTCAAGATGCTAAAGAGAATGTGAGCATGTTAACAACCCTCCAAATGTCAGAATGATTTTGCGGTTGTCACTGGTTGTTCACATTAGGGAAGTAAAGATTCTTTTTACTACTTGGTAAGTTTCTTACTGTCACAAAGCAGAGAAGAGAAATATTGATGAAGGACATCATTCAAATCTGCAAACCAGCAGGGGTTTATGCTAAAGGCCATAGCTGTCTACAGCTGTTGAAAGCACCAGTTCATGACAATTGGTGCAAATGCTGCTTGCTTGCAACAAGTTTATCCACAAAAATATCTTGCATATCTGAATATTATAAACTAAGCTTTAAAAGAAACCTCTTAATAGTGTTACAAGTCTTCTGAAAGGGAACATAGAAAATTGCATAAATAAATTTACATAAGGAGTATATATCCTAATTATATTAATGGACTTCCCTGAAAGCAAGAAAATCAAATATTCAGGATGAGCTCAAGGTAGCTCACTTGCTTGACCAAAGTCTTATTAACCTCTAAAATGTGCCTCGATCCAGAGAAACATAAGTAGGAAAAAACTAAATCAAAATCGTTTGCTTCATAGAGGTGAACTGCATTTCAAATATGTTGTTACACAGTAATGAAATGATTATCTGAAAAGATTATAGAGATCTATCAGTTAGAAATGAAAGAAGAGGTCTGGTATTTTTTTTAGGTTGCAACTTCATGATCATTAGATTATTCTTAGACATTAGTCATAAGAAAATATGTTTTTAATATAAAGTCTGATAAAAGACTGAGGTACTCTTGTGTAGCCAGAAGAAGCCACAATGTATTAATGCTGGTTTCTTTACAAGTCTGGAAAATGAATATACCCAGTTGATGAAAACAAAAGATATCTTTTGTTTACATACTGGTAATCACAATCAGTTCCTTCAGAAGTCATTGTTTTCTTGCATTCTGATGTGACTATATTTTGCTGTAATTTTTAGTATGATATTTTTCAGAGGAGCCTAATAAAGTATATTTTGTTAAATGAACCCATTTAATTTCTGCAAAAGACAGTTAACAGGTAACTTACCTTTAAAAAAACCAAAAATGTTCAAGGAATTACTATCCAAATGTGCCAAAATTTTATTAACTCAGGAGAAAATGCAGAAAAAGGCAGACTAGTGGAGTCTTCTATCAGCTGGCATCTAATTTAGTCCCATTAAAGCTGGTGTGTGCTGATTCTGCACTTTTTTCTGAGGACCCTCAACATAGACAAAAAAGGGATAGAGTATCTGCTGTTGATGTATTTGTAGTCTGATGTTGACACGTAACACAGTTATTTCTCAGCCGTGGTTGGGTCTTGGAAAAACAACCTTTGAATGAAGGAAATTAAGCTTTCTAGTATCCTGTGACAAAGGTTATTCCCCCTTTTCTTTTTGGTTAAAGTATTTTCTAGCGAATACAAAGGCAGGTTTCTAATACTATAAGCTGGATAATTATGAATTCTGCTCCATCAGTAGCTTCAATGACTAAAAGTATTGGTGAATGATGACAGGAACAGTCTGTGAACTGGGAGATAAGTGGTAGCATATATATATAGCATTCCCGCTGTTTTAGCTACAACTGTTAAGAGAGCCTTGTCCCTCAGTGATCAGGGTGGTGACCTGCACTACTGACACAGACAGACAGACATCCTTTGTCTACTGTACCTGCAGTGAAACCACTGAAATAGTCTCTACTGAGGTATCACCTTAAATCCAGTAATGCATAAATTCATCAATTAAGTCCATAGTGAATACTCTCTAATATTCTGAATTTCTGTACAGATGCAGAATGTGTGTGGGTTGATCAGAGTAACATGTTTGACTCAATCATAGTATATGCCTTGGTTACCAAATCTAAATATGGATAACTCTTGGGTTGCTTTCATTCTGTTCTGTTAATTAATCATCTTGCTACTTGAAAATCGGTACATATTTTAAAATTAAAGCCTTTGATTTTTCAAGTTACAGCTTGTTTACTGAAGTATTTTCATGATAAAACACATCTATTGAGCTTCCAAATTCTCCTACTGTTATAAAGTGGTCCTTATTTCTAAGGACAAGGGTAACTTTCTATTAATGAAATTTTAATCAATTTCATGTCATGCTCTTAAATATAAATAATTATGACAGTGCCTATAAGTAGATCAAGGAAGGATTTTGTGTAAGGGATTTTGTTCATTTCAGGCTGGAAATAACCTTCATTTTTTCTATATTAATTTTATTTTTTTTAACTGGCGTTTTGAGCCTTATTCAGCAGATGAACGGCATGACAATGGTGTGGCTTAGTGGATTGCAGTGGGTGATGTTGGAAGTTTGTAGCTGCCACTTAATGCACCCTAATACCTGGGCAGATCTTGAGACTGATCTAAGGACTAGCTCTGTGTCATCTGTTTGCTTGAAGCCAATTTTCATTCTCTTGTCCAAGGTTTGATTGGGCATGTTACAGTTGGCAGTATGAAGGTAAAAAGTGCTGTGAGTAGAACTAGATGAGTCCAGTAGTCCTTTCCTTAAAGGAAGCCGATATAAGCTCTTCTAGAAATAACCCAATCAAAATACTTCAAGGTCTTTTACCCTGAAAACAGGGAAAGAGAGATCTTGGGTATCATTTGTTGTTGGACAACACTTCCTGCTCTTTGAAGTCTTATCATGCTAGTTCTCAGAGCTAAACTCTACTTTTCTGGAATCACATCTTTTTACCCATTTATCTCCTGAAATTATGAACATGAGATGTACATGCATGTTATTCAATCCCTTATAGCTGGGTACCTTATCCTTTGGTGAGCAATTAGGTTTTCACTTGGAAATTGCATTTAATTCAAAGCAGATTAGATTAAAATCCAAATGAATCCATTTGCAGCATTCAAAATAAGTAACATAGGTGCTACTTTTTTTAGTAAACAAATAAGGTAAGCATTTCTACAGAGGTAAAATCGGAAAGATTGCTTTCTGTACCTTCATTCCTCTGGCCTCCTGAACTGCCTCTCTCACTAGAGAACTGAAGTGCTGGGGTGAATCTCTGAGTAAATCTCCTAATGATGAAACCTAAGCTGCTTCAGGAACTCACTTGAATGCTTTCTTGGGTTTAGTTTAAACTCTGTCTTTCTTGGAGGCTTACTGATTTCAAGGAAGTGAGAGATGCTTGAAAACCCCTGATAAAGGGAGGACTAGTGTACTTTGGAGATGCAAACACTGGTATTCCAGACTTGAGGCCATAAACAGCAGCCTGAAATGTATCATTTGGCCTCTCTACCCCCACTTAACACTGAAGTGAATGCCTGTATCCATGGCCACACTGAATGCTCTAAATAGCTAGGTGATGTTAACACAATAGTTACTAGTTCCTAGTTGAGACAAGATGCAGTTGTGGTAGGGAATCTTGAGGGTGCCAGGTTTGGAAGGAGAGTCAGTTTCTAAGGGGCAATGTAACTTTCCCCACTACCAACAACAGGAAGGGAATTTTGCCTAAGACCTAAAAAATAAGTAAAAGATGTTTGACACCAATAGCAATGCATCAGTGTTCCTGACTTTGAAAGACTGTAGAAGAAGCTCACACAATGTACTTTTACCTTGCTTGTAATTTAATTAGTGAGTTTTGATGAGGCTTTTTTTTCCCAGTAGGTTAAGAATTTCTCCTAACAAGACTAAATAGAAAATTTGCTAATATCAACAAAGCTGTACTTTTCTATCATGTCAAAGATAAATTTCCAGTATATCCTGGCAAGTACATGAAAGCAAGCAATTATCTGTATGAACCATGTGTTTTGGAATACAGGTGCTATACTGGAAACACTTAAAAAAAATAATTTTTTGTTATAACTGTTCCTATTTTAGCAATTGCTAGTCAACTTGAGATTTGTCCTTGATCCTCCAGTCCTCAAACAATGCAGTTTTCTGTCTTAGTTAGAAGTATATCTTGGAAAAGAATAGGGATGAAGAAGAATTTGCAGGAAAAAGTAATTTGATGCTAGCACGGAGGCAGACCAGAGATTAGCAAAGTAGCAATGCTTTTGCTTTGCACTGTATTTTTGTTATATATTTCTTCTAATGCAAGCAGCCTTTTTCAAGGACAGCGCTGCTTCCTCCACATGGAGAGGGGCCTAGAAAAGGTGGCGTAACCAAAGCTCACCTCCACCCTTCACCCGGTTGGCTTGCCACAGTCAACAGGCATTTTCCTTGCAGTCAAACAAAAACAAACCCAAAAAGACAAAGGCATACCCCTGCCTCCAAAGGTGTGTCCAAATTAACAGTCATATCAGAACCATGCTCAGTTCTGCAGATGGTGGATGTCCTGAGCGTCATTCTACTCTAATTGCCCACTAACTGTCACAACTCAACATCGACATTGCTGCTCTCAATGTACTTCATCTCCATGAGGTAGGCAGCCTTAGAGAACAGGGCACCAGCTACACACTCTATTGGTCAGGCAAACCCAAAACTGAAAGTCACCTTTCAGGAGTTGGTTTCATGATTAGAAACTC
>WBMV01004645.1:18149-36769 GCA_013396655.1 Campylorhamphus procurvoides
CAGGAAATGTAAATGAATTTGTAAATGAAAACTCAAGACCTGCAAATAAATGAAAAAAAAGTACTGATAGGATAACTAAATGAAGAAACTTTGATTTTCTGGAGACCTCACAGAGCAAATGAGAGGAATAGATTTTCTTCCAACCCTTGCCCTTATCTCAGGCTATAAGGTTTTGCAGAATCAGCCACCAGACTTACTGTTCCAATTGCAATGTTAACTTTCATATTAACAGGAATCTTCTTGTCATCAAAATTGCCACAGCTACCCATTCTTGTCTCTACCTCTACTCTTCTTATCTGCATTTCCACATCCTCTGTGGTTTTTACATTCCAGTAAGACAATCTATTATTGAGACTTTTTCAATATAAAGCTTTAGTCGTAATAGGCTAATATTATCCTGGAGACACCTCCCCAGACTATTGCAAAATACAAGCAATTTTCATGTCCCCCAGGTGGTTCTTATCCTGGGTGTATTAGACTTTAATTCAGCCAGCAGTGAACATAACTTCAGGATGAAGAGAAAGTCATACCTGAGTCAGAATAAACGTTAAATTGTTTTTCATTTCCTGCATTGCTTTTATTCTTGAACTAGCAAGTTTTGTTGTATTCAGCAATAAAAAAACTTCTTCCAGGCCTGTAACCTGACTCCAGGCTAAGCTTCTCAGTCCTTATCTGTAAGAGTTCTGGAGATGAATGTTTGACCTCTGCTGACTTTTTCAGTATATGTTATTCATCGACAGACTTTTTCAGGTTTTGATGCTCTAGGACTTGATCCACACAGAGCTGGTTTTCTCAGTTGTTGTTGTGTAAAATAAGAATAATAGGATTGCATATGACATAGGTGTATGACATACAACACATTATTTGTGAATTGATACCACATGGCAGTATCATGTAGTCATAAGGAAATTGGTAATTCAGGTACTTCAGAAGAGTAGTAAATAAAGCATGAATTCTTGACAGTGAAAGAGAACACAAATCTGAGCTGATTCCTTGTAAAACATGGGCATAATATGTTGGAGGTATCACTGCCGATCCCTTCAGTTTTGCCAGAACAAGGGCAAATACTTGGCAATTATTAAAGCTGGAAGAAGAAGAAATTCTGGATTTTTAAAGAAGACGAGAGTAAGGACAAAAGTCTGTGCACTCCTTCACACAACACGCTGAACTTACAGCTGAAATCGTAGGATAACGTCAACTAAACACAGTCAAAATGTTGCTTCCTTTGTATTTTTCTAGTCCCTTTCCATTCTTGTGTCAGGTATTCTAAATCTGGGCAACTTGTTTTAGTGCCCCACCAACCTTTGGGTAAAACATTTCTTTCTAACATCTAATCTAAACCTGCCCTCTTTCCATTTAAAATCATTGTCCCGTGTCCTTTCACTATCGCAAGTCCCATAGACTTGTGGCTATTCAGCTTCACCAAGTGACCCTGAACCTGCTCCTTGCTTGTAGTGGGAGGGACTTCACTCCCCCCAAACCTGAGGGAACTGGGAAGGCTGACTGCCAGTGAAGACAAAGTACCTCACCCTTCTCTGTGTCACTGCCAGTTCAACCTGCTTGCTTATGGAAGGGGTGTACTCTCCTTGGACTTTCTTTTCTGATCTGTGAACTTATAGAATCTCTCCCTGTTGTTCTTCACGTCCCTTGCCAAGTCCAGTTCCATATTGTTCTTGGCTTTCTTGACTCCATCCCTATACATTTGTAGTGTATTCCTTTACTCTCCCCAGGTCCAGTCCCTGCTTCCACTGGCTGAGCATTTCCTTCTTACTGCTCAGTTTGAGGAGTAAATCCTTACTTAGCCATGCTGGTTTCCAGCCTGTCTTGCTCAATTTCCTACACACTGGCATAAAGAACTTCTGCACTCTTAAGAAAAGCGGCCTTAAAGAGCTTACTTAGTTGTGTTTGGCATATGTAACATAGAGTGCCTTGGTTTACATGGCATGGGAGTACATTGCACATCCTTAGTGATGAATGTATATTTGAAATCCCTGTATGTTTTGGTGAATCATGTTTTCTAATTTTTGCTTTTAACTGTCAAGAAAGTGAGAAAAAATACTGAAGTTTGATCCGAGTTGTATGTTAGAAGGAGAGTCCTATCACATTTTTTTCAAGAGCATCTCTAAGTAAATTCTGTGTACGAGTTTTGTTCTCCTCATGGAAGTCTCTCATGTGGAATAAGAAAGGGAGAGGTCAGCGTCCACCCCATAGGAGATGAAAGCAGTTAGGGATTAGGACTCCTAGTAGTTAGTTACTTTGCATGTAAAGGTGTCCTGCTTGAGTTTATATAGGCTAAATGAATCATCCTTAACTTTAACTGGTAGTAGTAGCAATTCATCTGTTGTAGGAAAAAATTGTAGTGCTGATATTTGTGGTCATGACGACTGTCACATCAAAGTCAATGTGTTTCACTCAACAGAATATTTTTATCTCTCTCCACTTTTTTAAAATATTTAATTTGTCTGTTTCATCCAGTTTCCTGGTATCTTAGATGGTGGTTAGCTGCCAACTCACATGAAAGGCAAAGGCTGAAATACTAAGGAAACAGACAATCATGGTGGTTGAGGTGGTTGTTAAAGCCTCTTCCAGGAGGTCTTCTGCTAGCTCATTTTTGATCTTTTCATACAGACCTGCTGGGGTAAAACGAAGCAATTTATTGCAGTCAATCCCTGGGACTATTCATGTGGTTAAGCTGGATCAGATGCATGGGAATCTCTTGGATGTCATCTTTTTTGTCTCTCACGTTGTAATCTCACCACTGTGTTGGCATGGTGTTTGCTGACCTTTCAATCAATTTTCCCTCCTTCCAAGCAAAAGAGTCCTCTTGAAATTTACTTTAATCTCCAGTTCCTTACTTCTAAACACAAGGCCATAGTGCTGTGCATGAGTCATGTGAATCTCTTTGTGTGCTTTCATCGAGTTCTTGAACTTCTAGGCATATATAAGATGAAGGGTTTTTTGTGTTTTGGTCATTCACTTCCTCAGCTCTTTTAGAAAAGGGATTTAGAGTCTGTGATATACACTATTGAAACAGTACAGAGTTGTAATTTAGTTGTAGTTTTAAAGACATAAAATATATTTTCTTTGAAAGAGGGTAAAATTACCTGATGAGAAAAACTAGCGCTGTAAGACAGATATGCTGTTTCTAAGGAGGAGGTAACCGTAACAATGACAACTTGCATTACGGTCTGCTTTATATCAGGGCGGAGGAGGGGGGAAAGTAAGTTATGCTGGTCTTCATCCTCATTGTCTGGTGAATATTTTCCACGCTAACTCTTTCTACTTGTCTAGAATATTTTTCAGATATTACAATTTGAGGGATTTCCTAGATATTGTTTAGAATGTTTCTTTCCTTGGTGATATCTTTTATTTCCAGAATGTTCTCCTGATAATCAATTTCCTCCCCTTCTTTTCTTTCAGCTCAATTTCCATATGCCCTTCAAATATTTGCAGACTGTTACATCTAATTTCAGTTGTCACTTAGCCAGCTTATAAGAAGCATGCCAATATTTAGCTCTATGATCTTCTTCCATAAATATGTCCTTACAGAGCTGCTCATGGTGCTTCTGCCTTTATTTTACTGACTGGTAATTCACCTGCTTATTTTCGTTACTAAACCTAAATATATTTCTAAATAAAGCCTAAAGTATTTCCTGTGAAGTGTGTCTGTCATTTAATATGTTGTTTTATGCTACCTTTTTCTTTGCCAATACCAAGTGAAATTGTATGGTTTCAATTTATTGCTATAATGTCTTTGTAAACTATGTGTACACTCTTTAAATGGATATCATCTCCATGCATCTAGCAACAATATTATTAGGGCATTCTGGCTTGGATTGTTTTCATCTATTTTTTTTCCTTTATAGATTTGGTTATAATTCTGTGAATAAATCTATATGTTGCTTTTTGTCTCGCATTTTGCTACTCTGATATGAATTTTCACAGATATCTAATGTTTTCTTTTGAAATCTCAGTGTATAAGACATGCAACTAGTATGGAAAGATTGGTTAGCCATCTCTGCATTTCAGTTTTCAGTGTTTTCTAAGCAGTATGCTTCATTAGTAGCAATTTATAGTAAAGTACATGAAGATAAAGGAATTTTACAGATAAGTAGACCTGAATGACTCAATATCCAGTTTGTTTTTAATATGTCCAGCTAGCAGTTACACACCAGAGAGCTTTTAATAATTTAATTTTATTAAAGAAATCATGAATATAAGTTAAATAAAGAGTACCTGGGGAAAAATAAACTGTAAGAGTCATTGCATTCACTTGCCATTAAAAAAAAAAGTCCTGGTATTTTTGCATACTGCAGATACTTTTACATCAAGAATAACCTGATTCTAAACCTGATTCAAGATAGTTAATGTGGTCTGTGGTCTATTAGATACCAACTGTTAGGAGGAGATGGCTTTCGGGAAAAGAAAAGTTTGCTGCTAATTTCCTAATCTCATGTTGGGAAACTGTCCTTAGTTTCAGGTCATCCATTCAATTTCAATAAAATATCAAGAAGTTTTCATAGTTATCCAGTTAAAATTTTGTAAGTGATAATCAGTTTGTTATGGTTCTTTAGAACACCATTTGATTAGTTCATTGTATTGACACTGAAAGCAGGCTGTATGCCCTATTTTTCAATTTTCTTTTGCAAGCAAGTGAATGTCCTTTACAGTTTTTGAATGCTAAAAAGTAATAATATCCTAGAAAGACATTTAGAGCAATAGTGCTGGTAAAACCGAAAGAATGTTAGTAGTTTGTTTACTGCTAGAGAAACATCTTTCAGTAGGGAAATAAACACAATGCAAATAAATCTCAGTTAATCTCACTTATTAAAAAATGGAGATTAATTGAACAAAAAGATAAAGGTTCTTCCAACCTTCTGCTTTTAAGCACCTGTGAGAAAGCTCTCAAAGGTATACTATATAAATATGGGTTCTGTCACAAGCATGACTTTAAATTTTTCATGAGTTCTGCTTAAAATACTTTACACTGCAAACAACTTCAGTGTCTATAATAAGCATATTTCAAAATATTTTTATAAACTTATTAATAATTATCAGTAGACCAGTATTTAAGAAAGGAAAATTATTCCCAAAATGCAGAAAATTTTGAAACAAATATATCCAACTGAATAATTTGTAAATCATGCTTGTTATTATTTCTAATGAACTTTATAGAGCTATGAACTGTATTGTTTCTCATCATGGCCTTAAGATGATTCCTCTTTTTGTTTAAAAATTGTGGAAAGGTGTTTCTGAACCATGAATACTAGACATAACAGTCTTAGAGATTTTGTAATACAACTTTTCAGACTGTAAGACAGTCTGGTGCCTTGTGAGTGTTCTGAAGAAGTGTTCTGCTGTACAACCACCTGTGACTAGAAGAACTTGTGAGGCCACTCCTGGAGTACTGTGTTCATTTCTCAGTTCTCCAGTACAAGAAAGCCAGGGACAAACTGGAAGGAGTACAGAGAACAGCCAGCTACCCTGCAAAGAAAGGTTGAGAGCAGGACTGGTTATCCTGGTGAAGAGAAGGCTTGAGGGATCTTTTCCATGTGTACAAATACCTAATGGGAGGATGCAAAGAAAATGGGGACAAGCTATTTCCAGTGGTGTACAGTGACAGAACAGTATCAGTGGTAATTGTCACCACTGATCCTCTTACACCTGTTGTCTACTATCCTGTCTTGCACATAAGTGAAACAATAGATTCCATCTGAACATCAGAAAACGCTCTTTTAGTATAAGAATGACTGAGCACTGAGGCAGGCTGGCCACAGGCATGGTCCTGGGCAATCTACCCTAGGTGACCTTGCTGGATCAAGAGTTTGGACCAAATGACTTCCACAGGCCCCTTCCAATTTCAGCCATTTTGTGATTCTGTGGTTAATGAGACAATTACAAAGTATAGTTGATAGCATCAAACATGATTTGGCTGCCTTTTCTAGTCTCCTACAACCAACAAAAATTGTAGTTGTAGACACAGATGATTAGTAAAATCAGGCTTTTTGCTGAAAGTCTGGGTGAGTTCATGAGTCAAGTAGTAAATAATTACATGATTAAGTGCTCATGTAATGTGCCCTTCTTGTAATCATCTTGCGATAGATCAGTTGAGGTAAATAAGTGCTCTCAGATCTACTTCAGATGAGCATCAATAAAGACTGCAGCAACTTATGCTGCAGGTTAACAAACTAGGAAATAGTTTTATAGCAATATTGTGTTTTCATTGAACTTCAGTGGAGTACTGTTCTGCAAACTGATGATTACAATAGTCTATACTAGCTAAAATTATACCTGTCCTGCTTTGTTTGGGACTGACTATTTAAATTTTCATATTTTTTACATTCTTTTGTCACACACACACACACAAANGCACTATATAAGAATTCTAAATTTTTCCCTACTACTGTTGATAAATTACAGACCATACTCAGAATGACAGGGTTCCTTCTTTCAGTCTTGTGGTTTCCTGCTTGGGTGTTTTTTGTTTTTTTTTTCCCTCTCTGTTTTTCTTTTTTTCCTTTTATTCTCTGAAATTCATAATTTTTGTTAGTGATCATTATTCTGCTACTTTCATTTTCAGTAGGTGTTCCAACAGTTCTTTAGCAAAACTGCTTCACAAGGAGTCTGGCTGTTTGCAGTCAAGGATTGTTTCTTTTATTAGCACTCAGAAGGGGGACCTTGCAGAATGCAGCATGTTTATACAAGATTCTAGTTGTTAGAAGGGTTCTCTCCCGGTCTTCAGTAATTTGAACCTTGGTATAGGTCTGACCTGAAACCGGTGGTTAGTCTGTGGGCGCGGGCTGCAGAAAATACACAGTATTAGTGGGAAAATACAGGTACCTTGGAAAAGGCATTTCATGAATACTATTGCACTAACATTCACTCCATGACTGACCATTATGAAGAACTTGAAATACGTGTAGAAGACGTAGTCATTTCTCAAGACCAAANTTTTTACATTCTTTTGTCACACACACACACACAAAAGGACATATTTAAAGTGAGAAATAAAGCTTGCCTGCTCGACCCCAAGACCTGAAGGTTCTGAAGAGAAACTGAGCATTGCAAAATTTAAAAACAGATGACTAAGTTAACATGATATCAGAAACAAGTATTCCTAAAGTCTTAGGACACACAGTCTCTGATATGTGAGAAGTACAGTGTTTCCTAGAAAATGAAAGAGGCATATGAATTAATTTGTATCTCCCACTTTCAGACAAGTTTAAAGCCTGTAGCTGAGATGATGGGAAGAATCACATCTCGTGACCAACTGGTAGTATTCCTCCTAATGCAACCCAGGGTAGTGGTAGCCCACTTTATGGCAAGGCTAAGCAATCAGGATTGTTAGTATCAGAATTAACTTCACTGTTGTGAGGAACTTTCTGGTTGTTCTGTGCTTTGAATGATAAAAAAGCACATTTGGGAAAAATTATGTATATANCCCTCTCTGTTTTTCTTTTTTTCCTTTTATTCTCTGAAATTCATAATTTTTGTTAGTGATCATTATTCTGCTACTTTCATTTTCAGTAGGTGTTCCAACAGTTCTTTAGCAAAACTGCTTCACAAGGAGTCTGGCTGTTTGCAGTCAAGGATTGTTTCTTTTATTAGCACTCAGAAGGGGGACCTTGCAGAATGCAGCATGTTTATACAAGATTCTAGTTGTTAGAAGGGTTCTCTCCCGGTCTTCAGTAATTTGAACCTTGGTATAGGTCTGACCTGAAACCGGTGGTTAGTCTGTGGGCGCGGGCTGCAGAAAATACACAGTATTAGTGGGAAAATACAGGTACCTTGGAAAAGGCATTTCATGAATACTATTGCACTAACATTCACTCCATGACTGACCATTATGAAGAACTTGAAATACGTGTAGAAGACGTAGTCATTTCTCAAGACCAAATCTGTCCCTAATTCTTCATTCTTTGCATCTAATGGCAGTGTTGTCAAAATTATTGTAAAGTTAAGTGGGGAGAGAGAAATACTTCTCAAAGGAATACTTCTCAAATTTTTTTTTATATTTTAGGGTAATTTTAATGCCACTTTGTAAAATAATTAGACAAAGAATCTTAAAACAGTAGGAGGAAAAAGGACATACGAGGACACAGCATCCTAGAATGAGTTTTGCAGCTTGCTAGGTCACTCCATTGAGACAGCCTCACTAGGCATTGTTTAACAAGTCTATTGAACTGTTGAATAAGAAAATCAAACAGCACAGACCTGAAAATACTTTCCATGTACAATGAGTGCAACAGAGAAGAGAGCTGGTGTTAAGACATACTTACTTTTATGAAATTTGTTTCAACAGTATTCAGAATCTAGTGAAAGAGGCTTGGTTTGTATTGAGTCATTACCCAGTTAAAAATAACCTTTCCAGGTCATGTCATTTTGTTTGCAGCAGTGAAATAAGTTTATTTCAGCAGAATGAGGCCGTTATTAGCTTGGCAGAGTCTACTTGTCAGAATTTTATGGAGCAGAACATCGTTTGGCTTGAAAATTCAATAAATACTGTAATGTGAGAGGAGTTAAACTCCAAGGGCTCAAGGGGCACAGTGTTGGGAATTTGTCACTAGTGCATTGTTTGACACTTCTGTTGAGAAAATATCAGGATATGTGAGGAATGATCATTAAAAATCAGGCAGACATCTCTCTCGTGATGCTAAGTGATATTAAATACGGGGACTGAATATAATTTTGCAATGTTGAAGCAGTATTTTAAAAAGTAAAAATAAATGCCTTGCACTTCTATTTTTACCTGCTTTATCTCTTCTATATGCAGTTCCTCTAACATTGGGATTAGTAGAGGGATGGTTTAGCATGGTTAGAGGATATCTACAATTAAATGTAATCCAACTATTATTGTTTAAATCAGCATGGGAAAATTTGCTCTGTGCTGTGTATTTGTCTGAAATGTGGGAGGCTGATTTTCTGTCTCCAGTGGGAGAGGAGTAGGCAAAGTAATTGCTCTCCCTGCAAGGTGAAACTATGCAATTCAGTCATGTGGTAATTTTAGAGCTAGGGATGAGGTAGTCAGCAAAAATGGTTGGGGTGCCCTCAAGCTATCCAGACTTTCTGTTTGTACTTGAAACCCCATCATTTGAAACAACTCTTATAAAATATTGCCTGTTTGAACAAAAAAATTACTTCTGGGAAAAAGTGATGGAGTTATTTTAGGTTACAGCCCTATATGATAACATTTATTTATGGTGGAGTATTGATTGTGGAAAGTCATCCTGTGAAGACTGGGTGTTTTTATTAAAAAAATGTACATCTGACCTAAGAGTTACTGTCTTGATACTGAAATGCTAGTTGAAATGCCGTGCTTTGTACTACGTACAAATCAGGTGAAACTGTTTTAATAATGTTAATAGCAGTACTTTCTAGAAAGTGAAGGATTCACATGAGGAAATCAGATGTTGCACCACTGCAAGAAACAGTTATTAATATATTCTGAATGTTATTAGCTATCTTTTCTTGAATTTGTTATTTCTCAACTGTTCAGTCTGTTTTCCTTTATCATGTACAAATACGCTTTTGGAGAGAGTTAAAATTGATGTTACCTGTATCATCAATTCATAACAGTTCCTGCCTGTGTAATATGACTGAATCCAAAGAATATCCTGTGGTTCATTTGACCAAAGTACTACTTTCAGTATTCTTGGATAATGTTAGCATGCTCCTTGGTTTTACTAGAGAAAAAAAAAAGGTGATATATGAGAAAAATACAGTGCTTCTATATATTTGTGCCTAATTTCTTATTATGTCTTCTTTTTTTCCTTTAGTATGCTTGTATTCTTTTTTTTTTCACCCCCCAGCAGTTGTGATCTGCATATTTTTTTCAGTCTGAGTACAGTTATCTTCAGTACTCTTACTTGTGTGATGCAGAAATGGGTGTGTTGCCGTTGATACATCTGTACCGACTATTCAGACAACTATCCTGAAGATGATGATAACTTGTGAATCTAGTTCCAGACAAGCACTGGAACGTAGTCTCTGAACTTCATCTTGCTTAGGGTAGGATACATCTCTCTCCTTTGGAAGTAAGTGTTTGCACATTTACCTTGGAAATAAGGGCTTGCCTTTAAGGTATTTATTCATATAGTTTTACCAGAGTTCTGATCTTAGACAGAGGTCTGTCTAAATGTTGAGACTGGTTATTCATACATTTTAATTAGACCTTTCTATATGAATAAAACAGTTGTGGTAATGGATTTCCATATACTCAAGCCCCTTCAAAATTATATGAAATGATTTTATAAAATAAAAAGCAAACACTTTAACATCTAAATTAATTGCATTTGGTTAGTTGTTAGAACTGTAGTTGGACACAGAACAGATAATTCACAAACTCATAATTCCCCAAAGGATTTTTAGCTGGGTAAGATGTGTACACTTATGGATGTAACTCACCAATAGGATCTGTTCAGTGATATCCTGAAGCAGCAATAAACAAGCATACCAGAATAATTGGCACAGTTTACTGGCATTTCACAGTTTATATGTTGTCAGATCTATATTAGTTTCTGACAGCTGTGCATACTGGTGACTGAAGATACTTTTTTTCCTCGGTTCATTTGATTAGTGTTCTTACCCTTATTTTGATATTTTGTGGAGTTTTGATTATTACTAAAATTAAAACTTTTACATAATTTTTCAAGACATATTACTGCAGAAATTTTAACAAAATTAACCAGTCAAAGGTTTTATAAAGAAAGCATGAGTTGTATACACTACAGTATTAAGAAATTATGATATTATGTAGTGCTGGGTTTTACTGATAGATGCAGAATACTTTGTCTTGGATTTAGAATGAAATTTTCTTTGACTTTGTTAAACTTCCCAGCTTTCTCAACACTAGCAGATACTGTACTTAGATCCAAAGGGTAGGCAGAGGTTTAGATTTTGGTTTACTTGATCTGTTGGTTTCACATACTACAGTTTGGGGTTTTTGTTTTCGTTTGTTGGTTGTTTTTTTGTTTTTCTTAAAGATATTTCAGCTCTCAAGGAGAAAAACAACCTTGGTATCCTAAGCACCTGGGCCAATTGTGTACTGAAATGATGTAAATGTTTTATTCAGATAATATTGAATTTTTACTTGTTGTCAGTATTAGAATAGATTTATGCTTTTAGAAAGAAAATAAAATTTAATTAAATACAGTTTCTTCCAGTTGTGGTTTGCAGTGTTCTTACTAAACATTCTATTTTGAGATTTTTAGCTACATATAAGTGGGGGGAAACTAGGTGAGGGTCTTCCTTATATTTATGTCTGCAAGAGCTACTTGTTCGATTTATTTGTGACTAGAAGAGAACTCTGGCGTGTGATCATCTGGGACACTGCTGTTTTGTCTAGAACTGGCAAAGGGGTGGTTTTTGGAGGGTGGTGTATGTTCCCTCAAGCGACAGTATTTCCCGTATTACTGGCAGGATGAGACCTTACAGTTTCATTTTTTCAGCACTCAGTAGCATTTGGTTTTTCTCAGGAGGTCACCAAGTGTAGAAGTGGATCCCACGGTAGCAGTAGTTAAAAGGACTACAGAGAATATGGATGTTAACATTTAACTTCATTGTCAGGCAACACACTGATGAATGTAGTGCTCTCAGTGTGCACTGCTGACAGTGAAGGATGCTGTGTAACATTTGCATGGGGTTCGTTGTTTATGGTAACCTTCTTTGTATGGACTGAAGTAGAGGTATGCTTGACAAACTAGCTTCTACTGGGGAGGCTATGGGATATTAAAGGAAGAGTCCTGGTGCCTTCTGGAGTGACTTACGGTGACCCATGCCTACATTGTGTCAGATATAAGCAACCAGGAATTTATGTGTTTTTATGCCTTAAGCACTCATCAGCCACATACATCAGTAAAAACTCTGCCATTAAATGTAATTAAATATTTCATATATTTTATGCATTGCTCTTTGACTTTATATTCCTGGCATTTTTGCTATTCTGTTGTGTGAACTGACACAGCTATTGTTTCATGCATTCATCACTGTACACTAAATTGCTGTCTTGCTTTAAGTAGATGCCTAATTGAAAAAAAGCACAGTTCACATTTTTCAACCCTATAAGTTACCTAAATGATTAGGATAAACAACTGTGCCTCTGGATAAGTTAACTTGTTGTTTGATTTTTTTTTTAATTCATTATTGTGATTTCTGTCTCCTGGGATCTCTTTTCCTACAACTTTACAGTTGAGCATAGTTGAGCAAGAACGTTTACTTAATCATCTGTAGTCACTTAAGTTTCAGATAGTTAGTCACTGAAGCATAATTTTATTTTGTAAGGCTTGTGTTACGTGTTAACGTTGTGTTAACGTTATGTGTCCATATATGTATCTAAAACTGTGTATGTATTTGTGAGTGCCATTTCTTTGAATCTGATAATGTAATTGATTGTCCATGGTAAAGCTTTTTTTTTTTTCCCCCACACTGCTTTCAGAAGATTTAGCAAAAGAATTTGTAGATTCTCATGGTTCTTAGGATCACCAGGCATTGCGGTAGTGGTTTGAAATGCTCTCCCTAGCCAGAAGAACCAGTTGTTTGAAGTCAGCAGTAAAGTGAGTAAGACAGAAGTTGGTCTTTTTCACTGACAATAAATAAAAAGTCATTCTCATAGTTAATGTAAATTTCACCTTAATCATCCTTTTAGCTCAGCTCATTCTATGCGCTAGCAACAATGGCCCACCATTCTATCAGCGGCTTACTCCCAGTCTCTCCAAACCTAGTATGCTGCGTTACCTCTCTGAAAAGATAATGATTTTCTGTATCCTTCTTGTTTATCTGCTACTGGATTTAATGATAACTTAAGGAAGACATATTCTGAATGTGTAATTAAAGAATTTTACATGCATTTTGAAAACTAATGGCATCATTGCAGTGTGACATTGGTACTAGCACCTTTGAGCTTTGTATTGTGTCAGTGCACACTTAGATATCGCTGCTCAAAAAGATGTCTAAACACAATCACAACAGAAATGGGGATGAGGAGTACAAACTTCAGGGTATGAAACATGCAGACTGAAAGCATACATGAGAAGCACAGATGACAGTATACAAATAAACCAGTTTAGTGGTTTTTTTGAGTGGACTTGCTTCTGAAGCAGACTATTTCAGTTTGATTTTGATTGTTACTTTAGGTTTGTAACATTAAATAAATTTTTGAACTTGTAAATAAAAACTGAGAAAACTTAAGGAAAATGTCATGATAAAACTGTTTTTCTTTCCTTTTAAACAGTATTGATACTACCTTGTCCCAGTTTAGGACTAACAGTGACATTAAATTGTTAAGTGTTATGAATTACAGAATCTACCGGAGGGTATTTTTTTTTGTGTGGGTCAGAGTGGATGAGTTTTACTCTTGCTATGATCTAAATAAAGTCTTATAAGTTTGCAAGGATAGCACTATTCCATTCTGTTTTACAGAGGGAGAGGAGAATCAGAGAAGCTAGCTATTTATGAGGCTAAAATATAGACTTCAAGCTAAGTTAGACAAAGCAAATTTTCAACTTTAGGCATTAATAAGTGATTGTGCAGTATGGTAAAAATACATATATGAAAGACCTCACTGTTTCCTCTGAAATAGCTGCATGAACCATCTCATAAGGCTGCATTGTGATTTTGTGGCAAAATACAAGAATACTTAGCATGTTTTACTCTCAGCCTTGTTTTTTCCCAATTGATTGATAGATTGACAGATGGTGTTTCAGATCACTTTCTTAGTTTTCTGACAAAATTAGACTTTGGTTTAATTTTTAATTCTGTCCCAGTAGACTACAGTTGAGATTGTTCTGGTGTTGAGATGGTTGATCTGAGATTTTTTTAAGGAGAGATACAGAGTTTACCCAGGCAGTTAGCAATACTTCGATGCAGACTCTTAAAATCATTCAGAGCAGATCATTTTACTTACATAATATACCTCTTCTCAGTTTTAGTGTGGTCAGATTTCTACTGTGGAAGAGTTTAATGTTTGTGGTTTGTGCTTGCTGCTATGGGCAAAACCTGCTAATCGACCTTTTGACACTAGTTATGTTTTGACTATATCTTTTCTGAGGTCAGGAAATAGAAAACAGCCTCTAAGAATCTGCCTTCTGTTTGTGATAGAAGCTGGCAACACTAGATGAAGAATCAAATCTGCAGTGGGTGCAAACAAGTGGTGTGAAATGAGAAATCAGCTTTGAAGCTACAGATTAAATGTTTGGAATTTGCTATTGCGTTACTATGCAAATATGATTTAAAAATGGTTTATATTGATATTTAATTTGTTTTCTGACACCAGTTGTGAGATTCTTTTAAAATATCTGTTCTAAAATAGTGTCTTTTGCAGTGTCAAGAGTAATGAAATTATTTATGTGAGCTAAAAGACTGCATTTTATTGGGGTTTTGGGGAAGCATGTTTCTTTGTTGGTTGCAAAACAAGTATTGGAAGTTGGCCAGCCAGCTGCATTACATACTTTCATTGTAGAGTGTAGCCTAATTCACTGGATTTTGCATTCAGAATTTTCTTATCTGTGTTTTTTAGAGAATAGACATGATTTTGGTTTTCAGAGAGGAAGGAGGATATTTTAGTCTTTTGAACTTTAATGCTAATATAATCAAAACAGGATTAAAAGAAACTTAAGAGATCATTTTTCTTTTGATTCTGTGGTTTATAATTCTAAGAGTGAATTTATGTTCTTCACAGTCTAGTTTACTTCCAGGGCATTGAAATTTACTCCAGTTAATTCTTACTGCAGTTGCTATGTCTTTAGCAAGTAACAAAATCAGGAAAATGCTCAGATGTATTAAATATTTTCTCTCTGTTGTAATACAGGTGTGCTGAGATCTGTTAATATTTTAAGAATTTCAGTAGAAATTACTAAAATTATTAATAATTTACTAAATAGGTATTAATATTTTAGAAGAGATCAATAAAACATAATTTTAAAGAGTTGAATGGACAGCCTTTGGGATTTTACAGATAATGGTATTACTTCATACTCTTTGTATTGAGTGTGTTCTTTTTAAAATGTAGAAATAATTTGCATTTTAGGTTGCTCTATTTTTGTGCCCCTTTAGAATTAGGAATGAATTTCTGCTTCTTACAAACCTGCAACATCCAAGATCCATTATCTGAATAATGACCTATACAGACTGAGAGGTGTAGAATTTTGCCACCATTCCAGGCGTTTCACATGAGACTTTTCTGTGACTTTGGTTTTTACGAAAGTAGTAATACTTGTTTCTCACAATAGCTCTAATTGATAAAGTTAAACTTAGGCAAGTTTTTCGTCTTTCCAGTTAAAAAGAGAATGTTTACATGACCTTAGTTCACTTGCATGAGTTTGGAGTCTTTCCTGGTTTAGTTGCAAAGAGGTTAAGTATTAAGAAAGGGAATATATCTAAGCAATTTTTTTTTCAGTAACTGAGGAACCTTTATGCTTTACATTCACCTGTAGGAAGAAATAAGCATAAAGTGAATTGTGAGCTTGCTCAATTGAACAAAGGTCTCTCAGGGTTAGTAGGCAACTTATTTTAATCTTTGCCATAAAAATTCTGTATAATAAAAATATCATTCAAATAGTAAATGTCTTTAGTCATTTGTTCAATGAGAATGTAATTTTTTTAAACTTGTGTCTATTATATAAAGAAGAAATAATTATATATCCATTTTATAGTCTTATAATAGCATTTTTTGAATAATTGTTAAATATGAAGTAAATAACATACAGATTTATATACACGTCACTTCCATTTCTTGTGTTTCCCATCTGCTGTCATGTCACTGTCTACTGATAAAAATTCAACAGACCATTTAGATTCTTTGAAATGAGAACATAGTGGAAGCACTCTGGAGAATCCTTCAGAAAGAACTGCTAACAAAAGCAGGTGCATTGGGTAAGAGGTAATATTTACCAGACTCAGTCCACTGCAGTTTTCCTTGTTTAAAAGACATGTAGTATATCCTTTAAATTTATCTTTATATCTGCTTTGTTCATCATGTCAGACTTAGGAAGTGAATATTGTAAACTACATATAATTTCTCTGAGACAAGTGCAAGCTCTGTCAGCAAAGCAAACTGCATTATGGTCTGTCATTCACGCTTCAAGTAAGATGAATAATTAAACAATGATTTTGCTGTGACTTAAGATATGTAAAAGATTTTGACCCTGAAACACATGTCTCTTCTGTAGGTATTTTTTTTTGTAATACTATTCTCATGATTTAAGTGTGTGCAAGTAAATATATCTACATATCTGTATAAACGTACTGTGGGGGAACCCCACATGAAACAGGCTCCGGATGATCAAAGTGACCACTTCTACGAGTGGATGGACATTTCCACCAAGTAGCTACGCTTCGAAGCTCATGATGATCTCATACCACAGTAGTTGAGGAAGTTAGAAAGTTTGCAGTTTTAGATAGTCATTAAATGTATTAGATAGGTAGTTAAAGTTATTTCATTTCAATTGTATTTGTTCGATTGTTCTCATTGGCTGTTGCTCCCCTAGTTACCAGGTTCTCATTGGTTGATTAATCCCCCTCACCCCATTGGCTAGCAGGTGCTGCAGTGCAGCAGTACCATATAAGGCTAGCCTCTCCCAGTTTTTCCTTTTTTGTATTGTCCCCTCCTTCCCTTTCCCATACTTGTCGTGCTCCTCCCTAGCTCCTCCCCAACTCCTCCCAGTTTCTAGAAGCCTCTGCCCCGAACCCTAAAAGTCCCATGCGCCCTAATAAACTGTTCCAGTCTTCTTCACCCTACCTCGACTGTGGACCATTCCTTTCTCCTCCCGGTGGAGCACGGCAACGTACCTATAGAAGTAAACATACTTGTGCAAAAATACAGACTCATCACATACATACTCTAGGTATCACAAAAATTATGATTTGATGTCTGACTCAAAAGAGACATACTGAAATCACCTTAAGGAAACAATAAAGTTGCTTTTTTAGTTCCTGGTTCATTAGAAGAGCAGTTGAATTTGTGTGCCTGCACCACGACAGGAACGTGTCTTGCAATAGATGGTGGTTTTTTTCCAATTAAAAGGTATGCAGGAGTGTCAGGGAAAAAAAAAAAGGCATGAATCATTTAAATAGGTTCTGTTGTCAGAAGTCTGATAATTAGTCAGTCTGATAATTCCTGCCTCTTGCAGTACAGGTGTGTTGTGTATAGATAACTGTGGTGAAGTCTGACATTCCAGTGTAGAGTGGACATCAAGCATTTTCAGGTTGTGGGATTAAGAATTCTCTTACAGACCCATTTTCAAAGGAAGTGACTAGTGTTCTAGTACTTAGTAGGATGTCTCATGCCCTTGCTTGAAGATAGTGATTTTTTTTAAATGCAAATAGCTGCAAACATCACTTAGAAATTAGAAAACTTGCCTCCTTTAAGGCAGTGGCAGGATCAGTCCATTCACCTCAGCTACTTAAAAATGAATATTTGTTTTAATGTTTATTGATCTTACTATGACTAAGTGGAATATTGGGTATATTAGAGTCAGTTAGGATTAGGGTCTGATATAGTATCTATGATACTGAGTCAGGAAAAAACCCTTTCCAGGAGCATTTATGCATGTAGTGTTTGCTAATGATTGCAGATCCATTCATTAGTAAGCTATACTTCACGTCCACAGATTAACTCAAAATGATGGCATAGGAGTAGACACAGTTGCATGTGTGTGCATCTGAACGTTGAATATTCCTACAGGAAAGTAGCGTGCTTGTTCTGTGTGTTGGTATTTTACTGGCTAACACAGACATTAGTTGCAACATAAAGTCACAGTTCTCCATTCTCTGTTTTCTAAAATACATTTTTAAATGTGCCTAATTTCCAAGAGGTTTCAGTGTCTGAGGTCTCTTGAACATCACTGTGAGGAAAGGTAGGAAACACTGAGGATGATAGTAATGATTATGTAGATAAAAACCTACTTAAGAGAAAACAAAGTATGAAGCAGAACAGTGTGTTAGCAGATTTTTCTGTTATATCTCTGTAATAAAACAGTTGCAGAACATAGAAAATATGATAGAATTGTTCAAGTCATTTAAAGAATACTTTAAAAAATGAAAATGTGAATAATAATACAAAATACCAATAAATTCCATGTAAGAGTCAAGATTGCAGGAGTTACTGTAATCAATTTGTTTATTGTACATTGCTTTAAACTTTCTGAAAAGAGTTTTTGAATGAAATTTCACACTTGTAAATGTGGTAGTTCTGTGCAGTGATCTGGTTTAACATTATACAAATTGATTTCAAGTGCGAGGACTGGATAGCAGCGTTAATGTATCTGGGCTGTTTATATTCTGGTCTAAAGATTATGCTAAAAAGAAAAAAAAACGGTTAAGATGTAAAAATAGTGATTCACATTTATTTAATACTTTAAGGAACTGACTTGCAAAAAAATTAAAGTAATGCTTGAAACAAATTCTTTTGGTTTAGGTTCCAGAGTCTTTAAAAAACAGAAGAGTCAGTAGTGACATGATTTGTGGGAGTAGTCCTGTTATCTACAGGGTTAATAACTAGGAATTACTGTGATGTGAAATTTCTAACGTAGGGTAGGTAACAATCTGCACATTGTGGAGTTCAAAAAGTATGATAGACTCATCTACACGTACCTGAACAAGACCATCTTTTTGGATTTTATATTCTC
>WBMV01004645.1:36793-51303 GCA_013396655.1 Campylorhamphus procurvoides
ATATTCTCTTAAAGGTATGAAAAGCACCTACTTTCTTCCTCCCCTTATCTTTTAGCCTGTGCCCTGCCGGTATCTGTCTAAGCAGGCATCTTTAACCTTGTTCTGGCAACAGTGATGGATCTGTTGTACGCAGAGCTTAGGGCTGAGAAATTCTGATTCTGGTAATCAAGAGGTTAGAGATTACTTGGAATACCTCCCTGCCTTTTTTTTTTTTTCATTTAATCTAATTGTTTCTGTTATTCTAATTTATAAATAAATAAGTTCATAATACTCCTGTCAGTAATATATATTCCAGCACCTGAGATGAGTAAGCCACACAAACTAACATATAAACTCAACAACTGAAGAAGTTTCTTCGGTAGAAAACCTCTTTTAAAATTGATGGCTTGCTGCCTTATGCAGAGCACTAAGGAAAGGAAATATTTATAGTTTCTTCTCCTGTCTTCTGACCCTTGAAATTAAAAGCACTTACCCCACCCGCTCAGCTGCTGTTAAACCTCAGGAAAAATGAGTCACTTTTCTTGGCGGAAATTGATTTTAATGATATTAAGATCATGATATACTTAGGAAAGTCTGAAATATTAGCCCAAATGTAGACATGCTGCCAAAAATTTTTGCCTTTTTTACATACACTACTAAAATTACATGGAATATCTGTGTTGTGTAGCTTTCTTCACAGTGGTGTTTTTGTTGTTTTCTTTTTTCTTTTTCTTGTTTTTTTTGTTTGTTTTTACGAAGAGAAAGTGTAGTTGGAAAGTGTTTTCTAAAACGTTTCTGTCGACTAACCACAAGGTCCCAAAGTCATTCGCATCTATATACTTCAAATGAGGCTTTTCAAAATATTGAAAAATTGGTTGCAGCTGGCTGCACACCCTGATGGTTGAAAATAAAACTCCCCTATCAGTCATAACCAGCAATTCAATTTAACTTAAGCACAGTGAGAGCAACAAAACATAGTTTCTTTCCAAAGAGGTGGCAGTGCAGTCAGAACTTCTACATCTGCCTTTCATGCACTGATAATTAAAAAAAAATCAAAACAAAATCCCAGACTGGAAAATACACCCTCCCTTTATAATTATCTGTTTGAAAGCTGTAATTGAGCATTTCATTATGAAGATGCTTATCAATCCAGAACAATACTCCTGGGACAGCACACACACCCAGAGACACAATGGGTATAATAGAAATGCTGCAGAAAGTTTACTGAGCTATAATAGTTGCTCAAGCATTTCTGTTGTGAAAGATGAAACTCCCACAAGTGCCTTGCACTGTTCCTTGTAGAATGTCAGGCTCATCTTCTAGGCTTTAGATGTATTGAAAAAATAGATACTTTATTAACAGTGTAAATAAGCAGAATGCATTCATTAACCAAAAATAAAAGAAGCAGAAAAAAAACCACTTTTCATGCATCTAGGCAGATGCTGAGGTAAAAATAATGACTGTGAATAGAGGAAGCCAAAACAGGGATTGTCTTTCTAGATTATGTTTTAGATTTAAAAAAAAAAAATAATTAATGTCTCATTATTTGCAGCACGTCTAAAATTTGTTACAGAGGTTTTATCTCTGTGAAACAGTGAAAACACTCAACTAGGAATGCCTGAGCCCTGAGTAGCCGCTGCCGTTTACAGCCCACCTTCATAGTCTAATGGCCACGGCTTTGTGATTTCTGCAGAAGACTGACAGCCACAATGTTGTGTTTCATATCGAGTTTGAGTGTCTCTGCTACATGGGTAACATTTTTCTGAAGGGAGGATGGTAACTTTTTTCTGCCTGTGTTTGGGAAGCGATGTGCAAACATGGATGCTGATGGTGCTGATACATAAAAGTCAATAAAATTATATGACGCATTTTCTCTA
The DNA here is from genome assembly GCA_013396655.1 of Campylorhamphus procurvoides. Lineage (NCBI taxonomy): Eukaryota > Metazoa > Chordata > Aves > Passeriformes > Dendrocolaptidae > Campylorhamphus > Campylorhamphus procurvoides. The sequence goes on from WBMV01004645.1 coordinate 38,650, forward strand.
AGTGTTATAAATAATTTTATTTCATATTCTGAAAACAGAATTAATGTAAGCTGAGTCTTTAAACATTTTGAAATATTTTAGTGCAACTGTCTGAAGGCTTAAAGTTATTGTGTGCTTTTGTAATGTCAACATATGGTATTTTGTACTTTGTTTTCTGGTACAGAGCATAAGGCTAAAATTCTAAAATGTGTTTTGATAGCCATCTATATGAACTCTAATATTCATTAGAATCAATATTTCCTGAGTTTCATTAGTTAAGAAACTAGTTGTCCGCTTTCAATGGGTCATTAGTTTAATTTCATTATGACTAAATAGAAATATTGTGTGGATAAAGGTTAGGCTCTTATTTAGTTTGAATCTCATAGCAGTATGTTTGCAGAGTACTACTTTCCATCTAGAAATTCTAGAAATGAAAAAGCAGAAAGCAAAGAAGGAAAGTAGGGTTCCTGGAAGTCTTTTCTTATGAGGCATGGGTCTGAAAGGCAGATAGGTTGTCTCTTCTACTTTTTGATACAAATTTGAACTCTGCAAATCAGTTCTTTTTGTAATCTGAATGACAGAAAGCTGTAATACACACCACCATCTTTTGTGTTTTCTCAACGATTTTTTATCAAAAGTGACAAACATAATTAGGATAGTAACTTTCCTTTTGTGTCATTTCTTCAGTCTGTTTATTTCTTGTGATTTTTGACTGTTCATTCAGAAGACAAACTATTGAATGCCAGCAGATATTTCACCAATTTAATTTTCAGTAACATTTTTTTCTCTGATTGGTTTTGCTCATTTGGAAAGGAAGATGTACAGACTGCCTGTTTCAGAAATTATGTCATGTTCATAAGTAGTGAGAGAGGTAATTGAGTATATATATGAACCAATAGTGTCAAGGAAGTTTTTTAGCAACATGAAACTGCTCCATTATATGGGTAGGAAAACAATTTTTTCTAAATATGGCATCATCTCTATGATATTGCAGTGGACATGTATGCCCTGTCCATGTCACAATATGTTATTGGTATGTATGGTATATATGTTGCAAAGATATTTCCATAACTGTATGCAGTAGAGTTCAAATTTACTTTTTCACATACCTTTTATGAAAATAGTGTTCATTTTGGTGGGTAGCACATATTCTCACTTTCTTACTGAAAACGGGCAAAAAGATGCTGCAAAAGAAGCTGAAGGTTACACAATGCCAGTATGCAATTAACAATTGGGTTAGAAAATTATCAGCTTGTTGCTAAGACCAGCATGTTTGTAAGAGTAAGGTTATAGCTAGTTTTTTTTTAGTATCATCAGTCCAGCAAAGACAAGTGCTTGGAAAGCTGTTGCAGGAGTAAGATTTGAAAAATTCTTGCTGAAATGTTTCCTGAGAAGGACATAAAATCAAGGAAGAATGTATAGAATATACATAATGTATTTGAATCTATTCTAGTACTCTATAACAGAGTTTAAGAGGATGAACCACAGGTCTAACATGGATTTCTTTTTTTTAGCGCATTGTAACAGACATTTTGAGTACCAAATTACCTGGGCACACAAAACAGTGTGTTTGAAAACTGTCAGTATAGAAGCTCCACAACTTGCAAGCACAGAGAATATCTTAAAATCAAAAATGAGAAAAGAGTGCATGTGTACTGATTAATACTTGTACAATCTCAGATTGTTAGGTTGTTTAATGTTTAGTAAAAGTTTTCATAGTAGAAATATTTTGTTGATCTCAATTTACTTTCACCAGATAAAATACAACTGGTCTGGGGGGACACAGCGTTTTGCTTCTCACTTTCCATTTGAAGGGGATTGAGGTATAGGTTCTGTGAAGCACCTGAAGTGATACTTTAAGTGGCCATACTAAGCCACTCATTTTTACTAATTACAGATAAATCTATAGTAGGTAATGAGGTTTGTAAAGAAAAACATGTTATGAACCATGCTGTGTGTCCCTGCTGATAATTTTATTTTATTTGGCAAGATTATTACACTGTTTTGGTGTCTAAATGTGTACCAAGTGGTACTTTCCTTACTAAAGAAACTTCCAACAAGAAACTATCTCTAGGTTTTTGTTGACTTCTCTTTTTTTTTTTTTTTCCCAGAGTTTATACATTACTTTTACCTTTTCTTAGAGTGTAGTAAAAGGTGTTATATGTTACAAAGATACTTTGTAGTTCTCATCTTTTTTCCAAAAGACCTGTGGACAACCATGCACAGTTACGCCATATCTGAGGATGGTAAATGTGTAGTGCTGCTATTGCTTCAGGAAGTTTTTGTGTTTTATTATCAAATAATTTTATAATGCCAACTACTTTTGAAAAATAACCATTTCAGCTCTCCATCTCTTCCTCTAATACAATTGTATTGCCATCAGCAACATTATAATAAAGTGCAGTCAGGCTACACTAGCTGTGGCTGGATTACTGTCCTGTGTGTACTGCAAATTCACTGTCTCAGTCAGTCATGCTTCAATCTGATTAGCCAACAAATATATTGGATAGTATTGAAACAAAACTCTAAAGTGAAAAGGAAAAAGAAAAGCCATAAAAGAAGGAAGTTACGGAGAACAGAGAAAAGATGCATTGCAATATTGCAAGTCAGATCTGACCTATTAGCTTCAAACTTGCAAATGTATTTATAGCTGTGTTTTAGTTTCTGCAATATCCAGTATGCTTCAACCATGCCTCATCCTAAAGATGAGGCATAAAACTGAATTTTTCATATTTTCCCTGCTGAAAAAGTCACAGAAGAGGCAAATTTTTTCTGAAAATGACTCTTTGGATATAAGCAATGTTATCTAGTCTGTGTCATGTGTGTAGCAGTGGACCTGTAGAGTAATTTTCATTGCTAGGTCATCCATATATGTAGCTGTGGTAGGAAGCAAACCCACTAAAAATGCTACCTCTGGCAGCAGCTGTGGTCCCAGGACTCTGCTGCTCATGGTACAATCTAGGTGCTCTTATTAGTTGTGCTTTTTCATAGGACTGCTAAGACCATCTGCTTGAAAGCTGGGTTTGGAGCCTGTTTTCCTTGAGTGTCTGATGAGTATATGGTGTATGGCATAGTGGTTCTGCAAATGTTTTGCTATGTAGCTCATGCTTATAGGTGTAGCCTTTCCTAAGAGGTCATAACTGCACAGCTGTAGTGTTGTTCAGGTAATGCAACAGACAGACAAAGGAGACTTTAACAAACTGTCTATGAGAGATACCCATTTTTTGTTAATTTGATACAAAGAACTAAGACAAATATCAGTCTGTAAATGTTTTTGCATAATCATAGGCATTGTGTTGGTTCTTAAGCCAGACTTTGGAGGCAAACAATTAATAGAATCATAGAATCTAGAACAATTTGTCTTGGAAAAAAAAACATTAATATTCTTTAACCACTAATGGACCACTATATCCATCACTGAACTGTGTCCCTAAACACTATGTCTTCATGTCTTTTAAATATATCCAAAGTTGGCGAATCAACCACTTCCCAGGGCAGACTGTTCCACTGCTTAGCTACCCTTTCAGTAAAGAAATATTTCCTAGTGTTCTAAACTCCGCTAGCACAGCTCAAGACAGTTTCCTCTTGTCTATCACTTTTCTCTTGGGATGTCCACCAGGATACAGCCTCCTCTCAAGTAGATGCAGAGAGCAATGAGGTCCCCTGAGCCTCCTCTTCTCGAGGCTAAACAATTGCAGCTCCCTCACCTGCTCCTGACAGAGTTGTGCTTCAGAACCCTTCGTTGCCTTTCCCTGGATTCGCTCACGCACCTTAATGCCCTTCTTGGAGTAAGTGGCACAAATCTGAACACAGGATTTAAGGTGCAGCCTCACCAGTGCTGACTAAAGTGGGACAATCACTTCTCTAATCCTTCTGGCCACACTATTGCTGATACTGGCCAGTATGCCATTGACATTCTTGGCCACATGGGCACTCTACTGGCTTATATTCATCTGCTGTCGATCAGCACCCCAAGGTTCTTTTCTAGAGGGCAACTTTCCAAACACATCTCCCCAGGCCTGTAGCACAGCCTGGTGTTATTGTTTCCAAAGTGTAGGACCTGGCACTTGGCCTTTTTGAACCTCATGCCAGTGGGTCTTGGTCCATCAATACAGTCTGTCCAGAATCCTCTGAAGAGCCTTCCTACCCTCCAGCAAATCAATAATCACACCTAACTTGGTATTATCTGCAGATTTACTAAGGGTAGACTCAACTCCCTCATCCAGATCATCATGAAAGATACTGATTAGGACTGGCTCAATACTGATCCTTGGGGAATGCCATTATTGACTTGCTGATTCTATACACCTTATTATGGATTTCACTGTGTTTCTCTTGTCTGGTTGAAGAAATAGTATAATAATACAGATCTGCCAAGTACTTACTTTAGCAATTTTTTTTTCAATCTGCTGCTTCTTTTCCCTCTTCCTGTCTGTTAGTCTGTCTGTCTTTTTGTCTGCCAGTACTTTTTTAACAAGTGTGAAAATAGAGTTTGCTTCTTTAATTTATCATATGGGCAAAGTCAGAGTGTTTCAGGATCTATAACTAAGTAATTTACGGTTATAGGCAGTTTGTGTTTTTCAGGCAAGAAGTCAATCTTAGTAGAAGGTATTTCATTTGTCCACTTGTTATCTGTGACTTTGTAACATGGTTTAAATTATTACAACAGATTCTCAACAACACACTGCTTTAATATCCATTGACAGATAACTTTGTATGCTTTTTTCATCTAGCAAGGCTATTTCCAGCTCAGGACTTCAGCCATTGGTAGCACAATGCTTTTTTCTTGAGCCATTATTTGGGAGGCACAAAGTTAAGAAGTTATGCAATGTTCTAATGAATTGCTTCAGCACTGTGAATAACAAAAGTTCTTATGACTTGCAGAAGTGACTAAGATGGCAGAAGTTTGTAAGTATTCAGATACCTGTCAACTTACAAACTGTTATTTTAATTAATGATTTAGAATGTGATTGAAGCTGTATAAAGATCAGGCTAGACTGGGGTTTCTGTGTATGGTTTAATATTGCATATAAACATTATTATTTTTGTAAGTAAAAAAACCCGTGAACTTTTAAACAGCTTTCTACATGAGAAAAACATCCCAGTGATGTGCTTTTAAGGTACTTTGCTATCGAGCTGATTTATACACTGAACAGTTCCATTTATTTCCTTGGTTATTGAAAATCCATTTTCTGCTTTGCGTGGTAACAGAAGAATGCTTGTCCAAAACAGAATTCCAGTGTAGAATCAGATTGATATATTAAGTTGTTTAATATAAGCAAAATTCTACCTGTCGCTGCAACTCATTTGTGCTTTTGTAGTGATCTAGTTCAAAGGCCTGCATGACATCAGAAACATACCATTCTAGGATGGGTACTCACTCATGTTGGAAGAACTGTAACAGAGAAATTCAGGAATGATAGAAGAGCATTAGGGTGTATTGTTAGCCAGAGATTGATAAGACTGAACTTTGGAATGCTCAGCACAACTTTCTTTTAATTTTCCTAAATCATGTGTTTGCATTTTGGCTTTTTAAAGAATAAAAAAAATAATACAACATGAAATTTTTCCAGCAGGTCAACTGTGAAAACTTTTATTATATTTAATCAATAAAAGAGCAAGCAAAATGTAGCATTTCTGATAGCTTTGGAAAGTGCCTTTAAGTGTCTTCAAAAGATACTGTTTTACCCAGAGGTATTTCTGAAATGATTTTGATTAAAGAGCTTATGAGCATTAATTTTATGAGTTATTTCCTATTCTTTCTAGTAATGATTCAGCTATCATTCAGGTTTTTGCAGCTAAGATTTGTCCATCAAATCTGTTTATTTTCTTCTTTAAGGAGGGATCTTTGTTGATATGCAAATATGTGAACTATTTGCACTTCTTCCATGACTAGTTCCTGTAATACTTTAAATTTGGTATTTTGTGTCTCTTCTATTCCGTTTTATAGTATTAGAAATCTGTGGCTTGGGCATGGATGTAATTTAGGGTTGTGGATGTGATGAATGAAATGTAGAAATAGAATTTCAGCACATTCTTTGTTTCCAGGTATTCTCAGAGAAACACTGTGAGGTTTGTTTTGTTTGGTTTTTGGTTTTGTTTTTTAAATATAATGTATCCAGTTGCTTTCCTATGAGAAAGTAAAGGGGCTTACTATGAGAAGTCCTTATGGCAAACCAGAGATGGCCATGAACTAAAGTCGTGTCTCTGCAGAGTTTGAAACTTAAGAAAAGTTGAACCAGAAATCCTGCTTGTATGATAGCACAAATGAGCTCTCATACCTTCACAATCCTTTTCTTCCACCTCAAAATATTGTATGTCACTGTTTGCTTAGTTTTTGGGTTTTTTCCATGTGGGTCCTTGCCTCTTTATGAGTTCTCTTTTGTCTGTGTTTGAGTCTTTTCTGAGATGTCTCCTTGCTGTGCTGAATATCTGTTTTATCAAACATTTGCATGCACATGCAGGCATGAAAAAGCAAGCAGTTAAAATAAAATCAGTTATTTGTTTTTTTTTTTTAAATCCCTTTTGATTCTAAGATTTGCGTTCAGTTATGCATTTTCTGTAACTGTCTTGAAGCACGGACCGTCTGCTGAGCACTGTGATAGCCCCAAAAGATTATTTTTGCTACTAATGTAAATAGACTGCAGGGAAGCGTTTTGGTGTTCAGATGTTTCACTGATCACCCAGTTGATCCCTTTGAGGATAATTGGTGCACATGCCCATGCCCAGGTCCTGTCATCTGCTCTGCTCCTGCTGAGGAGAATTCTTCTTTGTGTCTGCATTGAAACCTCTGGAAAACTGCACATGTGCATTTTAATATCCTATTAATAGATAACACTAACCAGGAAAAATCTATCATCTTACTTATGTGTTATTGTTAGGTATATTTCCTGGTTTTATAGATACCTCTTTTAGAAATACTGGAAGAGTAATTTTTGATTATTTAATACAACAGTTATGCAGTACTTATCCTAAAATAAGAACAGCTTTTGTTAAAACCTCATAAAGAGAGGTTTTTTCAAGTATCTGTTGATGTCTCTGTAGCTGTTGTGATCTTGTACTAAGGAGAAGCCCCATCTTTCTGCACTGGTTCAGTATGAATGGTTATCAGGGCCTGCTAATAGAGTCCCTTATTCTGGATTAATTCTGCAAGGCAAGAATTGGTCCTTTGATGACAAGGCTAGTATAACTTCGTGCTGCAAATACTTTCACAAAGTGTTTTCACTGTCTCGGGTACCAAACATTGGATGTAACAAACCACTGTCTGTAGGAAAGGCAAGAGGGAAGGAACTGTGTCATTTAAAAATTAATAATGCTTTAGATGACTGTTTCTCTTCAGAACTATTAAGGTGGCTTGATTTGAAAGTTGATAGTTGTCTTGATAATTGCATGAATTCGTTTGAAGGAATTACATCTCCATGTTAGTTTTCACAAGTAAGCCAAATACAGACCTACATACTACATGATTATCAATGTCAGTGTTGACACAGTTGTCAGTGGCAGAGTCTCTGTCTGAAGGTTTGGTTTCTTACTACGTAGAGCTGAGGCAGACTTGCGTGGAGAACCTTGACAGCATCTAAATGTCTCTTGCCTTGCCTCTCTCTAGTCTTGTCAGCTCATCATGTGCATGCCTCCATTAACAGTGTATCTTCGACTTCCTTGAAAAAATGGCTCACCTACCATCTTTAATCAGATGTTTTTGTTTATTTCACCTAAAATAAATACTAGAAGTTTGCTGTGCAGGCCTAAGCAGGCAAAGAGGCAAAAAGCAGGCAAAAATAACATACAAAAGGTCTCCTGGAAACCACAGTGTCTATTGAGTTAGCTAAAGCCGTGACAATCAGAAGCATCAAAGAAGGGAAGTACTGAAGGCTTTCATTTTTATGATCTGAGTGATAATAAATATTACCCTCAAAGCAAAGACAGTTAGTGCAGTATTCCTAAGTGGTTGTATGTGCAGTTAGAATGAGAATAGAATGGGCTTTTTATTAAAAAAACCCTCCTTTTTCTCCTCCACATTTTCTTTGCCAGGTTTTGTGATACATCCCTTCATTTGCAGAAAGCTTTTAGAGGATAAATTCATATTCACATATCAGAATCATAAGATTTTTAAAATACTTCCTTTTTCCCCCCAATCAGATAATAACATTTTGATGTTAAGGCACATTTAATATTTTGGTGGGAGTCTTGAAATGTATGAAAATAGTCTCCAGTGCCCTATTTAAAAACTCTTGTGTAAAACCAGTACCTTTGTGGTCACCATTGTTTTTCTCCTCCTCTGCTCCTCTTATTAATTATCAGTGTTGTTTCCTCTCTGCAGTCCTTTTCCTAAAAGGAGTAGGGGAGTACTTAGTACCTGCCACATTTCTTCTGTTCACCTTCACATATCAGCTAGTATGTTTGTCTGCTTATGAAAAGATGATTTTGTTCACAAGTGAGCTGCCTTTGGAGAGAGCTCAGGGCTCCCCTGTAACTTCTGCAATCCAGAAGAAGCAGAATAAAAATCACCACTTCTTGAAAGTACATTTCATAAAATTCCATCTTTCTGATAGCACTAGAATCATTACCTAGCTGTAAGCTCTGATATGCCTGCACAGACACAAATTGAGTCCGACAGGACTCGTGTCTCATGGACTTTGCTGTCATTTGAAATGCTGGCATGAAGATGGTACCAATGAAAGGAGGGAGCTGGTGCCTTTAGCATTTTGCTATGGAGATTTCTTAGGCTTGTATTTTTTGATGGCAGGAGCTGATTCAAATGATAGTTTTACAAAAGAGATTCATAACAGGCATAGATTTCTACCAGCTGCTCATGTCTTTTCTTCCCTGAGTAAATTCTTTCTAGCATTGCACTGTGCTGAAGATGGGCTCTTTATACCACCCACAAATCTGTAAGATCTATTTAGTGGAATGATAATTAGTATACTTTTGTCTCTGCCTTCTTGGTTTTTATATTTACTGCGTGGAAACCACCTGTGTAGTGATGAAGAAGGGATTATGAAATATGACAAAACTTGTGTTGCAGATCCTTCAGAAGGTACAATTGCATTTCATGTTACTTTAGTGACAGTGTCAGGCTTTTTAGGGGTATCTAGTATTTCCTGTCTTGAGTGGAAAGTATTTTTATATTCTTTAATTTCTGTTAGTGTGTCAAATTTGGATGAGAATGAGAGACTGTTTTTTTTTCAAGTCAGGTACTTGAGCTGCAGTGCTTTCAGTGTATCATACTTAATTATGCATCATGATAAATGAAATGCAGTGAATTGTAATCTCAGCCCTTTATTCAATGCCAGCTTCTTGTTTTTCTATTAGGCATAATTCAGATATGTACAGGAAATCATGGCAGGAATTTTAACCTTTGAAAGTTGTTGAACTATGCAATATGCTAATAGCACCTCCTGAAGCAGATTTTGCTGTGTTATTCTTACCAGATGCCAGGGCATCAACTCTCGGTATTCTACTTGCATGTGGATTTGTAATGGATGTTTAATCCACTTTGATTCTCTTCTTACAGCATGAGTATTCCAGTGATGTATTATACTTAAACTTCATCAACAATGTCCATTCCTGTGGTTCTAAAGGTGCTGGTGAATACAACTAAAGAGTCAGGATGTGACAGATATTTGATTATAGTGGCAAAGGTACACTGAGAAATACGTTGGAACACTGTTAACATATACTGTACCTTGAATCTTCTCGTACATATACCAATAGCCTGAAATGGATTGTCTTTCTTCTTCCCTTTGACTTACCCTTTTGTCTTTTAAAATTGTTTTGCCTCAATTTCTGAATGCTTAGGAAAAAAATAGAAGCACTGTGTCCTATTCTTGCTAATTGTATTTTTATCTTTCCACAGGCTCTGAAAATACTTCATCTGAAATTTCAGACCGGACAGACTCGCAGTGGCTTCTAAGCCAGTGAGAACAAGGCTGCCAAAGCATGCTGGTGCCAAGCTGTCGGATGATGCACGTAGTCAGGCCAATGGTGGTGCTCCTGTGCTTGCTGCTGTATGCTGATGCTGAAAGTAAGCTTATTATTTATTTGGGCTTAGGTCTTGGCCATGATGAATAGTTTTGTTTTCAGCTGGTGGTTAGTAAGAGTCTAGGAATGAGTTTCCGTTTGCGTAATTCTTAAAAAACTATGAGGTCCTCTCTGGTTCACAACTAGTATTTAAAAAGGGCTGTTTATGCAACCTCCTTACTATTTTTCTTCTTGATACCCCTTTTCATACCCCAGTGATTCATGCTAAGAGGGTGGAGACCATTGCCACAAAGTTACGTAGTCAAAACGAAGACCAGCCTTGCTTACCAGACATTGGTCAAATACCTTAAAGACATCTGTCATTCTCTGAATAACTCTTTCTTAACTTTGGGTTAAAAAAAAGAAAAAAAAAAAATGACATCCTACTCCCAATTAATATCCAGTCCAGTTAAAATTCCAGTTCCTTTGTAACTGCCACAACAGCTGTTCTAATGTATTATTTCCGACAGCTGTCACAGAATACAGTATCCAAACAAATCAAGCAGAACTGATGACTTAGTGGCTGGCCTAAACATGTGACAGTTCAGGGAGGAAAGGCACCTATGTTTACTTGTACTGAGAGGAAGCTGTTGAATTTTGGTCAATTAGTTTATCTATTAATGGGAAGATAATATCTTCCTTTTAATTAGGAAATCAGTAGGTCTGCCTTGTTTGCATGTGTTCCTTCTCTCAACTGTCCTGTGGCTTCTTACAGAAGTAATGTGCAAATGTGAAAAGCCATTTGCTCTCCACCTGTTGATTGGCAGGTTTACTGGATGCTGTTATGTTTGCTACAAGCTGACTTTTAATATTCACTGAATTGAGGGGTATCCTATTGAATCTTCCTGACTTTATACAGATACATGACCAATCAATAACTTTGTTTCAGCTCTCTCTATAGAAGATTTCTCTGTTTTTTTTCACACATCTGTGAAGTAGGAACACAATAATAGAAACAGTGTTAGTATGGTTGAATCTGTTCTCAGTAAACGCATAATTGAAGAGTTCCTTGACACTCCACTTATCACCTACATTCCAGGTATATTGAGTTACAGTAATAAAAGAGATACAAAGTCTTTTCAGTTTCATGCATAATTATACTTCCTTCTTTTTAAGTGTAGCTGTATGAAAGTGAAGTAAATGAAGGAAAAAAAAGGACAAAAAATACATGTTTGCTGAGTACTGACAGCTGAGATTCTTTGGCCCCTTTCCAGATGGATAATGACCAGCTGGGATGATTGTATCTAAGGTGAAGCAAAGGACATTTTAAGACTTTAGCCAGCAAATAATTAATTGGGAAGTGGGCCTGTATGTTGGATAGCTTTGCAGTTGTTGTATTCCACCTATTATAAAAGTTGTAAGATGTGCAAAGATCATATTTTCATGACAGTTACTCTCAGAATGAGATGACAATTCCCTAGTATTTAATATGCACAGGTTTTTAAATCGTTTACGTAATTATATACATGTATGCAAATGGTATAATGGCACAAGTTAAATTGTGTGTCTTACATGTGGGTTTATGTGACTCCACATAATGAATTTTTATTATGAGTTGTAAATTAATGTTTTACCATTTTACCATTTTCCTTTGAGAGTCACAGTAGAGCTATATTTTAGTCTTACACATAGTACTTTATTTAGAAGATGTGCTGAATCTCCATATACATTTATTGTATGGCTGGGAGAGAGATAGAACGGCATCTATTAGCCTTCTGTGTGCAGACACACAGAAAGATGTGTCTTCTTCTTCCATGATTAGTCTTTCTCACTTGAAGAAAAATTCCTCCCGTGCTGAAGTTGGTCTGCCCTTCACTCTTGCTCCTGTTTGTATAGCTCTTTCTAGAAGGGTCTTAGACCCTACTTTTGTCTAGTACTTTTCTTGAACTTCACAGGAGTAGCAGGACCATGTTTCTACCTCTTAGTGGGGAGAGGACACAGAAGGGGAGATGAAGGGAACAAAAAGGTTGTGATTTTTCTCCCATGTAAAGCCCGTGCTTCCTTTTTTTTTTTTTCCCCATCATTTTTCTGTTGCTAACATCAAGGTACTGCCGAAGGAAAAACTGTATCCTGACACTGACATTGCATTGTACACTTTCTAGAGTAACTGCAAATGGGTCAGGAACTCATTCTTCCAGTTCCACTGTGAAATCACGGTCAGTGGGATTCAAGTAGCAAAAGGATTTAATACTGTTGAAAAGATTTCCAATGGTAGCCCTTAGTACTTTACGTATAACCTTCACAGGTGAGGGAGACAAGGGGATATCTTTGTTTTGTGAAAGATCCCAAACTCTGAAATGTGTTGGCATGGGCTAATAAACTCTCGTGTGACCACTTCTTCAAGGGATACAGGATGGAAGTCCACCTTCCCTGGTGGACTGGATGATTGCACTGTGTCACTTTATATGTGCAAACAATATTTGATTCTTACTGTTAATCTGGAAACTAAATTTACACTTGGCTGAACAAAGTAAGAATAATTGAAAGGTTGTAAAATTACCTTAGCTCTTTTACCTTTTTTTGTTAGTAATGTGGCTGTAGGGTTTCCGTGAATTTGTAGATTTTTATACTTCTAGGTGTACTTCTCACATATAGCATAGCTAACAACCTCTAGCCCTGTGTTAGCTGTCTTAAGGGTCAGGTAATAGCTGGAAC
>WBMV01004645.1:51466-72869 GCA_013396655.1 Campylorhamphus procurvoides
CCCTGGTTTATTGTGGGTTGGGAGGTGAAATGACTTGGGCCCAGATGTTGCAAGAGTCATGTTCCCAGCCTGTTGGGTGAAAGGGTTTTTCACCTGAGAGGGATGGGTTGTCCCTTGGTTGCTTCGGTAAAACATAGCAGGGTGGCTCAGGGGGTTTGTCTGGAAACAGCCGGGAATTAAATGAAAGGGACCCCTTTCGGATTAATTTACTCTGCATGTTTTGAAGCGGTGGTGCTTGGAAAAGAGCTCACATGGTATTCCTGAGGCCATGAGTTCATCCTAGCACCGGTCTTTTCTATCTGTTACTTATCAACACGTGTTGTACTCTTTATACTTTTTATACTTTATATACTCTTTATACTCCTTTATATTCTGTACCCCAAAACCCTATAAGTAAAAGAAGTCTTCTCTGCTTTACCCATATAAAGTTGTCTTGGAAAGGTTTTTTTCCCCCTTCGTTAAGGCAACAGTAATATGAATGTTACTCATAAGTATAAGAAGTGAAAAATCTCAAGAATTGTGAGGTTTTAGAGCCTTCTTTTATGTTTATTTGTACCTTCTGTGAGAAGGAGGAAAGCACACTTTCGCTTAGGAAAGAAAATTTTTGCCTTTTTCTTTTCTTGTGGAATGGCAATCAGCTAAGTTTACAGTATTTTTCATTGGGTGCCGTGTTCTCAGTATTGTAGATTGCAACTGCGTTAAGGCAGTGGTGCACCACATTTAATGTGATATTAGTAATATAGCGTTGTTTATCGTAAGTACTGTTTCATTCATTTTTTCTAAGTGAACTACCAGAATTGTAACTTTCTAGAAGCTTTCTACAGGTTCATGTGTTTGGTAACCAGAAGCATGTAAGTTTCAGAGACTATACACAACAGATTTCTTTTCAAACTGTCTAATATTGTATAATCTCTTTCTGACTTTGCCAAATGTCAGATTAATCATTGAGCTCAAAGAAATATATGAAATATAAAATGCTTCTAAAAGGGTTATTCCTGGTGTTTCCTAGTATCGTAAGCTTGAAAGTTAAGAGTCTTATTTGCATTAATAGAACAAAATATTTTTCTTCAGACAGTCCTCCTGCTTTTTAGTAATTGATTTTTGTGCATCCTCTTCCTTTTCCACCCTGAGAAAGGCTTGGTCACTAGCATTTCAAAATTCTGCTGCATTCTAGTAATTTCCTCTATTTTATCCTTTTCCTTCGTTCTTGGTTACATAGCTGCTGCTCCGACATTTTTCTTTTGCTGCTCCTTTTGAGATGCTGTTTTAGAAGAGAAGCCAGAATTCTTTTTTTCCTTCATTAGTAGTGTTTTCAGTTGACTGTAGAAAGTCCAACAGAAATACTAACCATAAACAATATATCTGTTGTATATTGCTTCTATTCCCAATTGTTTAAAATGTGAATAATTAGTTGGCTCTCTGGCTCCTAATGCATATATGTTAGTTACCATCCTGCTGTCTTTTCTAGGCCGGGATCAGGAAAAGCTAGAATAGTTCTGACAGGATGGTGATTACTTATAACAGATGGGGTGATTGAGACAAATTCTTGTTGAAATACAATCTAAAGACAGTAGTTTAGCATTGGTGAAACCAATTTTTCCTCTGTATTTTTTCTTTTTCCACCTTTTTTTCATTTTACTTTTTAAGGAATGCCTGTGTTTTCCCCTGCTAGTACCACTCTTTCCCTTTAAAAAAATCTTGTTCAACAAGCTGAAACACATTCATGCAGTCCACAGTTAAATTTCGGTTTCTAGGACTTGTCTACAACACTTAACTACCCCAGACAGATCTTTCAAAGTAATTGCCTTATAGAAAGTAATTATGTTATAGTAAGTCTTGCAAGTGGACATACATGGTTTACACTAAAAGCCCACTATTTCAGAACAGCTTTGTAAATACTACATGGAGGCAAACCCATCATGGAAACAACTCACCTTTTTGTATGTGTGCCTTTGGTAACTAGGAATAAATTTGTATCTTATTAGATTTATATTTAAACTCCAACTTCTTTGAACAGATGATTTCAATTATTTCATTCAATTATGGTCAATATGATTAAAAATCAAAGGAAAAAATCCTTATGTTCTTTGTCAGTAATTTTTTGCAGTATCATCTATGTTTATCTTAGTCCTAATAGCATACCTTTTGTGTAAGGTGGATCTACCCGTTCACATTGCTCTTTCTTTTAATGATGGTGATGTGTGCAAGACAGTTGAAATATGGATGGCTTTTTTTGGGGAAAAAAAAGGGCTTCCAATTTAGTTGTATGTTCATTCTTTTTTCAGGATTTTTTATATCCTCTGTTCAATTCAGTTTTAGGGCATTTTTCAGTTGTTTTGATGAAAATTATTATATACTACTGCAATGGTAATTTTATATTGTACTTGTTAAATATGATATTAAAATACGTCAAGTAAATCACCCATCTCAAAAGTTTCAGTTTTAGGGAAAAGTGGGACAGCTAGTTATACGAAATCATTCTGGATGCATTTGTTTTGCTCTGCAACAAAGTGAAGGCTTTGGAATAAGTGTGATAGTTGAGATGGAGAATCAGGGAAAGCAAAAACATTATGTGGTCATTCCAAACATACTGACTTGGTTGCAGAAACTACAGGTAAGATAACTTTTTACATAAACCAGGATTTATTCAATCCTTACTTTTCAAGTTCTTACACTGAAGAAAATTTGATTAATTTAATTCCAAGAGTAGGCATAATTACCACCATATCTGTTTAACTTGCTGTAAATTATTAACATCAAAATTGTGAGCTACTTCAGGAATAAAATTGGTTAATTCACATAATTTAAAAAAAATATCTGTACATAACAAAACATTTTGAAATTAATATGAATGCAAGATTTGTGTATATTTTGTAAACTGTAGATTCTGAATTACATCAACGTTTTTGAACTTCAGAATAAATTGAAGAGCAAGTGCAGAATGGTTCTTTGTACATCTCTGCAACTTTGAAGATTGCTGCTGCGTCTCTTTCATGAATTTAGGTAGTTGTAAGCCCCTACTTACTGCCAGCAGAGCACTGAACAGAGCTGAGGTCCAAGGTCTGGAGTTCTGAGAAGCCTTTAAGCCCTGACAGTTTTGTCTGTGGCTGTCTGTAGAGACGGCTGAGTTCCCCCAAGTATGAAAGCCTTACATATTCTGAGTTTTCTGGGGCGTGTGTAAAACAGTCAGGAAATCCAGTGTCTCCAGTCTTTCCAGATTTCCAGACACCAAGAACTCTTGATAAAGGAACTGTATTTTAATGGCCTTACAGAGTTGAACAAACCCACATTATTCAGATTAATGTTATCTGTTAACAGGAAGTGTTTCTACAGAAACTACAGTGTATGTAGTTATGTCAGTGTGTGTAGTTCCCTGCAGCATCAGTAATGATCACTGGTAGATAAAGGAATGTGGGTCATTAATATTTCTGTGTCAGAATTGGCAGTGAACTGCAATATGTCTGCTAGATTGCTTAAGAACATGTCTATATACTTAGTAAGTTTACTGGAAGTACATATCATAATCTTGATACAGGGAAATTTTTAGGGAAGAAAGGAAAAACAGCAGTATAGAAATTTTAGATTTCTTTAGGTTATATTCACACAGTAGAACAACTGTTGCAGTGGTTCGAAGTATCTTTATCTCCTGTCTTGAGGTGTAACCCTCACTGACTGAAATAGAGATAAAATCCTGAGTAGCAGCGACTGTTTCAGTAGTGAATTTCTGACATCTTTAGCAAATTATAAATATCTGAACATATATAAGAAGATCACTGTTGTCCACCCTATCCTTCAGTAAAGTCCCTCCTCTCAACCTGATGTACAGAATCTTTCTGTCTTAAGTAATGTCTGCTTGAAGTTAAGCAAATAATTTTTAATTTAATCCTTTAAAATTTCTTTGACTATGCACAGTTTTTTTAATGATTTTTTGTTGGTGCCAACTAAATTAATGACTGTTTCTTTCTGAAGGTATCAGTGTGAAGAATAAAGTTATACCTTGACTTTAAATTGCTATGAAATATGTTTAAACATAAAGTGTACAAATTGCTATTGTGGCTTTCATTGATATACACAGAAGTGCAGGGTACATATTAAAAAAGAAATCAGTGTAGAATGATATCAGTTAAAGATTACAGGGCTCATGTTGTATGATTGAATATGTTGATAAAAGGCAATTAAAATTTGAAATTACTCATACAAGGAGAAATGAAAATGTGTGGCATATGGACATTTCTGTTTACAAGAAATTCTGGGACATGACTGTAAACAACACCTTGGACACGGTCTTGCTGTGCCAAGTATTAACAAATAATAGAATTTCACAACGCATACCACATTCTCATGTTCCTTCCAAAAAATAAATGTTGAGAGCCCTTTCCCAACAATGCTGTTTTCAGGAAGAGAATTCAGTAGAAGTTTAAAATTTGTTACATTGGGATATAAATTCATCTCCTAAATGTATCTCTGAAACTTAAGTGGATAGAGTGTTTCTTCTAGTTTCTGCTTAAGAGCTGATATTTAAATTGCTTTGTAAAATTCTCTGTGCTTTCTATTTCAGTAGCAACATATGGATGGAAGAGAGCTTTCACTGCTGTTGATTTTATTTTGGCATATGCAATTGTGAAGGAGGTAGAAACTACTAGGGAAAATGACAAGAAATTTATTTTGGCAGTGAGGGTTAATTATGTATGGGCATTTCCAGGACAATTTCACCTGGGTAATTTTTTTCCTCCAAGGATTTCACATACACTGCAGAAAAATCTATAAAATAATTGTTGAGAACAGTGACAGCTGATGTCTGGATTAGAGAGAGAGGTAGTCAATTGGTCTCCTGTTCTAGTAAAACAGCACACATTTTAACAGCAATAAGGAGAGTATTTTCTTTGAATGTAATAATTGTGAGAATAAGCTGAATTTTTTCATGTGAAAAAGTTCCTTGTGTTAAGATGAGGCTGTAGGGTCTAACATCTTTTGACTGAAAAGCAAAGGTAGAATGAATGGGATTGGAAAGGCAAGTTAGCCCTACATACATGGTCATAGTGAGGCTAGTAATACAGTGCAAATCTAGTCCTGGTTTCTCATTCTAAAAATTTTGCTGTCAAATTGGAAAAAATGCACGGAAGAGAAAAGCTTAGATTTGGGACAAGGAAAATGCTTTACCATCTTTAGTAATAAATTTGTTTATAAAATTGAAGGCTTATTTCAGCTACTATGTATATATTTTCTTCTGAGGAAGCAGTTTCAGTTGATAATTTTGCTCAATAAATTTGAGGAGAATTTCATGGTACTCTAGTAACTACTTCTGGACAATAATATTGTAACTATTGTAATGGCATGCTTGAATGCCACTCTGCTATTATATATCTGAATATTCTCAGATTTGATGCTTTTTATAGACACTAAACAAGGTTCTGGACTCATTACAGAAGTGACAAGGAGAATTCAGTTGTCGTGGGATTTTTTTGATTTTTTTTTTTTTTTTACATAAAAGAAATTGTTTTAAATCTATTGGTAATTCTATTGGAGGAAATAAAGGAGAGGAGATTGATTATTGCATACAGTCTGATATACCTATCTGAAGAAAATACAACCGATTGAGGTAAGATGCCTACAGTGACAATGAAAATGGTCCAGAGGATGGAACAGCTGCCATGTGAGAAGAGACTGAGAAGGTGGAGACACTTCCATTTTCAAGAAGAGACTACATAGGTGGGCTGTGGGGATTAGGGCTAAGGTCTGCAAAATTCTGAGTGTAGAGGATAGAGTGAAAACAGGATGGATATTTACTTACCCCATATTAATAGAACTGTGGTGTTTGGGGAATTCAGTAAAAGATTGATTAAAAACAAGTAAAAGTTGAAATCTACTTGTTGATTTTTTGGAGGCAGACAGTATCTATAGTTTTAAAAAACTTAAAAAATTCATATACACTAGGTCTATAAATTAGTAGTAAAAGAGCAAACAGGAAAGCCAACTTTAATATGCTTAGGCACGTGAAGAGAATGTACCTCAAAAATTTCCCAGACAGCACCTTCTCTTGACACTAATGGCAGACTACAAAGACCTAGGGGGTCCTAGTAAGGCATTTGGTTTATGGTTTTAGACTCTGAAATACATAATGAACAGGCATTGTTCACCACTGTTTAGTCACACTGTAACATTTCCAGAAAACCTGGAGATTCGTGTATCATGCTATATCACAATTATATCACAATTTGATATAATGGGAAACTAGGAAGTAAAATTGAAGGCAATGGCAAGCATTTAAGCAAATGCATTTTATAATTTTTGAAAATTACAGTACTACTGTTACAGTTGGCAGAGATCACATGTATGCCAGGTCTGTGTGTGCATGTGTGTGGGGTGTGTGTTGCTGTGGGGCAGGAGACACGAGGACTAGAGTTATTTTACAGGATGCCTTCTTATGCTTTATGGTTCAGTGGTGAAGTACATTAGTGGAAAATCCTAATCAGTTTTTTTTCTGTTTTATAAACCCTCATCTTCAGACAAACTGTTCATATTAAGAAGTGTAACGTGTTCATTGACCTTTTTCAATCTCTCTGATCTGATGAAAGTGACTTAAAGGTTGTAGCATCTAAAGATGTATGTATCCTAAAAAGTAGAGGTAAACTGCAAATCAGAGAGATCCTACAACATCTTAAGACAATCACATGGTATCTACTATTAAGTCCAGCTTTTGAGATGAAATGGATAAGGTTTTCTTTCAAAATATTAACAGTATATAGTTCCTTTTAAATCAAATATCTCATAAAAAGATTAGATTCCTTTAAAATAATTTACACTTTGCAATGCACTGATTAAAGATAAATTTGTTGCTAAAGACATTTATTAAAATTTTTAGTTAAATGAACGTGATCCTCTTTCATTATTTGCATTCTACTTAGCAGCCCAGTATTGGGTTTTACTCACCAGTTATAGACTTCTAAAACAGTACAGTGAAATGAAGTTCTTTGGAGACTCGTAAGTATAATGGTGTGGATAGCATGAGTATGTTAAAATAGCTTTTAGATTTACTTCAAAAATGTGAGGGATTTTCCCATGGCAGAATTTTTCTGGATTTTTTGTGCATCAAGTGTAATATATATCTATGTATATATATAGATAGATATATATAAAAGGAACATTTCTTTTCAAAGCTATATAACTTACAGTTATTGCTAAATAGTAATACATTCCTACAGTTCCTGTGCTCCTTCAATTTTCTACTTCGTTTTTTCCTTCTGAATAAATGTGAATAGGTGACAGGATTTTTTAAATAAACTTGCCTATGGATTTGCTTGTTTGATTTTGAAATACAGAAGTTAGAATATGTGAGTAAAATTTGTAAATTTTATTTATATGAAAATATTAGAACTTCCTAGTCAACTTATTCTCATATCCCCAAGTGCACCAAGATGGTTTAATATTTTAATAGCCAGAAAAATGCAGCCTTTTTCCAGTATGCACCAAACCTTCTTTTCAGTATAGTATAGACCAGTATTTTTTATGAGTTCCTCTCTAATATGTGCATTTGTTTAACTAAGCATTTATAAATACCTTTGTTGATAAATATTCATTTCAGCTACTGAGCAGATCTGCCAAGTCTTCAGCATCTGATTTTTTTTTTTTTGATTACTTTTTGTTGCGTGTGTGCATTTTTTTTTATCTAAGAGTGCATGGTTCAGTGTCTTACTGCAAAATACACTTTAACCTTGGGGGAAAACACATGCTACTCTCAGAGCCTGAAGATCAAGAGTTTGGATTTCTTTGATGTTAATAGACTTGTCATATCTTTCCATTTTACAAAGAAAGCATTTGAAGAGTCAGTGAGAGTGAAAAAGGCATCTCTTAATTTAAAAGAAGCAGATCTACACCTATGAGTTTTCAGTGTGCCAAATGTGTGGCCCTTACAAATCTTTCTTGTATCAACAAGACAATTTTTTGTTGTAATTTCATATTAGTATTTTTTTATTAATTGTATTGCTGTTTACTTAGGTGTTGAACAGAATATAAAATGGTAACTGCAAATCATCAGAACTCTTCTGCTTCAGCTATCGATATCTTGCAAGAGAAAGGGCTCCTATCTCTTGTGCATAGGTAAATCTCAAAAATAATACTTGTTAGACATCTGACTATAGGCAGGATGAGGATTTATATGGAAACTGTCTTCAAATAAGTATTGTTTCTTATGGTTTTTTTTCATATAGAGTCACCCTGGTAGTCTATCCAAAGCTAACTTCTAGGAGGTAGATTAATAATACTTGTTTGTAGTTCTTTACCTTACCCAAATGTATTCAGACATTACTGATAAATTTTAATAGCTTTCAGACTTTTTTTCTTGAGGAAAAGGAAGTTACTGAGATAGTCAAGCACTCTTTGCTGTTTGGGAGAATACTGCTAGGAAGGCAGAGGGCAGGTAGCACACAATTTTGAGGAAAGCTGATGCCTTTGACCATGAAGTAGTACTACAGGTACTGAGATCTTGAGCCTTTGGTATCCCAAAGACTGATTGTTTTAGAAGGCTACTGCAATTTATTTCCAAGAACTGATTCAGAAAAAATAAAAGATAGTATTTCATACCATGTGCTTATTTCATGTATACTCAAACGCATTGAGGTTGAAGTTTTAGGAAAGATCTTCAGCTCTGTTAATAAGTGTTCTAGTGATACTAATTTCTGATTGCAACAATAACAATTTCTTTAAGATAAAGAAATTATGCTACTACTTATTCTGGAGGGCAAGTTATACTTCTTCAATATTTTTTTTTTCTCTTTAGAATTCAGACATGGTCCAGAAAAGACATTTAACATAGAAATGATTTAAAGGTGAATAAGAAATGAAATCACTAATGCATTTAACTGTAGATTGTATTTTAGGGTAATTTAAATCTCACTACTGTAGTATTTATCCCTAAATGCTCTTAATATTGATGCCTTAAGGAGGGCGCAGTAAAAATTCCAGGCAGTCAGTTAGGAGATAAGGTAAATAAACAATAGTTTTAATGAGCCNAAAAGCTTTTAAGGGAGTATGAAGAATTTCTCTGACTGTTAATGCATTTTCCTTCTTCTGCCAAAATACTCAAAGTTGCACAAAGTCAGCAGAATTTATGTTATAATAGCGTTGGTTCTTCAGTAGTCCTCTTTTTTTGCCACAATCTGAGTACTCAGCCCTAAGTTCTGCCTGACCTTTAGGGCAACGGGTGTACAGTCCCTATGCCTGCACTACTGGGTAATTTTCTTCTTACACTTTGTGGCCCAGTTTCCTTCAGGTGAAGCTGGAGTGCATCCTGACTGGAGACGGGAGAGATGTCTTCTGCTTTGAGAAGGCATCCTTTTTGGTGTGAGGAAGTATTGTCCTGGTGGCCTGGGTGGAATTCAGAAGGATTGTTGTGTACCTTCAAAACTTGGCAACATGCCATGCCTGAACTTCTCCACTCTGTTCTGTGGCACCAGAGGGTAATCCTGATTTTTCAGATGTGCTGTGATTCTCCTGTGGGCCTCACCTTGTTAGTGAAACAATTCAGATTTCCTGTATCCTTCTTTTACCCTTTCTTATTCTTCCTGTGCTTTCCTGTTCCCCTTCAGCTGTTTATATTCTTTCTCCTGCTTTCTCATTCCTCTCTTAATGTCAGAAATAAGCACCAGTTTTCATAAATGTCCATAAAATCTGGCACAGAAATGTTGCCAGTCATGCATCACTGAGTAGAAACAAAGCCAGAGCAGCCATTTGGAAATGATAGACTGTAAAAGTCACGAAAGAAATTTCATTTAAGTTGCAGAAACTCATTAGAGGTCAGTAGCATTAGAACACAAGGCCTAAGCAGGAGCCACTTTGCTTTCCTCATCTGAAAATGGCAATACTTTCTCACTTCTGATTTTGGATATTTTATTTGACCAGAATGCATCAAAAAATCACAAAGGCCCCTCCGGTGGTATCTGTGTTATCTGATCAGACAAACAGTCAGACAGACAAGACCTTTTCTCTGCTGATCTTTCAGTACTTTCAGTGAAGAAAGGGCAAGTTCTAATTAATAGCACAAAAAGAAGCTAAACTGTAATTTTTCATCTGTCTAGACTAGACAGACCTTTAAAAAAGGGTGTGTAATTGTGCACAGGCATTCTATTTCTTTCTTTTTGTTAAAAAAGAAAAGAAAGGGAAAAAAGTTTTTCTCTGCAAAGAATTTTAAGAATCATCATTTTGCTAAAATGTTTTTCTGATTTCCTAGACTATGGGATCTGTAGAGTTGCTATTATGGCGAAGTTATTTTGTTTTTTTTTTTTTTCTTCTCTGCATACTTTTTTTTTTTTCTAATTTCAGTGCAACTGATTCTGTTGTAATTTTTCTCATAAATGAGTATGAGGAACACAGCCTTTACAACAAATGATCTGTAAGGTGCATGTAGTTCTCAGGGTCCTATCCTAAAAATAGAAAGTTTGGATAAACCTCATTGATCATAGACTTACTGTTGTTCATTATCTTAATTAGGCTAAGTAATTAAATCATTCAATGATTGGCACTTATTCCTTGCTAACAAACAGTAAAGCTAAATGCTTTCCTGCTTGATCCCCTAAGACCTGCCATTTCAGTTCTTGCAGGTCTTCTTTTGTGGCAGTTGTGCTGTCAAGAGGCTTGGAGTCCAGACAGCACTCTGCTCTCCAACGTGAACGGCACTGGGAAAGGGTTAACCTAGACAGTTACTGCACTTTCAGAGAAACTGCATCTTATGTGTGTCACCTTAGTGAAAAATGAGAGACAATACCAAGCTGACTGTGGCTAATTAATGCTGGATAATGAACCATGTAACTGAGTTTATTGTAGAGATCTGACTGGATTTTTTAACAATTAATTTTTATTGCTCATGGTTTTGTGTGGGTCTTCTTTTGTGGTTGTGTATTTTAATAAAAGCATTTTGATTGCAAAATGATTAATATTTTGCTTTAATAATATGAGATTGGACATGATCTCTCTATATTCTGCATTATAATGTTGAGTCTGCATGCCAGTGACTGAAAATTAATTTCAAGTAATTTTGGTGAGCTAGTACCTTATCAGTTATTACTGTATCAGCTATATGAGCTTGTACTGCTTAGACTGCTCTGCAGCTCATTCTGATCAGCTAGAACTAAATCAATACAGTGATCTTTTGAAAACTACATCAGTTGGCATTGACTGATTTCTCAGGTTTATATGACAGACTTTGCAATTTTATTTCAAGCAAGATACCTAAGATATTAGGAAAAAATTCTTAACCATAAGGGTTATCAAGGACTGTAACAGGTTGTCTAGGGAAGTGGTTGAATCATCATCCATGGGAGTATTTAAAAGATGTATAGATATGGTGCTTAGTAACATCATTTGTGGTGGACAAATTTAACCCAACAGTGTTGGATTAATTTTTGGGCTCAGTGTTCTCAATGTCTTTTCCGACCTAAATGGTTCTATGATTCTATCCTGGAAGCTTCTTGAAAATAAAGCAGTTCAAGAGTCAGGAGACTTGTTGCGAAAATTCTAATGACTGTTCCATTAATCCATGTCTGGATATTCACAATAACTATTTTTTTTCATTTCCTCAGAGATTCGTTTGTATATACTTCAGATTGGTGCTCACTCTTGGATTCGTTAGGGAAATAAAATAGAAATGGAGAATTTCTTACATTGGTTTCTTTAAAAAAGATATTTTAGCAAAACTGTACACAAGATACTGTTTCAAGGATAGAGAGATGGGCTGACAGGAATTTCATGAAGTTCAAGAAAGGGAAGTGGCAGGCCTGCACTTGGGGAGAAGCAACCCCTTGCATGCAGGAATCTGCCCTGCTGGAAGAACAGCCTGATAGAAAAGGTCACAGAAGTTCTGGTTGACCAAAAGTTGACCGTAAATCAGTGGTGTGACCTTGTGGCAAAGAAGGCTGACCTATTCCAGGAATTAGGTGATCATTCTCTGCTACTCAGCACCGGTAAGGTGCATCTGGACTTCTGGGTCCAGTGTTAGGCTTCTCAGTGCAAGGGAGACGTGGGCATGGTGGAGTAAGTCCATTGAAGGCCAACAAAGACAGTGATGGATTT
This sequence comes from Campylorhamphus procurvoides, assembly GCA_013396655.1. Lineage (NCBI taxonomy): Eukaryota > Metazoa > Chordata > Aves > Passeriformes > Dendrocolaptidae > Campylorhamphus > Campylorhamphus procurvoides. Next base: position 63,530 of record WBMV01004645.1, read on the forward strand.
GTAACGTTCATACACAGAGAAGCTGAGAGCAGCCTCTGTTTAGCTGATTTAGCTGACTGTTTAGCCTGATAAGAGAAGGCTGAGTCAGATCTTGTCCATGAATACATAAATACCTGATAGTAGGATAGGAAGAGATGTGGAAACCACACTCTTCTCAGAGATACCTAGTTGGGGGCACAAGAGACATACAAATCTCTGTTAACATGTAAATTATTACAGTTCTTCATATTATTGCTACACTTATTCCAAGACTGAGGGAGCACCGGGATAGGTTGTCAAGAGTGTTTGTGAACTCTATTCTTGGAGATATTTAAAACTGAATATAGCATGACTCCAGGCAAGCTTCTACAGGTTTGGATTAGGCACTCTCCAGGTGTGACTGCCAGCTTCAGTGAATCTATAGTTCTGTGAAAATTGATAGCTAAATATCAATGTCCTCCTAATAATTTTGATGTTGTATTTCAGTTGTTGACTGTGGAAGTAAAGTATTATTAAGCCTACTAATTTTATGAAAATAGGTGTAAGAATGTGATACCAAAGGTAATCAAAAACTACTGTATTTCCTTAGCACAACAAAGAATGAGAGAATAATTGACAGATTAATAATAGATCAGATGCCTTTTTCATAAAAAAATGAACATCACAATATTCATAATGGCAATCAAATCCAAGATTTGAAGGTGTTAACACAACTATATGCAATCATAAGAGGAAAAACAAGTAGGAGAGATAGATAACATGCAAAACTATAGCCTCCCCTTTCAAATTCTACGCATTGAGGTTTTATCACACTTCTAATACAGCAAAGAACCGCATGATTAAAGTCTAAGAAATGTAGTATTTATTTTGGCTGAAGAAATTATCTCTCTTTTTCTAAATATACCTATAGCTGTGTATGTAAAAAATGTCTTTAAGTGTGTGGGTGAAATCCTGCACAAATTAAATCAGCTGGAAAAATCATATTAAAATTATAGAGTTCTTCCTCTAAATTTACACTGTGTGAAGCACTTCATCTGAAGTCCAAAGGCAGTAAGGAAATAATTGACAAAATAGTTAGGTACATTTAAAATAAAAGTTGTAAAAGCTGACTAGGTATCAGTTGAAAAGTAAGACTCTTGTGCTGAGTACGTACTAGTACTAAGTTTTAACCAGGCTATTGAAACTCCATTTAATCAAAATCCCTACCATTTGAACAGCGCCTTTGCTGTTTTACTTTCTCAGGTATCTGTGTCGCAAACCCATAGATTAAAAAGTTGGTATAATTTGCTACTTTACTGAAGTAAATATACTGTGAGTTCAATGAATAGAAATTGTGTAATGCACAGAACACATTCTTTTTTTAGTTGCTTGGACTTGTTCTGATAGTGGAGGAAAAAAAGTATTTTTTTTATTTACAAGTATATATTTTCCTACTGAATATCAGGCAAAACAAACTTCATTTCATATCAGGTTCATTTTCAATCCTGACCTTAGACTTGCCTTCCAGTACATAAAGTGGGGCTGCAGGAAGACTGGAGAGGGAATTTTTACAAGGTCATGTAGTGACAGGACAACAGAGGATGGCTTTCAGCTGAAAGAGGGTAGGTTCAGATTAGGTTGTAGGAACTCTTTGTTTTAAGGGTGGTGAGGCACTGGAACAGTTTGCCCAGAGCAGTTGGGAATGTTGCATTGCTGTAAGCGTGCAAGGGCAGATCAGGTGGGGCTTTGCGCAACCTGATCTGGTAGAAGGTATCCCTGCTCATGCTAGGAGAGTTGGTGATCTTTGAGGTCCCTTCCAACCAGAAACGTGCCATGATTCTATGTTGATGTTGAATTTATGTAATTATTAATAATAAAATATTTTTGGTTTTCATCTGTTTGCTCTTAGATTGAATTGCTAGTTTGTTTTCAAAACTGACTGAAAAGCACAATAGTGACTGAAGCTTTGCAATACAAGACATTATCTCTCTCACTGGTTGCAAATAATAAAAGCACATCACAATACATCTTGGCCATTAACAGCTGACCTCTAGTGTGCAGTGAAGCCATAATTCCATTTGTGAAGAGGCTCAGTAATTGTAAGAAATGGAATTTAAGTACAGCAAAATGATAGGATACTGCTTAGTGATGGTGAAAACAGTTATAAATTGAAAAAAACCTTTCTATTGATCCTTCTGGGCTGGCTGTTTTACCATGCCATAAGGAATTTGAGGGCCGATCACAAATAAATATGAATATTCGTGCTTTCTTTTTGAGTGGTAGAATTCCACAGGTGAAAATAGTAGTATGCCACTAGAATGAAATTGTTCTCTTGCATTTAGTTATTCATAAATGAAATGTCACACACACAAATGGAAAAAAGAAAATGTAAATGTAGGTAGTTCAGATTAATTGAAATGACAGATTGGATAACAAAAGATTTGAAGGCCTTGACTATTCCTTCTGCTGAAAATAGTAATCCTGTGGTGTTCCCTAGAATACAAAACTGTCTTTGAATAGGAACTTGGGTTTAATGGTGTGATGTTTCTGAATACTGATTAATCAGCTGCTGCTGCTACCTCAGACTTCTACTTAAAAACAAATTAAGTAAAAACTGAAAAAAAGGACAGGTGCATTTTCCTGTTCATCATAATCTGATATAGAAATTGATGGGTAGACGGAGTACAAGAGAAAGTGTTTCTGTTTTTGTAATTGCAAAAGAGGAAGAATGATCTGTACTAGAATTCTGGATTTGCCTGAAGAATAATTCTGGTAAATGAATTAATTTCAAGGCTTAAGATAAATTCAGGTGCTGTGAAAAAGTCTCAGAAATGCATAGTGATACACAAATTGTCAAATTAAGTTAGAAATGCAAATTTTACAAATGCATGATGCAAATCTTATAAATGCATGCAAGATTTATATGAGCAAATCAATATATTTATTTCCTATATGTTGCAGCTGTTTTTTGAAACATAATATACTGAGGTATATATGCAAGGGGTGTGCATGTTAATTACTATCAGCTATTAAGAAAGAAGCTCAAATGCAGATCAGATACAATATTTAACATGCATTTATATACTAAAGAAGTGCTAAAATTGTATTTATAAGGTTAGTATCTATGCAATAGGTTGATAATTTAAGAACTTTATTCCTTAAGAATGGCAAGGCTTGTGGCAACTGCAAAGACAGTTACTGTTATAGTGGGTATGAATTTAATACAGTTTTTATTTCTATGGAAACACGTAGATTATAAAAATGTTCTTGTACCTTCTGCAGTTACAGCAATCTTACACATATATGTCACATTAGTTACTCTCCTACTGTGCCATAGTGAAACTGTCTTAATACAGCCCAGTTTGTATATGTGTTAGTAGCACTAGAAACCATGAAATCTCATACAGGTGTGTTTTTCAGCTTACCTCTCAGAGTGGCAGTCTCAGTATAGATGGCATTGTAAAATAACTTTGTTCAAAGAGCATTTGAGTTATTTATTATTCTAAGTATGTGAAATCTGCTTCCTTTGAAAAGTGTTTCGCTTACACTAATATAAAGACGTCTTATCACAGTAGTAGTTAGAAATCACTAAGTAAAATATATTTTCTCTTGCAATACATACACTTGTTATTCATGTGTTATCCTTCTGACATCCACTTCAGCTACTTTTTCTATATAAAGGATAGGATTAAATGAATTATAAATGAGGCATTGTGATTGAAGTCTAATCTGAATGTTGAAAATATTTCAAAAAAGTATCCAACAAATAAATACAGTGATGAAGCTTGACAAATACTGTAGTACTTTAGCAACCTGTCTTTTAGTCACATCAAAGTATATACACTTCATATTGTTTTCACATTTATTCAGAAGTGTCATACAGCTGCTGCCATCTCTCTGTGTTTATCCCTTGTTTTTCTTTTGTTAGGATTAGGATAAAATGTCTTAGAAATAGCTTGTTCTCCCTGCAAATATGTTTTAGCAGCCTTCAAATGCAGATGTTCAGGATCTATCTTCTGGCTCAGAGCTACACTAGTAGGTTTCATAAACTGAGGGGTCCATTTATAGTTTGTGTTAATTTTATTTTAATTGTTAGACATGCATTGATTGAACTGTTGATTGGACATGAAATAATTATTCCAGCTTAATAAATTAGTTCATAGGTATTCTGGATGTCTGAAATAATGCAAGAACATTTATTTATAATATTTATAAATAATTTTATAGTGAGTGAAACTTTAGTAAGTATGAAATAAGACTTTACTTCTACACTCTATATATCAGCAAACTTATTTTTTTAGGAATACAGTAATAAAATTGCAAATAATAATGCGACTGGTAACATAAAATATTAAATTTGCATAATAAAGCAGCTTATAATAATTGTAATTATAATACGATTATAATTATAATTGTAATAGGTAATTATACAAGAATTATTGGTAGGTACTATCTTTTATAGAATAAATCTGCTTTTATTTCATTAAATCAGTTGATCTACCATCAGGTCATGAAAAAAGCTTCTAATAGTGGCATTATTGTGACTTCTCTTGATACATTTCATTTACTGCAGCCTGAAGCATAATTTTTTTGTGCATTCAGTCATTATCTCTCTTTTGCCTCTGTGCAAGTTCCCTCCTACCTATACCACACTGTCTCATTGTCTGAATGCATTGTGATTTTGCCATATTGTGGTGTAGGTATGTCAGTGCTACAAGGCATCACATAATGAAAAGGAGGTCAACCAGTAATACCAGATGATATAAGCAGCATTTTCTTTGTGTTCTCCATCATGTTTTGGTTCCCTGTGTTTGAGATATGACAACTGTAACTGTCTTCACTTAGTCAGGTTTATTTATCTTTGTGTTTTTGCCCTACAACATACTTTTGGAGCAGTGGCAGCTGGAGAAACAACCTTGGTCTTTGGATCTTGAATGTCTTCCCTAAGCTCATAGTGGCATGCATTTTTTAGTTCTATGGTTTTGGAGACCATGTATTGCTGAGTGTTAAGAAAATTTTGCAGCCTGTGGATCAAGCTGCTGTTCCTGTTCCTTTATTTTCAGCTGGGTTTTTTTTGACTGTTTTAAATTTTTTTTTCTTTTTCGACCAGTTTAAAATATTTTAAATATCCAATGTCAACTGGTCAAAGGGTATAAAATGTATTTTTCCTGCTGCACTGTTCCTGGGCACACATTAAAGTAAGCCCATTGCTGGTTTTTTTGGTTTTTTTTTAATTTCCCAAAATTAATTATTTACTTTTGATATACAGAAAAATAGTGGTGTTTTAGTAATCCTAAAGGTTTAATGCGGTCAATTACATTGGAAGTTTGCAAATTGTATTATTAGCATGATGCCTCTCTTTTTTGCCATGTTTTTCTCTATTTTTCTGAGTTTTTTCTATTTTCCTATTTGGGTATTGAGTTGTATATTTCACTATAATTTTGCTTTAAGCCATTGTTAAAACAAAATTACCTGTCATAGGAAACTGTTGTACCAGGTTAATAGCATACACTGATCTAATCACTATACCTACTTTAAAATACTTACTTTTTACTTTTGTAAGCATTTCTACTGTGTTTTCTTTTAATACATGTTTTCTGTTGACACAAGAATTAAAAGAGGGAATTTTCTAAAGCATATGATTTTTATGAGGACCTACAAGTTAAAAGAAACCCATATAGATTCACCAAGTAAATTAAAATCCCTGACAAAGCCAGTAGCTAAACATGAGTTAGAATGAGTATCTGTTCTATTTGGTTTTGATGCTCTGGTTTTTCATCTTTCCATTTAACATAGTCTTGAAAAGGTAGGTGTTTTGGAACTGGAATCTCGAAAGGATATTAAAATGGAAGTGGTGCATGTTATGCTGTAGAATGGTAAATTTTTCCCACTGAACATCAGAAGAAATCTCTTACAGAGCTCTAAATCATTGAGCTTCATCTTGAATCAGGTTTTGAAATTACTGTTTTCATAGTTCATACTATTTTTAATGTTTAGCCTACACTTAGTTTTGTTCAGTTCATACCACAATTGTTATTTTAACCTTGTAGACACAGCCAGAAAAACATTAGAAAGGAGGGAAGAAAAAGGCACTTTTTAGTTTTCTCTATCATTACATCTGCATAAAAAACCTTAATCAGCACTATTTAATGATTAATGAAAAGGAGAGCTTCAGCCACCCTCACAGAAACTCAACTGCCTTTGAGAAGTTTTAATTTAGGTGTTGATAGTTCTGTTTCAGTTCCTTATTTTCCTGATGTTCCGTCCTTCCAGCGGTCCCTTCTCTCTGAAGCATTTTCACACATTTTTTTCTTTTGCTGATTAAGATGTGCTAAATCCTAAATGAAATGTTTGCATGGTTCTAGTTGAAAGATGCCCAGAAGGGTCCTAAGGGATGAACAACTACTTAAGGCAGTAAATAGATTATTGTCCTGAAAATGGTAAATTGAGAAGTTGGTTTCCTTTGAGAGTTAGCTGCAGTTTATAGCTGGTTGAGCTGTGCCTTCTAACTGTGCTTATCATTTGAATAAACCTTCTTCTTCTTTTGTATTTACCCACCAGGCTCTTTGTTCTCCTTTCAAAAGCACTTATCAGTAGCAGTTAGCCTTTATTTTTATAGGCTTATTGAGTCTTCTCTGAAAGACTGGATTGCTTTTTCTTGCGCTGGTACACACTATCACTACTTTTCTCTGTGGAGTGCACTTTTATTGCACATGGATAACTGAAATCTGTGTAAGCTTTAAGATGTAATACTGTCAAAAACTAAAATTCCTTTTTTTTTAAATATCATTAACATTAGTTCTTGTCCAACTCCATGAGGAAAGTATATTCATTCTTCCCAGACACTTACTTGAAACAGCTGCATTACTTTGGCTTTTCATAGTAATTCCATGTATAGTTAATATGTGTATGGATTTTTCTGCTAGATATAGATAGTATCCCCCTTTGCAGTAGTCTTGGAGCATTTTACCTTGTACTGTTTACAGGGAATGCTTCTCTTGTTTCAGATGTTTCGGTACTCTGGATTCAATCTCTTTAATGTGATATTCAGATCCTTCTCTATAATGACAACAACTTCCACCATAACAAAAGGCAATCCTTTGTATCACCATTAGCACGTTTCATTAGCTAATTCTATTTTCTACAGCCAAGTGAATAATTAGAATTCTTAAGGTCCTGAAGCTGATGCTGCAAAAATAATGTTATAAATTTGATCTGGCTTTATAGTGAGTGTTATTTGCAGCTCAGTTGAGGGTAGTTTGTTATGTGTTTTATGTTTCTTAAAATAATCACTGTTTGTTTTGATTTTAACTATTAATTGCCCATTTCATGATGCTTTGCTGAAGAATACAGTATCTCAATACAAATAGATTAGTTACATCTTTTTCCCCTGTGTCTAAAAAAAACAAGTATTTTGTCAAGGAAAGATAGTAGATTCATTTAGCATAATCGTATTGATCAGTCACTGGTTTGATTTATCCTGTTGCATTTTTTCTTGTCTTTGTTATTTATTTCAAAGCTCAGCAGTAGTTGGACTGTGTTTATGTTTATACATAGAGCATGAAACCATATAATAACTTGAAATATTCTTTCTTATTTGCCCTGACAATAGCATTAAGGAAGTTTTTATTGGTATTAAAATTCTCCTGGCGATATTGTGATAGTGGGTTTTATCATATGATATAAAATCAGCTATTCTCGGTGTCACTGTGACATGATACAGTGTAGGAATATTTTTACCTTTTGCCATCTACTTAATCTTCATCAAATATTTTTCTTATACCATATGTTACAAACTAAGGCTCTTGGTCAGTAGGGAACTTTTGGCGTGTCTTTAAAGAATGTGCTTAACTTATTAACATGTAACTTCCAGCTGTATATAATCTGTTGCCTAAATTCATATCTGACGGATCCTATTGAATTCAGTGAAATTAAAATGTGCTTCATGTTCAATGCCTTTTTAAATGCATCATAGTGTTATGTGATGCATATATCTGATAGAGCAGATGGAATTCTGTGAATAATCTGTAGAATTTATTAATGCTTGTCTAGTGCATGTAAGGATTAGTCTAGCCTCTTAATAGCATACATAAGTACTCTGAAGAGATTTTAGTGTCTTATTTCAGTAATGGCTACGAAAAAACAGGCCACTGTTGCCCAGATGTAGATAATAGTGCTGTTCATAAATTTGAATATTTACATATAAAAAGGAAAAGTGGAAATTAACTATTTGGTTTTTATCTGGATTTTAATTTTGTGGACATGAAATAAGCTTTAAATTTTGGTAACTTGTACTGTTATGCTTAGGCATGGTGAGATACCTTCACTGGCTAATGGGCGCCCATCCCTCTGGTCCATCATTCTCCATCTCAGGGGCAGAAATCAGTTCAGTCAGGCCGTGGAAGAAAAGTATCTGAGACTTTTACTCAGTTTGAAGCACTGAATTTTTTTTCTAAGATTTTTAGAATCAGTGGCTGTTATCTGTCAATATAAAATCTTAACTTTAAATTTAGTTTTAATATTACAATATCATGTCTGTGACTGAAACTCCCATACTACAGGACATGAACTCTGGAGACTGAAAGGAATGTGTTTCAGAACAGTATGTAATGTGGCAAAATGGCTATTTGGATCACAAAAAAGGTAGCTTTTAACAGAGCAGTTGCCATTAAAGTGCTACCCAGGAATAATGTTATTATGTGAAAGGTTCTAATTTGCCTGTGTGCTGCATCTCAAAAAGTGTTTTCATAAGTGTTTTTCGCATTTCCTAAGAAAATTTCTGAGATTAATTTTATTATTCATACTACTGTATGAATACTACTGTAGTTTTTGTAGCATCCTGAGAAGCCAAAAATTGTCAGTACTGAAATTAAAGCTTGAAGCTTATGTCAAAACATAAGTAGACATACAGATTATAATGTTAGGTCTAAAACATTCTTTGGGTGACCATAAGCCATACTGGGGCTTAAAATGGCAACAAAAGTTCTGGAATTTCAAAGGAGGTGGGAAACCTTGAACTGACATTTTGAAAGCTAACTGATGATATAATAGGCATGATATTATTATAATAGACATCTTCTCCACGAACACCCCCTTGTCGCGGGGGAGAAGCTTGTGTCCCCTTATGAGGTTGTGAGCTGTGCTGGTGGTGTTACATGCCACCAGCAGGGTCTCCCATGCTAGTCAGGTCTCAACTGAAGGGTCAAACAAAGTGTGTCCACAGGCAGGATGGGCTTGCTCGCCCCCAGGCAACCGTCCTAGGAGAAGGACAATTCTAACTCCAAACCTGGGCAGTTAGATCTCGCTTAGCCCTGTAAGGCCATCCAAGAGAAAGACACTAACTAAACCTATGTCCTGAAGACTTCACTCTCACTGTCCAAGC
>WBMV01004646.1:0-120788 GCA_013396655.1 Campylorhamphus procurvoides
CACAAAATTCACCCCAAACCCTTTAGGCATCACAGTTGTGGTTCAGCAAGAGGAGTATTTCTTAGTGTGAAGTTTCACAAGTGCTTAATGATTTCATTTGGATTAAATGTAAATAAATAACATATTTAAAGCATGCTGTTTCAGGTTCAGATTAATATATTAGACCTGTGCTTCACCCTTAAAAAATTACTGTCAGTCATCCTAATTGTGAGTGGGTAGTTGGACAGGAAATCAAATTCCTTTCCTGAATACCTTCACCTACAGAGAATATTTTTTCCAGTTTTAGGTTTGGTTTGGGATTGAGGCTGGGTGGCAGTTTTAAAGGCAGGATGAACAGTGAATTTCTGAGAGGATAAATATTTCTCATGATTTTGTCTCAGGTCATGTGGATAACCAGAAAAGAGCGGTGCTGGAAGATAACTTACAGAGCCATATCAACTATGTCAGCACCATGCCTTCTTCAGGTTGACATGAAAAGTGTAGAGATCCTAATGGATTTCTGAGACATGTCAGGACAAAACCAATTAGCTCTTGCATAATGCTGAAAAGGGGCTTCTTATCAAAAAACACTGCCTTGTGGCAGGCAGAATCCCAGTTCCTCAGTGAAAAGTTGTACTTAACAAGCTTTGTTCATGTGACATCACTGATAGACAAAATGGTCACTTCTAGGTTGTCACCTACAACCAGCACCATCACTGCTCCAAGCGCTGAGCATACTGAACCCTTTTTCCTGAGAGTATGCATCTTGTTCTCCAAGAAGTAAAGCTTTTGTGCAGCCCTGGAAATAATCACTATGAATGGCCTGTAAATTTTTGCTGGAGCCTGTTTTCAAGACTGCTCTTGATCTAGAAGCAGTCTTTATCAATATCTTATGTCTCAGGGGTTAGGTCAAATACATGTCCAAATGCTCTACAGGAGCAGGTTGCAAAGCTGGGCTCTTTATGAAATTTAATTGCTTCGCAGAGCAGAATCACAAACGCAAGAGGGAGCATGTGAGTATCCCTGTAAAATCCTGCAAAGACATCAAAACGCACTACAATAAAAAATGTACTACAGCCAAATAGTGGTTGTGGGAGTCTTCCTTTTGTTGTATGAAAACACAGTTAATGGCAGAATCTAAAGTCAGAAGAAAATTTTGTAGTTTTGTTTCAATTTCATTCTTTTGCTCCAATTTTTTAATATTGGTTTCAACATCTGCTAGAGAAATTTTTACAAAGTTAGACATCTAACAATCAGTGGAATGGCCTTGTTTGGACAAATGGCCAAATTTAATGCCACATTGCCATTGTTTTATTCTTTCTATGAATCATTTCCAATAGATTGCAAAGCAAATTGACCTCTAAAAACTAGAGATTAGTTTTTATTATATTCTATTATCTGCGCTTTGAATATTCTTCTTTCAAATAAAAAAAAATAGACACAGGAAGAAGGAAGTACTTATTACTGTGAAATTCTGTTCTAAAATACTGTTTAAGTAACATTCTAGCAATGATTCCAGCCGCTGAATGCCAGAATGATGAGCTTTTATCATGTGGAAAAGCTTCTTAATTATGTATTCCATAATGCTCTAAAATTAGTTTGATGGCCTCTTTTCTGATTATGTATAATTTTTCGAAACATGTTCTTTAGTATAATTCTTGGTGTCCTAATGATTGTGACTACCTGTTTACACAGAATTAGTGGAATAACAGCAGTCACTCTCAGAATATATAGCATTTTCCCACAGCAGCAACCAAAATCTCAACTCTACTTTTGCTTTTGCTACGGTAAAGAATAATCATGGCTAGGAGGTACAGAGAAATGCTGATTGTTGATAGAAATTGTGTGTGCAATGACTTTATGGTCTATAATGTGCAAAATCCTTTCTTTAGCAAAGCTGGCATATGGAAAGGATACAGTTATAGTTCTTCCCCGACTTCTGTTAAATATGTTGCCTTAGGCTATCTAGCCTATCTACTTCAACATAAGCATGCTTTAAAAGAAGATTATTTTCAGAGGGAGGGAACTCTCTTTGTGTCCAGTGGGGATAGGACAAGGAGTGGTGGCTTAACACTGCATCTCATTTGAAATATCAGCAAAGCCCTGCCAGAGACTAGAAAAGTAGTGGCACCACCATGACAGATAGTTTGAAGAGGGATATCTTAAGATAGACCTTACCTTGCTCTTCTGAGGTTCTGTGTCTTTGAGTGCAGATTTACATGTGAGTAATCTCAAACTCATCTTGTTGGAATCAAGTTCTGCTCTTTATGATCAAGATTCTGAACTGTCACTTGTATAGGGCAGAATCTTTTTTCCCATTTTTCCTACATGCATAGCAGAATAGCTCTCTGAAAATACTATTGTCTATATTTCTCTTTTTTTTTTTAAATGAAATTCTATGTGCATTTGTTGATTTTCTTGCCATGTCTAGAGTACTCTGCCAGTGCCTAGTCACTCTGGGAATATTTACTGTGGTTTTGGTATGTCAAACATTGCCTTTTTATCCAGAGGCTGTCAAGTGTGGGTAGTTGTTTGTCTGCATATTGTACTGTATAGTTTGCTTCTCCTGCATATGTAAAATTTTTTTCCAAGAAAGTGAAGACCATGTAAATTAGTAACAGGTGCTATAATAACTATCCATAGACTACATAGCAAGGGGCTTGCTTGTGGCTTTACCTTTGGAAGCACAAGGCAAGTGCTTTACTTCCTTTCTGCAATCCCCAGGGATTCCCCGTCTGCCTGATTACTCCAGAGCCTTTGATTTGATCAGAGCTATGCCTTTCCTCCCTGAAAGCATCCTTAATGAAAAGAATATTTTGGGAGCTATGAAGGAACTCTTCAAGAAAAAAGACAACACAGGGTGGGAGGAAAAAGTGAGGAACAGTCTTGCCAAGATACTATGGAGAAGTGAAAGGGCCCTGTTAGGAGAGGGGAAAAATATGATTACATAGACCAGAAATGTAGTAACCTTTGCAGAACAAATAATAGAAGCAACACAAGAAGACAGAATTTTTCCTTTGAAGTCACAGATGGGAGACTCCCTAAACAGGCATGCGGATCTTTGTTTTATCTCTCACAGGTGAATTATTAATTGTAGTGCATTTGGGAAAGGTTTTGAGAAAAGGGGCATGAATCCTACTTTTCATTTCATTTATGAAAAGTGAATGCTCAATCAATTATAAGTGTGATTTTCTAATTAAAAACAATTAAATAAATTGAATTTAAATTAAACAATTAAAAATAGTTAATAAATCTTTTACAAGTCTATAATGCTAATTTAAGTGGATAAATCTTGGTATTGTTTAGGAAAACTGAATACTATAGATTTTTATGCATTTCCTTGTGAGCCAGTTCCACTGTCTACAATAGTTAATAATTTCACAGTAGCTCTGTGTCTTAAGTGTGAATTCCTTGCCTGTTCTATATTCTGCTAAACCTGGAAAGCAATCCATTTTGTTAATCATCCAATCATCATTAAAACTAAAATGATGGTTTGTGATAGCCACTTTTAGAACAACACAAGGTCCCCCATATTTATTCAATCAGTACATTAATTCTGAAAGTAGAGAACTTAGGTGTCTTCCCAAAAATTCTTGGAACAACAAGAAATTCAGTTATAATACTGAAATAAAACCAGTATTAAAGAAAACAGCTATTATAGCACATTGCAATGAAGGCTTTGTTGTAGGCACATGCATGTGCATAATTAATTAGCATTACAGGTTTGATATTTTAAGTTCTTTTATCTTTTTCTGAAAATTGTAAAAAGAAATATATTTAGAAAGGATGTCTAAACTCATAGTTGGAAACAAATAACTGAATGGTACTCTAGTATCCTGGCTAACTGGTATTACACATAAGATCCAGGACAGATGGTGGTTTGTTATCTAAATCTGGCATAAGGACTAGGGCATGGACACTACTCTGGGAGCAGCATGCTATTTTGCACCATGGGGATGCAAAAAGTCTGTCTTAATACAGAAGATGCACATCCTATCACTCCCTCACTGGAGATGCCTTCTTTCTTTTGCAATGGGGTTTTGCAATACTTTTCACTCTGGACACTTTTCATCACCTCACCTTTTTCCTACCAGTTCTTAGATACAGTAATACTAACCTAATTCAGAAAATGATAATGTTAAATTTCTGTACCATTATTTGGGAGTTGAGAGAAAAGAATAAGAGAAGAGCAACAGGACTTTTGCCCACATGTCTGTACACAGGCAATTCTACCTCTCTCATTAAAGCTAGGGTATATATTGCAGCTCTGAAAAGGGGATGGTTTTCACTGGAGTTTTATTTATAGTTTGTGACTTTTTATTTCATATAGGAAGCAAGAAAATTCATGTGATGAGCTGCAGTGGTATAAGCAAAATTGCTGCATTTATCTATCTGAAGCTGGGATTTCAGCTTTCATTCAATATGGTCAAAAAGTGAATCCAGATATAGAAGTGTTACAACTATCTGCAGATGACTGTCACCTTTACAGAATATTTTAGTAATTTTCTTTCCTGAACTGTCAGAACACATGCAATTAAATTGTCTTCAAATTTAATAATAAGCTGTCTTAATTAAGTATGTGAGGATCAATGAATTTGCTTGTTTTTTGTACTTATTTGTGTGTTTACTTATATAGAATTACAAGGACAGATTCTTCAATCTTCCCTTTACTATATACCTACATCAAAACCTGATGTCTTCCTCTTTTTTTTTTCCTAGTCACACAGGTGTCTCTCACAAACCTACAAATTCACCTATTAAAATTTCTCCTAAGAAGAACAAAAACATTTTTTCGTGTATTTATTTATTTAAGTTATATTTGAGGAACTTCACAGTAAAGGCTGCTTGATACTAGTCAAAACCCAAGTTTTCGTCTCCTTTTTGGCTGTGGAAAATAACTTGAAATGTCTTTGTGGTGTAATTGAATGTTACTTCAAGGCTGCACGATGAAACTGTGCCCTAAATGTGGAAGAAGCCCTACACAGGTTGCAGTGAAGATAGAGGAAGAAGGAATGTTCTCATTAGCATCACAGATGTTCATCACTGGCACTCAGGAAAACCACAGCCAAGAATGGCTGCAGCACATCCATTTTGTTATCTATAGCTGGTAGCTTATCTGAACTTTACTCTTATCACCATATATTAGGAGTGAAATTTTCAATGCCTAGGAAGAGCCTTGGCTTTTCAACAAAACCCACTGTCAAAAGGTAGATTTAGCTTAAACTTGGATACCTAACACTTAAATGCCTAACTTAGGATGAGTGAAACCTCATAGCATTTCTACTTCTTCATCTTTCATGAGTCCAATGATCTAGGTTAAACAGCACAAGAAAAATAGGAGAGAAACAATAATTCAAATGAAAAATACTGAAAGCTAGGTTAAAAGTCCAAATGATGTTTCAATCTACTGGTCTATTTCCCAAGTTACTAGATGCTGCTGCAGTAACACTGTATGATTGACTATCTTTCTGTTTGCATTCCTCATAAATAGACTCACAAAATGATTTAGAGGGTGGAATTTAATTTTTCAAGATTTTTTTTCCATATTCATTAGAATTTAAGCATGATATAGGGCTAACAGAAAACAAAAGATACCTGGCACTACAGAAACTCATTGCCAAGTTGCATCTTCAGTGAAAAGTCTTAGGAAGATTTTCACATCTGACTCTTAATCCTTGAAAAATTGGATTTACAATGGAAATTATGACATATCCTTTAGTATCACACTACTAGTGTGTGCCTATGATTATTTATAAAACATAAGAGTACTAGATTTATAGCTGTGAACTATAGTCTCATCAAGATACCTGATCTTTTCAGATTTTTCGCATTTCACTGCTTCAAAATTCTCAGCCTTCTCCCACAACACTTATTTAAGGAAAAGTGAAATATTTCTAATAAAACTTCTTAATCTTTATAATTGCATTGTTTTTTATTATTGTTCTTATTGTTCAGAGGTAAAATTTGCTATGTAATATGAATTAAAAGGAAAATTTCAGAGAAATAAACAGGTAAGTTTCTCTCCTATTTCTGAGCTCTTGTCAATCTCTGAGGACCTGAGACTTGGGATCAGTTTTAGTCTTAAACGTTAGTCAACACTCATTCTCATTTTATCAAGTAGCTACCTACCAAGCTGGTCTATGTATCTATCAGAAATTATTCCTTAGGAAGTATATGCTGACATGTAGAAGCCTTTATTTATCAAATATTTTCTAGAGTTTTCTTAATGAAGTCCCAGCATATTTATATCTCAAAAATACTTATTTTCTAATATGGAAAACTAAAATTCTAGTGAAGAATTATGTAGCAAGGTAAGTATGTACTGTGAGGATCAGATTCTCTAAGGTAATCAGATTACCCTAAGGTAATTTGCTCAAGCTGTCAACAACAGAAAAGCAAGTGGATCCTTCAATTCAAATTAGATGAATACAGTTCACATCAGTCATACCTAAGAAACAGTGTTCACAGTCAGTCTTGCTTAACCAGCCAACTGGCATCTTTGGTTCACATGCAAGGATGAAAAAATGCATTTTACTATTTATTTTGGCTTAATTTTTCAATTTTAGGATGGTTCAACCTAGGTTTGCCTTAGGCTGTATTTGCATTATGGTACTGTAATTATGTAATTCATTGTCCAAAGCTAACATTCCTTAGATTTTAAGGCAATACCATAAATATACTGAGGAAAAAGTAGGAAGTAAAGAAGAGAGGGAATGAGAAAGGGAGGATGGGAGGCCTCAAGGGATCTAATGAATCTTGTATTAGTTCTATATTTGTCTTGAAAACCATTACTTACCTAATGCACAGGTTATCCAAGAGCTCCCTTATTCTCATCTTGACCTACCTTTGGTCAAGTCACACCCTTCAACAGTGAATAATCTCCTGCCTTATTTTTTTGACCTTCAGTAATTTCAATCTTTCTAGGCATTTGCTACTTCTGTTGCATGCTGGCTGTGATTATTCCTTCCATTGCGTTACCATTCACCTTGTTTTTTTTGCTTGCTAGCTGTATTCTCTCAGCTCAGTACAGGCATTACTTTGGCTCCTATTCTGAAATGTATTAACGTCAGAGTTGTGCTGTGGTCTGTGTTAGTTACAGTCTCTTGTTGGAGTATACTGATTCTCTCCCTGGGCCTTGGAAGCAAGCTTGTGGTCACCTTTTTAGGAGCTTGAGATTCACTTTAGGTGGTAGGCAGCCAAAAGGTAATCATTACAGCACTTTATTCTAACCTTGCTGTCCTTTATGGCCTCCACAATTTTTCTTGACTTCATTGTAGCATAGCAAGGACTTGTAAATATGTTGAATGCACTTTTGTTAAGATCCTTTTTCTACCATAAGAGCTGTTTTTAGATTCCCTGTGAGGTGTCAATATGAAGATGCAAACAGCATGCAGTTAGTTTAACCATTAAGATTTTTACTGAGCGTCTGTTGGGACTCTTGTATTTGATCCACCTCTATTTTCCCAGCTGTAGGTGGAAATGCTCTGTCTCTTAGACTTTGATTCAAATATTGCGAGAATGATGACATTGTTGGTCCTTGACAAAAATACTTTTATAACCACAGATGAGAAAATGGGAAAGTGGGAATAATCTCTGTGTGTTTCTCTATGAGAGGTGGGGGGCACTCAAAATTGTCCAAAAGAGTTTTTGCCCCACACTGATCACACTGAAGTGGAAGATAACCGTCAGCAAAATTAAACTGCAAGCAAAGGATTACAAAATATTTCTGACACAGCAGAAGACATGTTGCTAGAGGGGGTAACAAGACCGTCACCCTACTGGGATACAGTGCTTTCTTACCAGAACATGAGTCAGTGGGTGCAGGGTACAACACAGGGCAACAAAAAATCAGGGCACCTACTTGTCCCACATAATGGATGTGCACAAAGGAGAACCATTCCTGGGGTGAGGGTGACCTTCTGACCCCTCTGGGGAAAACCAGCTGGGAAAAACCTCACTGGGGGGGTGGTGTGGAACTTCTTGGGATGAGATATAAATGGTATTTAGAAATCTGAAGGTATGCATGCAGATTTTGCATGTGTCTAATACTGTGTGTTTTGTTGTGTTGATACTGATCCTGAGCATACTATTTGCTGACTAATTGCATGTCATTATTAGAACAATAAATTGCTTTAATCTAAATTGATCAATTTTCCCCAAGGTCAACATCTAACTCACTAAAAAACTAGTAGCACTGCTTCAGGCTGATGACCAAGCTAGGTTAGTGAGTGTTTACTGAATCATCTATGGCAAAAGGAGAGAGAAAATAAATTGTTGTTCTGATGAGGAAACAGGTTATAGTTAAAATATAAGTTAAAATTCAAATTCAATGACAGAAATGGAATATTTTCATAATTATATTCCATGAAAAATAGTTCATGCAACAGCAGTTTTTTCTTTCAATAAACTTAATATATTTCTTGTAAGCAAATTGCAGTTAAAACTCTAGACTTATAAAAGTTTTATGCATAAATTCTAGGACAAAGAGCTTTCCCAGCCTCTTTAGGTAGGGTTTCTTAATCTCAGTTTTTTAAAATGCAAGTTTGGTATGAATCTGCTATTTCATTCTCTATGGGCCATTTCAGCGATTAATCATTAGGAAAAAGACTGCCTTCACTTCAGAAAAAATATTCCCCATTTATAAGAGATCTGGAGTACCCTGGGGTTGACTTAATAAAATGTTATAGCTCAAATAGTGTAATCATATATCATGAAGATGAAGTACAGATAACTATCCCTAGTATTCTTCACAGTAGCATCTTTCTTGTTTATGTTGTTTTTCAGTTTTTAATAAAGTTTCTGAAGAGCCTTGCTTTGACATGTTATTTGATGTATAATCCTGAAAAAGCCAAAATAATAAAGAGAGATATCTCAGAATTTGTGAAAAAAAAAATTCTATAGTTAAATAAAAACAAAGATATGTCAGGTGAGAGAGTTTGTGGAAAATGTAAAAACTTATGGTGGTCATGTCCAATTTTGTCTAATCAGAGTCTTTAAGAAAATGTTTACCTGTGTCCTCTTGGTGTCTTTTACACACATTTCTCTTACAAGTAGACAGCGCTTTTTGGATACCATACCTGCAGCAGAGCAACATTTATCTGAAGATACTTTTTTTTTTTTACTTCATACGTGGCTCAATAAAGTGTTAAAATTTGGTTCAGACAGTAGTGGTGTCATTTTTAATGGGAATTTACTAGACTATAGCTTATCATTTCTGTCTACTGACTGTGTCATATAGCCTCTAATACATCATATTTGTACATCCTTAACAGTTAAAATGCACAGATACACAGATATCTTTAATAATTAAAATGCAAACACACACAGAAACAGACGCAACAAGTGAAAAACTTCATAGGTTCTCAATATATAAGTGTTTCAAGGAAAGTACTAGATGTTTGATCATCTTCACTGGGGAAATGTTAGGTTGCCTTTTTCTCATTTTCTAAAGGTGTGTGGCTTTATTTATGTTTCCATATTACAAAAAAATTAAAGTCAAGTAGAGAAGTATCTTACTTCAAGTAATACTGTTCAGCATGCTGAATTAATGTCACTTGTTTCAGGGCAGTAAGAGTTCATAAAAATCAAGCCAGACTATAGATCCTTTATGATGTAACATTTGTTTCTTTCTGTGCCATGGGCAGTGGATTTTCTATCACTGAATGTGAACTAATGAATTACCAGGCCAAGTCTAAGTTATCAACACCTATTGAATGTGTTTCCATAATGTAACAGATAAGGCAGCTCATCAGATAGTGTGCCACCTGCCTCTGAGACTGAGCTGGGTTTTGGCTATGAGGATGCTCTCTGTGTTTGTGCTGCTCACTGCTGCTGCTCCTCTTCTTTTGAAGCAAATTGTAAACATGCCCATGGTACAAATATTCTCAGCCCACACAAGGATGTGACAGCTACTTAACAAACTGAGTGGCATTACACGGCAATGCAGGAAATAAATTTTCAAGCAGCCTTCTTAGATATCTTTATAGGGTGCCTTTCCACAAGTAGGAAGCTGATCTGACCACCAAAGCCAAAGGTCTGTGGGTGCCCTACCACTCTGAACCTTACACAGGCATTTCTGACAAGATAAAATTAGTCAAAAAGGACACAAAATCCCACCCTTCAAATGAGGCAGAGTCTGTTACTCATTTCTTACAGATGTCAAAAGTCTCAGGTTAGGGTTTCTACAAACTGTGAAACTAAAGAACATGAATTAGAAAGGCAGGGGGGTTAGTTTGTTTGCTCTCTCTCTGAAACACATGCCCTAATTACTGGGTTTCTGAAAATTCAGATATGGTTTGGAATGGCTTCCTGTCTGGTTTTAACCAATAAATTTCATCTTGGACTTGGATCATCAAGAAACTGCTGAATATATTGCCACATGAAATATCTGAGAATATAATTATAACAATAATGTAAACAATCCCAGACAGCAAAGTTAATATTTCTGACCACAAGAAATCTGCTGATTTCTGACTAGTAACAGCAATTTTTATTACATTATGTCTAGAAGAGGTCATATCAAATGCAGCTTCAAACTGGACAGAAAGAATTGTGCAGAAAATTGCATAACTAACAGATCTTTGTTTGAATGCAAACATACTTGAGAGTATACCTATAAATGTATACCTTAAATCATAATCAGTGGAAAAATCAAGTTATTCAGTATGGACTAAAAGCCTGCAATGGTCAAAGAAGGTATTTTGCATGCATTTTCAGCTATTAGGTTTTTAATGAACTTTATTACAATAACATTAGATAGACATTTTCATAATACGTAGGAAGTTCATAACATATCTATGTTTCTTAAAGCACTTTATGAGGACTCATACGTGTTTAGATGAATCAAATCTTGCTGTGGTTCTTGAGGAAATGAGGCCTGTGCCAATCTGCTTTCATTATCTCTGACTCATAAAGGTACTATGTTACTCAAGTATTGTGCAAATTGGATGGGCGAGAGGAGAACATTCCCACTGCATACCTTGGATGGAAACGTGGAAGGTAAGCTCAGCTGTTCCCTGACCTCAAACCAGTCAGCAGGTGCTCCCAGCACCGTTGGAGACACTGCTGCTAGTCTTGTTCTAGTTAGGGGGAAAAATGGAGCTGTGGACACTGGGATATGTTTTAGGGGACATGGAGAAAGCTGAAGCAGAGCTATATGAAGGCACTACCAACATCGTGAAGCAAGAGCTAGTGGGATGAAAAAGAGCATAGAGCTATTATGCGGATGTGACTTAAAGGTTATTGAGTATAAGTTCAAAAGAAAAGAAGCTTCATTAGTTCATGGAAAACAAATTGGTTTTTATATATCCAGTGTAATAAATTGCTATAAGTTCCAGTGATATATCATATTTAGAAAGAGAATCCAGTTTGCTTAAATTACATTCGATTAATGCTTTTGTTGGCTACAGAATGTATAGGCTGATAATGTTAGAAGATGAAATGCCTCAGGAATATAATTCCATTTATTGAGAAATATTATTAGGTAAAATTCAGCTAGTAGCAGGTATCATATTATTCTACTTTAATACCTAAAGAAATTAAAACCCAAGTTTAAATAGATTTACCTCATTCGGTCCTGCTTGCGGTCTCACATAATAAACATTACAGGTGGAGGGCACTGCATGCCAAGTTAAAACCGTCGATCTGTAGTAGCCTTAAAATATGAGAAGGGATGTTTTGTAGTTTTTGTATTGTAACCATTTGAAATAGAACTCAAAACCCTAATGGTCCCCATTTGCTATACTGGGCTTTGTTGACCACGAGCCTGTCAGCAGTTAGTGCTCTACATCCTGAAACTATTTTCAGTGTCCTCCATGACACAACATCATCTCTATCTATTGTTATGAGCCAAGCCAAAAAAAGGAATCCACGTTGTTCCAAATACTGCATAGGAGCTGGCCAAATTATATGACATTATATTCAGCTACATGAAATGTAGAAAACTTGGCCCTCCAGGTCTCCTCTTTAGCCCAACATCATAGCTTTAGTTGCAGAGTATAGGAGAGGAAATCCCAGGAGGAGAACAAAATAAACAGTTTTTTCTTCAAGTATCGATACAGGCTCCTATAACACTGATTCAGAGCCAGTTAATTCATCTAATTGTAGTGATGGTCTTCCATGAGTTAATACACAATTGAACAATACAAATGAAAAGGTATATGTAATTTTTCATCTAAACCCCATTACTCAGATGAAGATGTTGGAGTCTGATGTACTGTGATGTAGTGGGCCACCCTAATCATTAACCATGATCTTGGACACTTCTAATTTGTGAACAGCAGTGTATGCATCTTCTTTGCCTCTTTCAGTATTTTGGGGGTGTATTGAATGTTTCTGCAGCAGTATAGCTGGACTGCAGTTAACTTCCAAGTGTTATTCAAGAGGAATGTAGAAATCTAGAAATGTAGAAATTCTATTTATGGTATTCTATATGCCAAGTACGTTTTCTTTTAAAAATCAGAGGCAGAAGGTCCGGATAAAAAAATCTTACCAAAATGCATACTTATTAAAGATATAAAAAGTAAAAGAACCTTTCATGCAAAATCAGCCAATTAAGATTTCTTCAGTTTTATGAAACATCATATTTTGTATTACTTTTTATGTTCTATGCCACAAAGAATATTGAGTTGTATTATTCTTTTTCTAAAGGCTAAAATAAAACACTTAAAAAATAAGTTCTCCTTCCTGTCCTAACTTTTCCTTCTTCACAGGAGAAAAACTCTTCATTTTATCGTGGGAAAAAAAAAAAAAGGCTCGTAATTCATTGAAATGTAAAATAAGCACACATGAAGACAGCTTCTTAACTTCACTGTAGACTTAAAACCTATTCAGTCATTTGAAAAAATGATTCATTTGCTACTAAAACCATAAATTAGAGTTACTTGCAGATGTTCTACCAAATGTGACCCAATAGCTCTTTAGGGGCATTTTGCCTTGCAGTGTGCTGTATGGCCAAATTCTGAATGCACCCATCCTGTCTAAAGTAGATCAATCAGCTTAAAAACATCCTACAAAAAAGGTACATTATTAGATTTTTTTTCCAGGTTTCAGATGCATGATTCAAGCACTTCCAATTTGATTCTGAATATGATTCAGCTGGTGAATTAGAAGGGAATAATGAAATGCCACTATACCGGTGAGATAAGGGGAAAAAGGGATCAATCAAAATAGGACCTTTAATAACTATGAAATAGATTTAGCTCCTAAATTACTGATAGAAAATGGCTGATTTTGAGTAATATCTTCATTCCAGATTTCCCAACATATATATTTGATAAACTTACTAAATTTGAAAATCTCCATCAGTATCTTGAGGGAACTGCTAGACCAACAAACACTAGCTTCAAATTAGGAAAATGAAAGTATTCCTGAGCTTGAAGGCAAATTTAAAATTCATTTGATGAGCATTGCATGAAAATATTGAATCTACAAATCAAATGGATGCAGAACCACTATGCATTTATTTAGATGCATTTAAAAATTTTAAAAAAATATAAAGCTCTATACATAATAAATTTTAATGCTATCACAGAAATAATGTCTTGGTTTTTCTGAAGTGTTTAGCTAGGTCAAAACACTGTAATAATAATAAAACAAAGGAATGAAAACAAACATGTCTTTCAAATTCTGGGTTCACATTCGGTTAAGTCACTTTTGAAATATTATGTTAAATCTGGTTACAAACATTAATTATTTAGTTACAGATATACTAGTGTTTCAGTTGTGCCTCAGTTCAACTATGAGTTTGCTTTGTGTATAGAAGAGACACTTCCTGTCCAAAAGTACTTGCAGGCAGCAATGAAAAACTAGTGATAGGGAATTGTGATTTGTTTTAAAAGGTTCAGTCATTACTCATCCACTAGCAAATATTTTGCAAGCGTTTCTCCCTCATGGAGGTGACTATGAAGTGTTCCTGTAAAGGAGTGATTTCATCTTCATAATGTCTCTGTGACTCTTCATATTTCAATGACTTCCCAATTAAAATGTTGCATTTGGAAGAAGAACAACACACACACACATTGTGACCGGTCGAAATTGGCCAAATGCCAAGAGCCGAAGGGCCCAGGACGGAAATAAAAAGGGAGAAAGGGAGAAAAGGGGGGAAGGGAGGGGGAAAACCCCACAAAACTGAACTTCAGTAGAACTAAACCAGTTTCTATATATTTACATATATATACATGTATATACAGAGGAGAAAAGAGAGAGAAAATAAGTTTTTACTTCCCTCTCACCAGAACAACTGCCATTCCCGAATCTCAAGACAGCTCCTCCCAACCCGGCTGGCTGAGCAGCAGACCCACAGCCACGGCCCACTCCCACAAGCAGAGTGACCGCAGGTAGCTCCTCTGCTCTCCAGCGCTACTGGAAGAAGGGTTGATCCCTGACTTCCGACTCCCCCTCTCATGTCTTTGCTTACGTAAAGAAATGAGATGGAATACTTCCTTAGTTATGACCCTAGTTACCAGGAGAGTCCCAAACCAAAACCACTACACACATATATATATATTTTTTTTTCAGCTGGTGTACACAGAAACTCAGACTGTGGATCAAAAAGTTGCCTTGGTTCTTGTATTTTTCCATATGAATCCATCAATAATGATTATTCTAGCTTCATTCATTTATAACAGTTGATTTTTATGTGGATTGTATAGCTGAAATTAAATTCTTATCTAGAGTAATCTACTTCCCCTATCATTCTTCACTGCTGCAGCAATAACTGAAATGGTGAAAATACTTCTATACTAATGAGGCTGACATTTAATCATGATGTTGTAAACCGAGTTCAAAGAAAGCCATCATTTTTAATTTGCAGGTGTTTCTTGGCTAATATTGCTAGAATGAGCTGGGTAATACTGAGAAATTTCAGTGGAGAAAGAAATATAGACAAGGACCAAATAATTTAAAAATTCTACTAACTGGGGGTACAAGCAAAGTTCTTGTATTGTTTGTTTAACAATACTACATTGTTACTGATAGTATTAAAAAGCAAGCATCAATAAAAATTATACTTCTTGCTACTGCTCAAGGATAAATAAATATTTTATTTACTTGACTAAAAAGAATCATTTTTGCATTCACTTCTTTGCAACATCAGATGTGGATTCGTTAAAAAACCTTAGTACTAAAATGACAGTTTAGCATTGTCCCGTGAAAGGGAATGAGGGCAAGGAGAGGGTGTGCCTGACCCTTATAGAGGGGAGATTTTCTAGACCCTCAGTCATTTATTTGTCTGTCAGTTCCCCAGGGAAGTCAAAACCCTTATGTCCAACCAGTTTGTTGGCACCTTATAAGGAGGACCCTTCACCAAACAGAGTCACAAGATGGGAGAGTTATTCAACTGCCCTTTTTGGAGGGGCTAAGCCAACAGTGTGGGCACCCCTCAGTGGACCTTCCCAGTGTGTTATCTGCCTCTGACGACTGCTAGCACCTGCAAAGGACTCACTCTAACAGTTTATGGAGTAACACACTTTATTAATGCAAATTGTGACAGATTAATAAGGGTCATGGTTGTTGGTGATAGTGTCTGACTGCAAATACATGTTTAAAGCAATCTACTTATACTAAAAAGCAAAGAAAGCACAAGCTTAAACTCTAAAAACAGCATTTAGTATGCATAGAATATGTTTCTTACCCAGTAGGTGCCCCTAGCTGGGGAAGACAGGTTTAGCCTGTTGACTGATCCCATCAGCCAAGGTGGAGTCTTCTTCCAATTTCCCCCTATTTCCAACATATTTTTATACTATTTCTTTAGGTTTAGGTGGAGCTTGAGTAACTGTGGTCGTAAGTACTTAATAGGGTAGTCATACTTGACATCTATCTCCCCTGGTGGACAGATGCTGGTCTTTGAACTAAAAGTATCACCATGTTACCCTCCTTGCAGGATGTTTATGGGGGAAGGCTGAGGAGCCTCCATCCTATTCCACTGCTCTGTTCCATGCCTTGTAGCAGATGCTTGTCATTGTTTAGAGAACCTTTGTGAGGCATGTTGACCGTGTTCGATCCAGGGAGCAGCAGCTGCATTTGCCTTGTAATTCTTAGTCTCCTCTAATTTTTAACCCTATCTGTTGTTCCACAATCATACAATAAAAAGTCTAGCTATATGACTATCAAATTAAGAAGTTGAGATTCACTGGGGCTTGTCTGAAAGTATAAATATATTAAAGAAGGAAATAACCCTGTTAGCAGAATGCATCAAGATACTTATAGTGTTTCTTCTATGAGGATGATTATATACAGAATACTTGTAAGACTATTTTTTTCCTGTTATTGAAAGAAATAATATAAACATTAGGGAATATAACAAAAAGTGCCTGTAAAAAACCCAAACTTTTTTGTTTGGTTAGGTTTGGTTTGGTGGTTGTTTTGGGGTTTTTTTGAGTGGAGGGGGTTTAGCTACACAAACACATGTAAGTTGGGGTAAGGTATTTCTAGGGGACAAAAGAATATTTACTGGGCTGTGAAAGAGTGGATATTATACATTGTGCTGAATTTGCATCCCATGATTATCCTTTCCAGGTCTGAACATCATTGATGTAAAAGGGAATTGGGGAATGCAAGCAGGAGGGAAGATGAAGAATGAAGCAAAAAGCTGATTAAAGCTAAATTTTTAAGCTCAGCCTGACTAGAAAGCTAAATCAAGCAGAACTGTTGAACTTCATTCAGAATCACACTGTTCTCTTCTCCCTATTACTTCTCCATGTAATCCAGCAAGCTATCTATAATTTGTACCTGTGCACCATCAGTTACTTCAAAGCTGTGTTCCAAAATTACAAATATGATTGCTTTCATGTCAGAAGTTTCAGCCCACTTCAGCAGTAAAATAATGCAGATCATGGTGGGGTTTTTTTTCTTTTGGTTTGGTTTGCTTTTTTTGGTTTGGTTTGGTTTGGTTGTTTGTTGTTTTGCTTTTTTTTTCTGGAATAGCACCATCTCTTGACTGTGCCAAACATTTAGAGGTAAAATTAAAAGGAAACATTAAATTTAGCTTAGAACTAAATTTCTACCCTCAATTCCTTCTACACCAAATCCCATGGACACTGCACAGAGGAATTATTTTAGATATTTAAGAAATTGTTGGTATTTACTTATGCATGTTTCAACACATCCAGTGGAATATTATGAGAATTCTTGAGTAGGACCAGATGCCTACAATATACATGTCTGCATTTGAGCTAATTCTATAAATTCTC
Source organism: Campylorhamphus procurvoides (assembly GCA_013396655.1). Classification (NCBI taxonomy): domain Eukaryota; kingdom Metazoa; phylum Chordata; class Aves; order Passeriformes; family Dendrocolaptidae; genus Campylorhamphus; species Campylorhamphus procurvoides. The sequence continues at coordinate 17,169 of WBMV01004646.1, forward strand.
TTCATAGTCAACATAGAGAAGCACATACTACAGGTGTTAAACTCACCTGTCTTGTAGGATCAGATATGATGTTATTCTTTAATATATACAAAAAAAGTCTAAAGAACTAACATGGATGTGTACATCCATATTGTAGATGTGATATTTGATCTGTAGATTTGATATGTAGATCTGTCTTTTTTAGGATGCTAAATTTTCAAAGTTTAATTAATACAAAGAGGATTTACAAAAGAAAAAAGGAACATTTCAGCTGTTTGTTTTTTTTTTAGAACTGGATCAGGAGAAAAGGATATGTAGAGCAAAAGTCTTTATTACTTGAATAGAACCTTGGACAAAATATTGCTGTTAACTTCTGATAATTTTGCTCCATTCATTGGGCTCTTTTTTTACTAGTATAACATTATGCATGTATCTAACAGGTTGTACAGAGTGCTGCTTTTGGAGTTTAAGTGATAAACAATAGTCTTAGAAAGACAGAGGGTACAAGGAAAATTGGATCAAATTACTTGTTTTGATGGGATTTCCAGATGTGGAAACTGAAATCAGCAACTGCTCTCATGACTGGTTCTCGATGTAGGAAACAAGTTGACTGTAGAGTGATGCTAAACAGGCTGTTAAATTGCATACATGAGGTGAAGCATAGATGTGTCACCTCAAGTTTGTCTGCATGAAGTTATATTAATTTTGCTGAAATTTTGCTTGTAACTAAGATTCACCTTGTGCTGCCATAGCCTAAGGCACAGTCTAGAAAGTGGGAGGAATTGTTTTTATCATTGGACCCTGTGGGTGGTATTGCTTTACACCTCCTACCCAGCAGCCTGCCAGATGCCTCTGTCTCAGCCAAGGGTGTGCGTCTTCTTGCTCTCTCTAATGTTCTGGAGCAGAGGCTACAAGTTACTTTTAACTTCCCAGTTAGTACAGGAACACTTAATTTCTTCAGAATTCCAGCCAGTAAGTCAGCTTCATCAAGGGCCCAACTGAAATTCTTCTGTGCACGTAGCATGGGGAATAAACAAGAGGCAGATGCATGCACAGGCTTGCAGAAGTGGAGTAAGTCATGCAAGAAATGGGCCTGTGAAGAAAATGAAGAAACCAGCCATAATGCCTTAAAAACTGAGGTTTTTACTGTATTGTAAAATGGATTCCTTGTCTTTTTCCCGAGTCATCGTTGTTCTTCCCAAAACCCCCTGAGAAAACTCTTATCTCCCTAGCCTAGTATGCAGGAATTCATTCTTGCAGGACTATGTGAAGTCCCCCTATTGGCCCTTAGTTAACCCTTTCCCCATTGGTTGTTATCCCTAGATTCTTATTGGTAGTAACTAGAATCCCCTAAAGCCTTTAAATACCCCTGACCATGGGAATAAACTCTCTTTCTGCTTCCCTTCCTGTGGTCTCCATGTGGCTCTTTCTGGGGCATCTCAGGCATTGTGAGCGGGGTGGCAAAGGAGGGAGTATCTCCCACCAGCTGTTGCAAGATACAACCTTGTTGGCATGATGGAGATGTGATGGGATTGTTCCTATAACTAGAGTGCTGGAATGGAAGGATACAGGCTCTTTAGGAAGGATAAGCAAAAAGGAAGACCCAGGGAATTACAAGCTGACAGTCTCATCTCTGTGCCTGACAAGATTATGGAGCAGGTCCTCCTGGAATCTATGCTAAGGCATGATTGTAAATAATGAGGGAATTGGTGACAGCCAACGTAAGTTTGCTGAGAACAAATAGTTCCTGGCAAATTTTTGTGACCATCTATAATGGGACGACAGAATTGGTGGATGAAGAATGAGTGCAGCTAGCATTATCTCCCTGGACTTGTGCAAACGGTTTGACACTGTCCCATGTGACATCCTTGCCTCTTACCTGTGGACTTCACATGGAGTAGTTTGTTCAGCTCTAGGACCCCAAACATAAGAAGGACATGAACCTGCTGAAGGATTCCAGAGGAGGGCCATGAAGATGATCAGAAAGCTGAAGCACCTCTCCTGTGAAGACAGACAGAGTTGAGATGTTCAGCCAGAAGAAGAGAAGGCTCCAGTGTGACCTCATCACAGTCTTCCACTACCTACAGCTGCAGAGGGACTAAAGAAAGCTGCAGAGAGACTTTTGACAAGAGCATGTAGTGATAGGCAAAAGGAAATGGTTTTAAACTGAAAGAGGATAGATTTAGATTAGACATTAGGAAGAAATTCTTCTCTATGAGCGTGGTGAGGCACTGGAACAGGCTGCCCAGAAAAGCTGTGGATACCCCATATCTGGAAGTTGAATGGGACTTTGAGCAACCTGATCTAATGGAAAGTGTCCCTGTCCATGGCAAGGTGGTTGGAACTAGATGATCTTTAAGGTCCCAGTGCTTCTATGATTCTTTAAAGAGAACTGTGAAAAGTAAAAAGAAACGGCCCAAAAAAACAAACGAATAATTTTTTAATGAAGGCTTACTGTCACGGTTTAGGAATGGTATTCTCTGATTTAGTGCTTTCACCAAAACTCTCCAAAATATTCGATGCTCACTCAGTGTCCACAGCCCCTCCCCTGGGGCAGAATGGAAAGGAGAATTGGGGGCACAAAAGATAACGATCACGTGTTGAGATAAGAACAATTAACTGGAAACAGGAATGAGATAAGAAAACTCACAGTAATAGAAACAATATTAATTAACAGGAGAGTACAAGAGAGGGGTAAGCGATTCACATGCAAATGCTAACTGTGGGAGCCTGACCTGACTGCTGCCACACTAGAGTGAACCCAGAAGGGAGCCTGAAAGATCTAGTGATCCAGTGATTGATTAGATATTTTGAATATTGAAATATTCCAAGCCCAGGGAGTGCTAGTGAAGCCTGGGTGCTTGTTTATATAATGCATGCCCCTTGGCATGCAGAAGAAGGATTTTTTGTGTTTGCAAACAGGGCTCACTTTTTTTACAGTATAAGATGTGAAGAGACTGAGGACAGATTTTTGCAGTTTCTGAAAAGAGGACTGAAGGAGCTCACTGGAAGTTGTGCAGTGGGGAATCCAGGTCTGATCTGCTTTCCAGAGCTCCACGGCTCTGTAGGGTAAGAGCATGGGGGTTCTAGATGATGGCTTCCAAGCGTGCCTTGTACTGAGTCCAGTGTTCTGCTACTCAGCAAACTCTGAAATAGATGATCATGCTTGATTTCTGCAGAGTTTTGGTGTCTTGGAGTGAGGAAATATTCCATTCTAATGTTACACCTTTTTTCTGTCTTTCCTCCAAATCCAACACACATGCGTGTATGCTTACACAGAAGCAGAATCTCTTACTTAAAAAACAAACAAAAAACAACAACAAAACAAAACAAAACAAAAAAACAACCCCCCCACACGTTCATGTAACTTCTTGTTATCCAAAGATAGAAAATTACTACCCCAAATAATACTGCACATAATATGACTGCAAATTTTGATAACATTAGACGTATATGTGTATTCATTTATGAAACCAAAAACAAGAGAGAAAAATGACAGTAAATAAAAAGATCTTTTAGACATAAATTTGAGGATGGATTTTTTGTTTGTTCATTTGTTCGTTTTATATAGCACCTGATTTTACCTTTTGCAACAATAAAAAAATTTACAAGTAATCCAGAAACCATTTAACACAGTAGTCTAACAAGAATTGAGAAGATACAGAAAAATTATAGTTTCAAATAATTTATCTCTGTGATTTCAGAATAAGGAAAATGTTTCAAAGCCTCTGAGGTTACTTTTGATCAGTAATGTCATCAAGCCCAAGCTTACCAATTCTTTCTGCCAGTTACAGCATTCTACAGTTCTCAGTTTGAAAGACCAATTTCTGATTGCATTTGGCAGTTCCTTTCATCCCTGCAAAAAACTTTGTCTGGGAAATGCTTTCCTTCAGTTCTAAATCAGATGCAAGGTTCCCAGTCTTTCTTGTGCCTGCAGTTCTATGTTTGATTAAAATCACCTTTCTTATTCTAGAATACTTCATTTTGCTTAAAAAAAAAAAGTTTTTATACTTTGGTGTTTCAGAGCTTGGCCTCTAAATCTGTGAGTTGATGTTCTTGCTTTCTTAGAACTACTTAATATATGGATGTTTCTCTTTGCATGTACAACAAATGCTTAACTCTCTCTGCAAGCATATTTTATGTTCTTCTCTTCTTCCAATAACAGTAAATCGTGGATGTTAACTTCAGGATTCTTATACAAAGATACAGTAATTACTTCAATAAAATATAAAAAAATTCTCTCAACATAAAACCCCCAGTTATCATTCAATAAAATGGCCCTGAATAAATTTTAAAATTATTTTTATACATATTTTTGTTTGTTATAAGCAAAAGTTTCCAAGAGGTACCAAGATTCTGTCAGAGGATGTTTAAATTAACAGTAAAAGTAGTGTAACAAGGATATTCAATTATATGAGGCCAGATTCACTCTCTCTGACAAGGGAAAAAAGAGGTAGGCACAAATAAAATTACAATGAGCAATCCAAACTAGGCACATTTTCAAGCAGAGTGTGCTTACATTCAAAGGGGAACACAAAACTAAACTATTATTTTTCTGTGTTCATCCCTTATTAGCAGAGTTGTAAAGTTACATTTCTCAGGGAACTAACTAATTTCATTTGAGTATTTCAGTAGAGTCACAAGCTCAGAAGGGATGAATACTCTCAGGCCAATGTGTGAATGTGAATGTCCCCTGCGAATCTCACTTGCCCTGGGTTGGCAGGGGGAGGCCGGGCAGTAGATGCGGGCCATGGAGGACAAGACATCATCATCATGGCTAGGCTTCATGAATGAAGATTTACAAGGGCTCTACCCATGCTTGCTACAAGCACACTGGTGGCTAAAAAGGCCGATGGGAGCTAGGTGAGTCCAATTGCAAAAGGCACAGCAGAAAGTCTCCATAGGTGCTACTGGCGAGGCACGGTTCTTCCTGCATTGCCTTTTTTCCTCCAGACTGATTCTGCGTGTGTTCTCAAAGGAAGCAGCAGTGTTACGGATGGTGTGTCTCCATTTCTCACGATTGGAGGCCAGGGTGGACCATTGATGGTGGTCAATATGGCCAAGGCTGAGGTATTGTTTCAGGGAGTCCTTGTATCTCCTCTTCGGGGCTCCTCTCTTGCNGGGAGTTTTACAGCTGAGCCAACTTGTGCAACGGAGGACAAGACATCATCATCATGGCTAGGCTTCATGAATGAAGATTTACAAGGGCTCTACCCATGCTTGCTACAAGCACACTGGTGGCTAAAAAGGCCGATGGGAGCTAGGTGAGTCCAATTGCAAAAGGCACAGCANAAGTAGCATGATAGAAAAAGCACCATCCCATCTTGAGCCAGTGGGCTATGGCCTACCCTTGTTGGACCCAGCCAGAGCTGATTTTCAGCATAGCTGCTGAGGTGGCTTTCCTTGTGGGTATATTCTTCTCCCCCATCCTTATTTACTTTGCCTTAGAACTGAGGTAATTGGATCACTGTCTTGTCTACCACTGTTATCTACCACCATTATCTTATCTACCACCATTATCTTATCTACCACCATTATCTTATCTCAAGCTCCTGTCAGGTGGCTCAACTCCACATTCCAGGAATCCAGGAGGCATATTCAGGAGGGTGGGCTTTGGTAGACACAGATGAACAGTCGGTTCTTTGCACAGTTTGCTACAGTGAGCAGTCTTTCGGTGTTCTTAATGATGTTTGAGCCATTAACCACAAATATCTTGGTCTGTTGGTATCTAAAGGACAGTTTTTAATACTCCAGTCTTATCATCTTCATTTTTTTTAACTCCAATGGATTACAAAAGGGACTGAGCAATTTTTACACAGTACAATAGGTTCCCACATATATGTGATACAAATATTCCTCCTTTCTGCTTTTATTTTAGTAATTATGGAATAGAGTTCTCATATACATGAAAAGTTCTGAAGGTTCTGATTGACACTGAGTCTGATAGATCACATATATGGCTTTCTGCAACCCTTGGTCTTATGGCACCTTCCACTGTAGACTTTAAGGGGCTGCAACAAGGGTTGCAGCATATTTACTTTTTAATTCTTAGCTGAACTAGCTTTTATGAAAAACAGGATTCAGAAGGACCACAGTTCCCTGAAAGCTGTAAAGTTTCAGAATTTACAGGCCCTAGAAAAACATATCTAGGATTCTAAGTGGCCTCTTGGGAAATGAATGACCTGACAGAGATGTAAAGAAAGTGACATTCAAGAAATACTTTATGGAAAGACATCCCTGATTATAGTGTCTTTAGTCTACTGATCTCTCAAATTTTTGGGCAAGTTTTTTTTTTTGGTTGATTGGTTGTTTTTTTTAGAATACCATGAAGTTTCCTTGCATTATTACTTGGATAACACAAATGGAACATTCTTCTGAGGAAAAAAATTTCCCAGAAAATGTGCCATTGAAAGTGTTTTTGTGTCTCAGCAGAGTGATGTACATCTGACTAATAAAAAGCACCTCCATGAAATCAATACTCTTGTACTGGTTTTGAGTAAACAAGGAATTTGTTTAGAAAGTTGCAATTTCAAAGTACAACTCCTCAGCAATTTTCAAATGCTGTGTTGGTATAAAACTTATTCTTCATTGTAGGGATTCTTACATACAGATGTGAAGGAGTAAAAGCGTATGCTGTCAAATTAGCATTCTCTTCATAAAAATTGTGATAGACTGTTGAATGCTAATGTGTACTGTAGAAGGCCCGAAGAAATATTTAACATGAAATCAATTTATGCCAATAATTTATATCTTCTCTCTGCTGCTAAAATTACCTTATTGAGACTGAATACCAGTGCATGTGAACTTTACACTGATTTGAACTTGGAGATCAGCATTAGAAAAATGTGACCTCTTTTTATTTTCTTTTGCCTGGTTTATTTTACGGAGTCATTGCTGTCTCAGCAGCTTAGGTCTTGGCAGCTGTCTTCATGAAGAGATGAGATGGTGTATGGTAGTTATGACATGAGTATTTAGCCAGAGAGAAAGTGAGAGACAGAGGAAAGCACTGGCAGATTTACATTTTGCTATTATAGAGTGTTTTGGAGGGTGGGGGTGGTGTTTTTCATAGGGTTTTTTTTGTTGAGTTGTTTTGGGATTTTTTTGAGTCTTGCAGTAGACTATGAGTAGGAGGGAAGAACTGTGCAACCAATTCTGTTTAGGGAAGTGTAGACTGGGATTTAGATATGATTTTCCTGACATCCAAATATACTATTCTGGTAGGATAAATAGCAAAGAAATCTGATGATTCACTCAGTTCATAAGTTTTTGGAGGAGGAATAGTGAAGAACTTCCTTCTTTGTGTGTCTTTTCATTTTGCACTTCACACACTAAAATTAGAATGATCATTCCCAACCTGCCTTCCAGGAGGAAATCTAAGGATCTATCCATCAAAATGTCAGTCAGAAATAGAACAAAGCAACTGTGAAAATCTATGAAGGTGCTTTTATTTCTACTTCTTTTTTTCCATTGGCCATTTTGTCATTATATGACACAGCTTATCCATTTTTTAAAGATAGCACATTAAAAAGAAGCATAACCACATTACAGTTTTTATTGTTTCCAGCTCTGTAGAACTTAGGAAAGTTTTATGTACATAGTTCAGAGAATGTACAGAAGGTTGTTTGTGTGGGAGGATAACTAGGCTGTTGTTTTGTGGGTTTTTTTTTTTCTTTAGTAATATGTCATGAGAAATGGAATAATGGTTATTGCTAAAGAGAACAATGGAATAATGAGTCTATAAGGTAAACCAGAGTAATCAACACCTCTGTCATAGCATCCTATTGGACCAGTTTAATAAAGCTACTAGAAAGATAGCAGATATCACACAACTGGAGATGGTTGCTTTAGTTTGTTTGTTTTCCTCAAGTGTTGTGAAAACTCCAGTTGCTTTGAACAGTTTATGATACTGTGGTTGCAGAAATGTTTCAAACAGGAGGATGAATTGAGAAAGAAGAAAACTGTGATTCTGAATCAATTGAAATATTTGTGCTGAAATAATTTGAAATGTCATTTTTTTCTGTAAATTTTATTCAAACTAGTGAAAATCAGAGATTGAGTATTGACTTTATTGTTCTGAATCCCAAGAGTGCATATGTGAATTTCCAAAGCAGAACTCGTTCTGATAAATACTGATAGATTTAATAACCTTTGATCTATAAATCTTGGTGGGTTTTTTTCTAAAATATTATAATGTTTGTGTACATATTTGTTGTCCTTAGACAACATCCAGTCTCATAACACCTGATTGTCTAAAGTCTACATCTAACAGGCTCAAAATGACAGTACCAGTCAGATTTCACTACAGATGGAAGGGTATGCTAAATCAGTCACAGGTATCAAACTGTTGAAAAGAGCACATTCTATTATTTCAGCAATCTAGTTATATTGCATTGACCCTTAATATGCTAGATTTAATGAACAATTGCTTTTATGAATGATTATTATGTAGATTGTTTATGACATCACTTTCAATTGTGACAGCCTTGAGGAAGCAATGAAATGTTGCTGCATAATCTGCTTTCTGCCTCACAGGTATTTCCTGGTAGAAATGATCAGGAGAAATGTCAGGGTTTTGAAATTATGTTATATGCAGGAAGCAGGAAGGCCCTTTAATTATGCCCTTAAGTACAGAATATTTGCTTAATTGCTTAGTAGCCCTTGTATCCTGAAAATTTAATTAAGTGATGATTAACTATTCATTATAATATTTTCCTCTTATTATTCTGTACAAGCTGCACATTAACTTTTAAAGTCTTTATCATGTTTGGAATTAAGCAATGCCAATTCTCATCAACTGCACAGACCAACTGTGATACTACAATAACTTAGCTACTTCCCTTACTCAGTTAATAGTACCTGATTCATCAGGTAAATCAAAATGGTCCATGGAAAAAGTCTGGCACTTGAGCAGTAGCAGAGAATCCTGTTTCCTGCATCAGGCCTCTGTTAGGCAATACACTTGGTTGCCCTGGCCCAGCTGGTTCAATCTGGAAAGCTGTGATATGATACAAGCTGCTCTAGATGAGAAGAGCTGCTCAGAAGAGAATACCTGGAGTTTAGAGCCCCTTAACCTCCATGTCGGTGTGAATGTCTAAGCATAAAAACCAGAGGAAAAGTGTTGTTCTTTTTATACAATAACTGTTGAGATACCACTGCTTGGGATATTGAAAACCAAGATAGCTATTCACCTCTATCCTGAAGTAATCCCAGCTGACTTCTCACTTCCCTGGAGAACATCTTGTTCCTGAGGAATGCACCATTGTGGGGACAGCCGTCCATATATCCCTTTGAATCTCTACTGCACTCTACTGTGAACTTCAGGAAGAACTCAAGGTCAGTGATGAGCAGACCTTTGCCTGTCACGAATAGGTGAGCTGGCTGGGTCTCTGTTACAAACATGAGCCTAAAGATCATGACATTATTTCATCACTGGAGCAGAGGTTAGCTGAGGTTATTGGCCTCCTTGCTTTTCTTGTTACCACTAGATAAACTTGGAATTTTATTCCAGGTGCCACTCTTGTTTTCTATGCCAAGGAGTTATATTTGCCATTTGGGGCATCAGAAAGATTCCTGTCCTGGAATAATTTTAACACGTAGCAGAGGCGAGGTGAGTTTGACTCCATTCACTTCCTAATTACAGTGTCAAGGATTAGTTTCATTAGTTGATTTGCAGGAAACAAAGGAAGGGGAAAATACTTTTGCGGTAGCCAACAGGTGCACTCAACTATTCAGCAACTGCATTTCTTTCAGTGATGATACTATGTGAGATATATTTTTCTGGCAATCAGAATATTGGAAATTTGGCTTTCCTGAAATTTTCTGGAATTGAAAATCTTCTGTAGACATGACTTCGCAATTTAGTGCTTTTGCAACATTATATTCCATGTGTAGCAATTTGCATACACGTTGAACCCAGAAATCTCTTAGTCATAGTGGTAAACTTGTATGTGTAATAGGGAAGTGAAATTAGGAGTGAGAGGGAAGTGGGGTACAACTCTTTAAATGGGAAGCAGTGGAAAATAGGTCATTCAGAAGCTTCACTGTGAATTGATGAAAGAAGAGATTTTCTTTGTGAGAAATTTTGGTTCTGAAAATCTTACTAAAGTTCTTATTTCTCATTCTTATTTTGATGAGCATATTATTAACAGTACCACATGAACTGACAGGTTGCCTGATTCAAAATTACTGGGAAGTTTCTTTGCAGAAATTTAATCTCTTTCTCTTAAATAATTTTGAATGACAACTTTATTAGACAGAATTAACACGTTAGAAAATTGTCTTAAGATATATATTATTTTATGATTGATGGTATCCATCATGGAGTTTAACATATAATAGACTATGCATATTTCTTACTGATAAAGTATATTTGGGTAATTCTTATTTAACCTTTTAATCTGAATATTTATATATTTATAATTAAAAGCATATAATATTAACATTTAATAGCATATGAATATTTATAATTAATTAATTTATAATTAATATCATATGAATATTCTGTCAGAGAGAAACCTAGGTACTTCTCACACTTTTGGATCTGTCTACAGTCAGGACTGCCTAAGGGAAAACCTACATTCATTCTTGTTTCTAGATTTTACCGTAACGTTCAGACATAAAGAAGGGCATAATTAAAAAAAGCTTGCTTTTGACAAACACTGTAAAAAAAAAAGGTCATATTGTTTGTAGCTCAGCAATAGGTTTTAATCTGAGCACTTAAAAGACATGAGACATATAAGAAAACAAATTATAACTTATATTTTAGCAGGGCTTTTTTTTCAGAGGTGACCTGTCAAGTATCCTGTTAGATTTATTTATTTTCTGTTTCAACATGCGCTTTTTTTGGCTTCTACAGACTGCAACTTTTCTACATGAATATTTTAGGTGTCTCCTTTGTCTGTAAGTGATTGGAACACAATTCTCAATTGTGACAGTAGTCAAATGAAATACTCATTTGATGATGACATTAATCTCCATGCAGGCAATTAAAACACCATTTTTTTTTAAATCACAAGATAAGGCAAATGTGGTGTGCAGACTTTTCCAGGGGAGAAAATCCCTCCGTCTGAAATGCTATCCCTATTAAAAAATTACAGTGCTAAACTCACTAAGACATAGCTCACCCAAGCTCACATGTATTTTCAAACAAGATCTGAAGTATGAAAATATTTCTAAGAAACTTCACAGTGGAAAATTTTCTTAAAGTGTTAAGCAAACTAAGGTTGAGAGTGAGAGTGGTTAAACCTGTCATGAGCTCTTTCTTAATGATTGCTTCTTTTTTCTGAAAAATCAAATAAACCTCTACACTAAGGAAGGTTTAGCTTTGTGTGGCTGTGTGTTTGTGTGGGTATGTACCATACTGCAAAACACAAACTAATATGAACCAATTATTGGGTTTGCTGATGATCTAGCCAAAGTGACATTAAAGTGTCTAATTACTTTTTACTTGTTTACAGTCTCTAGGAGTGGTGAAATGCACTATTTTCAATGCTTCTGGGAAGGCAACGAGGCACAACACAATTGATGAAGTTTTAATTTCATATGGATGGCAAATATCCATGAGGCCCTACTTAATAAAGCTAATAACATTATAATTGAACATTTAGATAACTATTGCAGAAAACATGTTTGCTGTATCATACTTAGGTTAAGAGTTACTTAAAGAAGCAATAGTCTTATATGAATTGAAGAATAATCTGCAGCCTTTTGCTCAATAATCTTGTGAGAAATTCATTAAAGCTGGAAACACTTTGTATTCCCATTATTCCTTCTCGCATTCATGCCAGCTCAGTGAAAATGTATCTTATTTCTGTGAAACATTCCAGCCAGAAATAATTTACAAGTTGCATGCAGATTTACTTCTCTTATGCACTTTCATTGTTTGCCCATGGAAACCCCAAGGTTGCATGCAATTTCACTTTCTAAGATAGTTTAGCTGAGACTGATCCCAGAATTATTTCCCAGACCACTGATTTGTGTCCCTGAGTAGAAGTGTGTTTTCCAAATTGTCAGGAGTCCCAAGCTGAAACAGCTTGAGACTGAATTTATGTCTCATAGGGAAAAAAAGATTTTGCCTGATGGTTCCATCCTTGTTAGTGAGGGAAAAAAAAAAAAAAAAAGACTGTTTTTTACAAATCTGAAGTAATAACACAGTAAATGTTATATCCTAGGAACTGATTACTTTGGAATTGATTTGCTCACATTTTGAAAGATCTATCCTCCATTGATTTTTTTATTTAAAGCTTTTCTTGTCAGAGCTCTCTGTTACCTTATGGGCTTTGAAAGGGATCAGAGTGTCCTCAACCCAAAGCTGTTGTCTAGTTTCAGTCAGAAAATTGAGCATGCTTTTGACTTTTTGTTTATTTATCATTTTATTGAAAAACATTTGTTCTGAAGGTTAATGATCCTGTATATGCCAAGAGATTCAGAAATTTGTATCTGTGTGGGAAAGGAGGTTAATCTAATGTCATGAGTGAACAGTCATTTAAAATTATTTCAATTAATCTACATTTAAAATTAAAATCTAAGATAAACTGGCCTGAGCATTTCTAGGTCTATACCCTCTCATGCATGTATCATTTTGATTCAGGTTTTCAGGTATATACTGTGTATCTCAAAGACAGTTTTAGTACTAAAAGCATTTTCTTAAATTACCTGCTGGGCCAATCAACTACCGAGATGTAATAGTAGCATATTTTAAAGTTTTCTCTGTTACCAAAGTACAGTGTGTTGATTACGTAAACTTTGATTTGGAAGAGTGTCATTTTATCTTAGTTAATTGATGTTTAACTAAATTTTATGCAACTGACAATTTGAACATTTAATAAAATGTTTCTGCTTCTGCAGGAAACTCCTGACTTATCAGAAGAAAAAAAAATCCCACCTCAAAACCACAAAAAAAAAAAAAAAAAAAAAAGCTGGAGCTGTAGTACCAGTCCTGCTCCTTTATATGGCTCTGCCTATGGAAAATTTCCAGAAATGAATCCAAAGCAAGCTTTCAAGTGCTTGCTGCATTTTGTTTTGTTATGATTCTAATGCACATATTTTCAATAATACATTATTTTCATTTCATGTCCTACATTTTTTATGGCCTAAAGATTCTTTACTTATGTAATCCGCGTAAAAATGCTCTGACAAAGAAAACGCTAAACAAAAAAAGTGATATGATGTTTTCCAAGATCTGAGGGAAAAGGGATTGAATTTTTTCATTTTGTGTCATTACCAAACCAATTTATTTAATGGATAGAAAGAATGATAAGTATTACATATTTGTTTTTCTTGGTCTGTGATTGTTTACTTTTAGGAGCACAGCAAAACCAGTTTGCACTATTATATTATTTCAAGAGACAGCTGAAAGGAGAATAAGTACTGAGAAACCACTTCAAGTTAAAATTTTGTCCACGAGGAATTCTAGGCTTGAAATATTTCATACTCATAAAAAGAGCAAAATCATGAAATTCATTCATTTATATATCAAAAAGACATGTTTTGCTTACATTGTCCTCTTGATCACAACTGTATTAAAATGCAGTACAACGCAAAGATCTTAACATAGTAATAATGCTTAACAGGATTTTAGGAGGCAATCAGAAGGAAATGAGTGTGCCAGACTTGTTTTGAAGAAACTAATAAAACATGTTAAGTGACAGCTTTCCAAATGCTGCTTTAGACTGGCAAAGGGAAAGCATTGTTTGGCATTGATCATTGTTAGTATGGGCAAGGAGCTACTTTGGAGTATGATCACTGAAGGCACGCAGATTAGAAGTTGCAAACACAGCTACAAAAATGAAAGCATTTCTGAGATGGTGGTTTTAGTTTGGAAAGTTTAAGTGAGTTACTACATTGAGATTTTAGTAATAGTAATATCTTATTCCATATAGTTAGGAATTCTATCTAAGCAAAATTTATGATTATGGATTTCCTCCTGTTAACTCAGGTTCCCTGGGGAAAGTTTCTGCCGTTTTGCGCTGTCCAGCTGAGCATGACATCACTGCTTCTTAATAATACACACATTCACAAGCAAATCAATGAACACAAGTTTACAGTGTGATGCTTACAGAAAAGGAAAGCATTTTCATTAATCGATAATGCAGTTTGTAATAGCTACTTTTGTGCTGGATGAGGATGTAGCATTCAAAACAATTTTAGTTTTAGGCAAAGAAATATACCTTGCTCAAAGCATACTATTATAAGAGCTCAAAGAAAAAAAAATTCACAAATGTTACAAGCTTGATGTGAGAGTCAATGAAAGATATTTTGCCTAAATGATAAATAAGTTGTTATTATTATTAAAATAATTGCATATCAATTTGTGTTTGGATCATTGCTAATGACTTAATCTCAGTGTGCACTGTATTACTATCTGAAGGCTGATTTGCTCTGGGAATGACTTAGCTGGGAAAAGTTGCCCCTTGCAGTAACTTTCCAGCTTTCAGAACCCCTCTCAATTATCTCACAGCTCAGATGCTAGCACAGCCCAGATGCTAGTGTGACAGCTCCTAAACTGTTGCAAATTAAATTCTGGTAAATTAAGGAAAAGTGAAATTGAGGGTTTATTTACTTTGGGAAGAAGGGCTGCAAATTAGTTATAAGCCACTGAGCAATCCTGGTGTGAAAGATATGACTTTCAGTAAGCACCTAGAACTAAGTATGTTGAAAGTGGGAGACACTGCAATTACCACAGCTGAACTTTACTTATCTGTGAGATATCTTTAATATTTTCCCTATAGGACTACATGAATATAATTATGTGCACTCAGCATTTCTGGAATTTCATAACTCAATTGCTTAAAAAGGCTATAAAACCCAAACAGTTAACCAGGCTTCCTAATGGACAAAAATCTCTATGAGACCATCGTAGATAATGTTTTCCTTTTTATTTTGGCTTGTTCAAAACTAAAAAGCAAAAAAATAAAGTATGTCTGATAAAGCTAAATGATAAGAACAGTTGGGTACTTTTGGACATCATTCCTTTAATAAAAAGCTACTCCCTCTCCTAGCTGTAGATATGTTATATAAAAACCAAACCATCCAAAAGAAGATGAATATATAGCTTCTTGTTACACCAGCTGTAAGAAGAATTTTTAAAAATACTAAAATATTTGTCATTCAAGCAGCTTAATTTGCTGCATTAAAATGACATTCCATCTAAATTATTTGGTTTTGGCTTTTGGAATTTTCTAAATGTTTTTCTTTTTAATTAATTTAGTCTTTATTTCCAAATGAAATATTTGCCTGGATGAAAGAATTGATTTTTTTATTCAGCCAAATTTGTTTGCAAATTTGGCACAAACTTAGGATTCATATTAAGTGTCCTGAGGTATTGCCTTTAACACTGTTTTTCAATAAGATATTTATTCAGCTGTAATGATAAATCCTGCAGTTCTGTACTGCAATTAAATATATTATAATTTTGGAATTAAATTCTATGTCTTTACTGTTTCACTAGTTAATATAGAGAGTAATGTAGTTCTGCATCAAGGTCATAGGAATGACCTAGTGCTTTGAATATGCAAAGATTTAATGGCCTGAAGAATTTAGCCTTGGAGATTGCTTTTATTTATGCATAAATTCAAGATCACTTAAGTGCAAAGCCAGTAGTAAATAAAATCTTTATTGCTGGAAATATCTTTTAAAGTATGCCATAGAAATACCTCTTATTTAATTGGCTATGAGCCATCTAAGTTCATAATAGAAAAAGATTTTGTCTTTTCTTTCGCATAAAGAAAAGCCAGAAAGCTATTTGAACTCATTTTTTTGGAGACAAGAACAGTGAGGTCTTGATATATTTTCTTAAATGTAAAAGGCTGTTGAATTGTTAGATGTCAGATAACACAGGTGGAATATTGTGTTGAAAAAATGAAAATGAAGACAATTTCATTCCTCTTCATAATCTCATGCTTCAAGGTATAAACAGATCACTTCTTGGATCAACAAATAATATTTGTATCTTCATCTGGCACTATACAATCAACCATATTTATTCTGAATTTTTTCTTCTTTTTCTTGAGGTAGAACATACTAAGTGTACCTAAGTGTACCTTTAGGACTTTAGGACACTTCACTAGCACATGACTTTAAGTTTTTGACATCCTCAGTCAGTGTCCTAACCACAAGAGTACAGAGCCAAGCAGCTTCCTTTAAACATTTGTCTTATTTAGAATTAAGCATTATGGCATATGGACAGTTTTTGTGCGAATATTCAGGAAGACTGAGATTTGGACCAATCTACTTCATGTGTTAAAGAGCTTGATTTTCAATCTTCAAATGCATATTTAAATATTGCCTCGCAGCAGACAATATTTGACTATTGACTATTTGACTAAGTTCTGGAAACTTGGAAACAGCTATAAAATAGAATTATTAATAGTAATTGCTACCCAAAACCATAAAACTGTAACTGATGTGTTACGGCTACTTCTGTAATAAGAACTTGGCTTAGTGGTCAGTCTGGTATTGTTAGGTTAATGGTTGTACTTGGTGATCTTTTCCAACCTTACTGATTCTATGATTGACTGTCTGTTTTGTCATATGGTCAACCAATGTAGAAAAAGTAGAATTATCTTTACATGTGACTTTAGTAATGAAATAGCCATATGCTATGTTTGTTTGTTTCAACTCCAGAGAGACTATTTTAATTTAGAAATTAAAAAATTATTTTGAATAGAAAATAAAATCAGCACAATCGAATCCTGAGCTTGACAGAGTTTCACACTGATATAAATTTTTAATACTAATAGTTATTCCTAGTATGGTAATTGTGTAGTGTAAATATTTTAAACCATTAGCTTTAAAGAAACCTGAAAACCGTATTTTTCCATATTGCCTGAAAAGTCTCCTCGCACGCATCTACGTTGTGCAATAAGATGTAATGCTAAAACTTGAAGCAGCCCCAGAGAGATAGACACAAACTAGTCCATACAGTCCAGTGATAATCATAGTTATTGAATTTGGTCATAAGTCTTCTCATCTGCGGTACTTCAGATACCTGGAATAACGAAAATTCTCTGTGACTGAAGGCTGTCATTAAACAGGACAGTTTTCTTCTGTTCTCTTCAGTTTGCAAGTTTTTGATAAGTTGTCTCATCTCTCTCACCGCAAAATTATACCACAGTTAATGCTGACTCAAAGGAGAGGGCTTGAAGGTGAAGACCTCTTCCACCAACAAACTGTTGCTTTTGACTGGTAATAGAACTGAATCTCAAGCTCTGCCTAAGAGAAGCGATACTTTTTTACAGGGATATCACTGTGGTCATATGATTCAAGTGCTGCCCAATATATACTGTGATAGCACCATACCTGCTCTTCATGCTAGATCTGTATTTTCCTAATTATGCATTTAAATATGCCCCCTTACGAAAACAGTTTTCTTTTTTCTGTGATGAGAGGGAACATCCTTTCCCAAATTACATATTTTTTCCCCAGACATTATCTTACAATTAATATTTGATCAAAATGGAACAAAATAAAAAATGTTCTGTAATCTTTAGCACACGAGGATTTCACTCCGTGTATTTACTCTGAAACTAACAACAAAAGTTTTCCTTTGCATTTTAAGTATTGTTTAGCAAGCACTTGGAAAATATAACCAATACAACAGCAAAAGTGTTCTTGGGCATTAGGATTCTGCAGTTTAATGAACAGTATATTTAATGTTCTCATGACCTTTTGAGGGAAGAGAAATCCTGAATAGAAGTACTGTTGCTACCAGTTAAGAAGGATGGCTGACTATAACAGAGAAAAAGGTATCCAATCCTCTGTCCCACCATGTGTATGTGATTCAGATGACTCCCACAGATAGTTCAAAGGTGAGACAAGCTTATTGTTAGGTTCACGCTCAAATAGAACTCCCTGGTACATCATGTGAAATGGCTATACTGCCACAATTGTATATCCATATTTTTTAACTGTAGATTTTAGAGGCTGCTCATGTTTTTGACTTGAAATATATCTGACAATAAGATCAGGGAGCCTTTGGTCCATGATTATTGGCTACTTTGTAAAGAGCATGAGCAGAGCTCTGACATAGGAATATGGAATGCAAGTGAGCTCCAATAGTGTCAGCAGCCCTAAACTTCTGGAAAAGAGCTGCCAGAGCTTTACAGCCTTTGTCACCATCACCAGTCTAACACACACTAATGGATTTGGGTCAGAGACTGCTTTGAAAAGCTTTGTGATTTTTACAAATATCTGTCAAAAGGTTGATGTCTAGGAGTATTCTGTAGAAGCTGTCAGTATTGCTGCACATAATACAGCCCCTCTGGAGGCTGCTAGAAGGAGTTCGATATGTGCGCTGCTACACACAGTCATTTCAAAAGCTTGATCAATCTTTAAATGCACACAAAAATAAAGCTTTTCTTTATTCAACTGTTCTAGAAATCTAAGTCAAAATATACTGACAAAATTGAACCGGTAAATACTTTGTTTTATTTGGGTAAATGAGTTAAGTGGAGAATGTTATGTCAATGTTAGCAACAGTAAGACCAGAAAGAATACCTATATGATTCAGTATAAAATGCTTCTTCAAAGTTCACTGCACATTTATGCATCCTCTATTTGTAAGGTCCTGCAGTGAACTCTGTAAGTTATTGTTGGAATGAGATTGCTGAGTGGAAAGCAATGTGAGCAGCTGCAAAAAAGCTATCAAACCACTTTTATAAGTTAATATTATCTTTCCCCTATCCAAGAAACTGCAGTGATCACGCAGACGGTTGTGAGTCCAGTTTAACTATCAATGAATTTACAAAGCTTCCTTTCTGCATCAGTAGATGCAAAAAATGAAGAGAAAGAGATGCAGCTTTATAGAAATATCCAGGTTTTATTACTTTCTTTATTCTAAAAATTTCAGATGAAGTCTGCAAATGGTCCTTGGGCTCAGCACAGTCCCGTACAGTGAGGCAGAAATGTCCATTGGAGAATGAAAAGCAAAAGAATGAGTAATTGTTTTCTAAGGTCTTTGAAATGAGGGGGACTGGCATTTGCTCTGCATGTTAGAAAGCATGGTTTTCATATTCACTGTCATTCTTTCTGTTCTTTGAATGCCTGGATAAGTGATCTGTACTAATGGAATCAGTGATTCTTCATCCTTTCTATTCCCAAGGACCCTGAGTAGCTGACTTAGATGGAGTAAACTCTTGACCTACAAGCAAAGCAAGACACTCAACTGAGTGAAAAGAGTAACAGTGAACTCAGGATGAAAACAGTCAAAAATGGATTGTCCATTAGCTATAACTTTTAAAGCTCTGGTGCACACAGCTTCCAGTAAAATTGTTAATGATGAAAAAGAAAAAAAAAAAGGAAAAGGATGTTTTTTGTTGGTTTTAGCCCTAATTGTGACAACCTCTATCTTGAAAGGGATGCTTTGCATGATTGGTTCCATTATGTCTAGTACTGAGAGGCTGAATACTTTCATTTGCATAATACTGTGATGGAGTATAATTAGAAAAATGTTATTTTGAGTCTGAAGAAGCTTTCTGTTGCCCAACCCATCTCAAAACTATTGTCTTATTAAGGAGCTGAAAATTATATCATGTCTTCTGTCGACAGTTCAACTTCTGTTATATTTGACTAAGTGAGCTAAAATACAGTGAAATAAAATAACATATTGAAACACTTTTCTAAATATTCTTTTAATATGGCCATCCCAGAGAGTGTAGCCTCCTAAATAGCTTCGATAGAGCACTTGCAGTTATAAAATTACTCTGGCTGACTGAAACACTGCTCAAGTTCTTGTTGCATATGTGCATCCTCAAGGACCTTCCAAGAACGATTTGTTTGATGACGTTAGCTACTCTGTAGTTGTTATTCGCCATTATTTGACTGTTTTGTGAGTCCAGTGCTGGTTATATGATCGTGCTGTCAGGCAGATCAAGTGATCACCTGACTTTCATGAATGACTTTCCAGTTCATTCTTAACATGGGCTTCTATGTTCTTTATCCTGCTCTAAGGGCTAGGAAACACTTAGGAT
Source organism: Campylorhamphus procurvoides (assembly GCA_013396655.1). Taxonomy (NCBI): domain Eukaryota; kingdom Metazoa; phylum Chordata; class Aves; order Passeriformes; family Dendrocolaptidae; genus Campylorhamphus; species Campylorhamphus procurvoides. The sequence goes on from WBMV01004646.1 coordinate 37,115, forward strand.
GTCACTTCCTAGGCTCCTGTGCCTCAGAGAAGGATATTTGTGATAAAGTCTATATGGTGAATATAGATACAATGTAGTTGCTAAAAGTTGAAGAACACAAATGAAGATATCACACTTGAAATACTGCATAGATATAATTTCTTAAACTAGCACTTTTGATAAGCTTCTTGGGAAAATAAGGATCAGATGTCCTTATCTGATTACAGTAAATAACCTACAGGCATCCCAGTCAAGCAAATTACCATCCCAATTAAGCTGCAGTTCTTGCTGATAAGTATCATTAGGTTTAATTCCATTCCTTGGGAAATGCTCTGATTAAGGCTATTTCTCAATTTAGTGGTATATAATATAATAGTTAAAAAAAAGGTGACATTTGAAGCAGAAATGCAGAAGAAAAGTTGAATAAACTGTCAATATGAACATAGATTTGAATGAAATGCTTCCCAGCAAGCTCTGAAGAAACCAGAAGAAATATTGTCACGATTGCTTCTGTTAGTTTTGATATATCATAGACAATAAAAGAGTATGTCCTATGAAATATGCTTATTTTCTTTCCTTTAAGATCATATCAATTTGTTGTAAGAAAATTAAATACCTATCATTAAAAAAAAAAAAACTGAGAAGATGGGGAGAAAAAAAATACCATCTACACTATAAAGAAACTTTACATAGGGGCACATCATAGGAGAGATTTTTGTAGCTGAGAAAGAACTTCTTGTTGAAATAAGATAGTTATTAATAGGATATGCAGACAGAATGTTTGACCTGGTGAAAATGTGGAAAGTAGGAGAGCAAGTTCAATCAAATATATTGAGCTACAGCAAAGCTGGATGTCCCATATTTAACTCAGCAGTACCTATTTGATATGTTATTATGGGCTAATATATAACTGAGGGGTGGGGAATTATTTTTCTAAAATAAAATGTTACTGTTCAAAACCCAGAAAATTTTAGTTTCTGAGAAGAGGGAAAGGAAATAGAAGTGCAGTTAAGATGATGGAGCATGGTAGGTGAGGAGAAACCCAGGAGCAGAAGGAGAAATTCCAGTTTAGAAGTGGCATCTTGCCACGAGGTGGGCAGAAGGCAGCTAAATGCACAGAGCCTCTCTTTAGGGCATAGGGCTATTAGTAGGAGTGGTGCTCTTAGGGGGAGTGACTCTTTTTGGTAGCCTTTTTCAAGAACTGCCATGTTCTGGTATATTACAAGGAAATGCATTCAGTACAGCTAAAATGTTATAATTCTAAGAGCTCACTGCTTATACTGAGGATTTTATAGATTAGCAGCCTGTAATTTTTAAAGCACCAAGCAAATGTCCTGCTGTGGTGGTATGGACAGAGAGAATTTTCTGAGGTCCCCTGGTTCAGCCTCTGCTCCAAGCAGGGCTCATGACAGGTCAGTCATGCTGGTCAGGGCTATGCCCTGACACCAGCCAGTAAAAGGAGCCAATAGTAAAAGATCTGTGAAGATATTTTATGAGCTATCAAACCCCACAATTCTCTCATACTATCAAAGGATATATTCCCTTTAATTTGTGTTCTTATTGAATCTCTGAAATATTTAAATAATTTGTTTACCCCTGTCCAAGATTTGTCTGTTACAGTGGGTAAAGTCTTTCCTCAGTTTGGCAAACTCTGGAAACATCAAAAGTTATGTATTTACATGTAAGATAAGCACAGACTATCTTCTGTAATATAAAATCTATAACTTTCTGTGTCAAGTTCTCCAAAAAGGATTTCAATATTTTGAAACAACTTTTCTTAATAAATTAATGTTTCTGTGTTTAACTCAATGCTCTAAAGCCTTCCTGAAAAAGTAGAGTCCCTAGAAAATACACTGTGCCGCATAAAACCAGTGGCAAAATGTATGAGCAACAAACTGTATGTCTATATAATACTGGTGCATATTATAGTCCAGCATGCAATACTGGACTGTATTGCATTACATTATAATATATCACATTTTTAATTATAGATATTTATTATAGTATGTAATATTGCAATACCTTACAAATGCCAATAGTTCTACAAGCAGCAATATACTTCACACTTCCAGAAACCTACAGCAAAGCACATGAGGTATAAATTCCAGTATATTGCAGATAATTAAAATAAAAACCAAAAAGGCTCCTTGTATATGGGAACCCAATTTCCCTGGCAATCTAAACAATTGTAAAAAAAACAGGACTCTTGTAGAGAGTGGCACAGTCAGAGAGTTAAGTATAATTTAATGTTTCACTGCAGCTAACTTTCTGCAGGATGTGACACTATAAAGGTCATTACACCCATCACCACAACCTAACAATTTGTAACAGAGTGTGATCTTCCTTGTTTGTGAAGTACATGCTAAACAGAAAGGGAGCAGGGAGCTGGTTGTTATTTAAAGCTGACAGCCAAAATAACCCTCAGTACTTTGCCTTCAACTCCAAGTGACCAAATGTCCAAAGGTATGTTAGAGGGACAAAGCTGATAATCCCAGGTAACATCCATCCTTGCCGTTTTACACTCATTATCTTCTCATAGCTACACCTTTTTCCAATAGTGAGATTAAATAAACATACTTAAAATCCACTCCTTTTACAAAAAAAAAAGATTTTTTATACAAAAATAAGACTTTTCATACATAAAAAAAGAACTTCCCAGAATTTTCAGCAGCCTTGAAATACCACAGGTTGCCCTCAAAATGAATGCCTTATAAATTGTCTACATTGTGTACTATGCATAACAGAAAACCATGTGGTTTTCTACCCTTCCTAAAATTCCAAAGGTTGATATCACCTCTTTGCTGCAATCAGGAAACATTCATCTAAACAAAGCTGAACTTATTTGCTGTTAACTTCTGAGCACTAAATTTATTTCTTTATTTGTTTGTTTGTTTATTTTAAAATGAAAATATTTTTGTTTTGTTTTTAACACTGATTCTAGCTGGTAAGAAGTTCATCTGTTTAAAATAAAGCCATCCTTAAGCAGTACTGAAATATTGCTAATGGTTTAAATAATGAAAAATGTTCTGAATGTCTCAGAGGGTACTAGAACTAGATAAGCAAGTAGCACAGGAATATGTATTACAAATTTAAAGCAGTACAGTTCCCTACAGATTAGGGAAGAATACTGAGAAAGTGCCTAAGATATTTAGTGCAAGCAATAGAAAAAACAAAACCAATTTTAACAACAAACCTAAAACACCGTTTTCTAAAGAATGGAACCCACAGCATGTAGACCTCAGATATAACGGGCAAATCATGTTGTGGTTTCAAATACACCTGAGTATCATTAAATTTTTGGAACTTGCTTGTCTCTGTCTTTCAGAATAAGAATATCAATACAGTGGCCCATGAGTACTCCAAGTGAATGCTTTAGGGAAAAGATGGCTAATAATCCTTAACTGAAATCATTAGGCAAATACTGACAAGGAATGGATTATCACTTAGAGTCAGGATCAAATAATGGCTTGTTAAATAACTTGTGCCAGGGGACTGACCCACACAATCATTGCATGTGGAAATCATGTTTTTAATGTTAAACAAGCTCTTATACTGATACAAAACTGCAGGTAAAAAAAAAAACCAAAAAAAAAAACTAAAAGAAAACAAAAAAAATTGGAGTTTGGTGTACTTAAGTTTTGCAAAATTTAAACTTGAAAAGTATAAAAAAGTCGTGCAGAGTTATCTGTACAGTTCTACTTAAAAGTATCCCTTATAAATATAGATAATGACCAGTAAAAATTATTGCAGAGCAGCAGGGATAAGAAATAAAATGGTTGCAAATAAGCAGCTTTATGAAAGATGAGTTATAATAGTGTATTAAAATATGTAGTGCCTTAGGGATGAAGTATGTATTCCAACATGATCATCACCTTCCTTCATTACAATTGCCAAATGAGGTTAGGAGAAGTTAAGGATGTGCTGTTAAAAAGTTCCTTGCTCTCAAAAATTTTTGCTTTTCACACAGAGCGTCTGTTTTTGAAAACATGGCTAGAGAGCACCCTGGAAGAAAAGTGGCAAGAAACAGGTGAAGGAGCTACTGTGAGATTATCTGTTCATGTACATAAACAGCTGTTTTTTGAAATATTTCTTCTACAATGAAAAGTGGACCATGTGAGAGGATGCAGGATCTTCTTCAGTGGAAAATGGATTTCAAGTCTCACAGTTTTTAATGCAAAAGAGCATGAATATGAGAAGACTGCTTAATTTTTGTGAAGGTGAAGTCATGACTTCTGTGTTACATGATCAGAGGGGTGCATAACAGGGCAGTTCTCACCTGAGAAGTTCTTTGGGACATATAGCGTGGCTAATGATGATCACTAGGGTGATAGTACTAATAATTTTATTCACCTTTAATGAACATAAATAAATTATGGCCAGTGATCACAGATGGCAGAAATGTGGACTCATAGGTACAAAACATAGGTGAGATGTTCATTGCATCCCAGTCCAGCATTTTCCTTGTCACCCAACAATGATATTAGATAGTGATGAGGAACTGCTTTTGGTCTTTTATTCACTATCTGTTCCTGTATTTTTTGTGAGACGTGGTTAGGATAGGATAGCCTGTTCGAGAAAGGCTTGGGGGTGCTGGTGGCTGAAAGGTTGGACATAACCCAGCAATGTGCCCTTGTGCCCAAAAAGCAAATCAAGTCTTGGGCTCCATCAAAAGCAGCATCGCCAGCAGCTCAAGGGAGGTGATGCTGACCCTCTACTTCACTCTAGTGAGACACCACCTGGAGTGTTGCATCCAGCTCTGGAGTCCCCAGCACAAGAAGACACTGAGCTGTTGGAGTGAGTCCAGAGGAGGGCCACCAACACAATTAGAGGGCTGGAACACCTCTCCTGTCAGGAAAGGCTGAACGAATTGGTTTTGTTCAGCCTGGAAAAGAGAAGGCTTCATGGTGACCTAACTGTGGCCTTCCAGTATCAGAGGGGAGCCTACAGGAAAGCCAGAGGGACTTTTTGCAAGAGTATATAGTGACAGAACAAGGCAAAATGGATTCAAACTGAAAGAGAGTATGTTTAGATTAGATATTAAAAAAAAAAAATCTTTATCATTAAGGTGTTTAGGCACTGGAACAGGTTGCCCAGAGAAGTTGTGGATGCCCCATCCCTGGCAGTGTTTAACATCAGACTGGATGGAGATATGAGCAACCTGGGCTAGTGCAAGGTGTCTCTGTCCATGTCAGGGGGCTTGGAACTAGATGATCTTTAAGGTCCCCACCTAAACCATTCTCTGATTTTATAATAGGGTTAATCTGTTTGTACTCCTGTTCTGATCAGAGGGATTCAAGAAGTTAGTCAAAGGAAAACATTAGCAAAAGGGATGCCACTGAACTCATGTCTTCTTCATGCTTTTAGCTGTCTGAGCTGGTGTTGTTTGGAGGGAAATGCTCCTGGGACTCTTTCCAAAGGGTTAGTGCCCATAATTATGTTTAAAAGAGAGGGATAAGATTTAATCTTTGAGTATAAAATAGTAATGAGGGGTGAAACCATCAAGGTCTAATGAACCTCATGAGACATTTGTCTAAGATCTAGGGGATCTGGATTCTGTCTTTTTCTCCACTTGTAATTTTCCTACCCGCATTTCATCAGAGGACTCTAATAAATGAATCTTGTGATCGGTCTTTTGAGCACGCTATTGCAAAGTCAAAAATGCAAGCCTACAGATTGCATCCCAGAAGACAGGACACATAGAAATGATGGGATAGAGTTTGGTTTCCAGTACNAGATCTAGGGGATCTGGATTCTGTCTTTTTCTCCACTTGTAATTTTCCTACCCGCATTTCATCAGAGGACTCTAATAAATGAATCTTGTGATCGGTCTTTTGAGCACGCTATTGCAAAGTCAAAAATGCAAGCCTACAGATTGCATCCCAGAAGACAGGACACATAGAAATGATGGGATAGAGTTTGGTTTCCAGTACCAGCTTGGCTTTAATCCAGTGTTTTAATTGCACAAAATAAGCAACTTCCAAGTCAAAGATCCAAGGAAAAATAATTTATTCATTTTTGCTTTTTTATTATTTAATGGTTAACTTGAAGGTTTTGATTTTGTTAAAAAGTGCCAAATAATAGCTTTTTTTGCTCTGAATTGTCCAAAATTCCCTTTTCTCATAAGGCAGCAAATAATTATTCTCTACTGCCAGAGAACATTGTAGAGTGGAGGATCCTTTGCTACTGCATCATTCAGCATGCAGAAATTTTCTGGTGCAGGACTGCCTTCCAGTTCTTCTAGATGAAACGAACAGAAAGTTTTATGCAATTGAAACAGTAACATGATGGTATTTTACACATTTGTATTTGCTCTTCATAGGCCTTAGCATGGGAACATGTATTGCCAACTTATCCTCCCAGAAATGGTTGTGTTCAGCTTCCTCTCTTTTAGAGACAGTGTCATTTCAGAGCTCCTGACAGATAAATAAACATGTATTGCATTTAAATAAGAGCAATTAAAATGCAATTCTTTTGTGACTATCTTCATATTTTGTGGGATTTATGTCAATGTTGAAGACAGGAGCAAAACAGTTTTTTCCTCTCTCCTCAGCTTCTGAGCTGAGCTCAATTGCCACTTCCCTCCCCTCCCTCATCACTGATGAAATTGTACACAGTACCTTTCCATCTTCCACTTGGCCACCCTAGCAATTCATTTGTGCCTCCCCTTTTACCTTATCTCAGCCACAAAACTCTTCTCTTAGGCAGTAGATGAGTCCATTTGTGTGTGTGTGTGTGATTTGAATTTGAAGACATTCTTCAAAAAAATTATTAGTTTCTAATTTATGTCTGTAGAGTTTTACACAACATAATAATAGATTTAGTCAAGCTCTTCACACATAAAACTCTACTTGAAGCTTTTTCTGTATTTTTTAGGTTCATGATTGTTTCATTTTACACTCCCATGGCTAATGAATGTGTGACACAAAACACCATTGACAGAAATNTCTCTGATTTTATAATAGGGTTAATCTGTTTGTACTCCTGTTCTGATCAGAGGGATTCAAGAAGTTAGTCAAAGGAAAACATTAGCAAAAGGGATGCCACTGAACTCATGTCTTCTTCATGCTTTTAGCTGTCTGAGCTGGTGTTGTTTGGAGGGAAATGCTCCTGGGACTCTTTCCAAAGGGTTAGTGCCCATAATTATGTTTAAAAGAGAGGGATAAGATTTAATCTTTGAGTATAAAATAGTAATGAGGGGTGAAACCATCAAGGTCTAATAAACCTCATGAGACATTTGTCTAAGATCTAGGGGATCTGGATTCTGTCTTTTTCTCCACTTGTAATTTTCCTACCCGCATTTCATCAGAGGACTCTAATAAATGAATCTTGTGATCGGTCTTTTGAGCACGCTATTGCAAAGTCAAAAATGCAAGCCTACAGATTGCATCCCAGAAGACAGGACACATAGAAATGATGGGATAGAGTTTGGTTTCCAGTACTAGCTTGGCTTTAATCCAGTGTTTACTGAAAAATTCTCTTAAGTGTTTTAATTGCACAAAATAAGCAACTTCCAAGTCAAAGATCCAAGGAAAAATAATTTATTCATTTTTGCTTTTTTATTATTTAATGGTTAACTTGAAGGTTTTGATTTTGTTAAAAAGTGCCAAATAATAGCTTTTTTTGCTCTGAATTGTCCAAAATTCCCTTTTCTCATAAGGCAGCAAATAATTATTCTCTACTGCCAGAGAACATTGTAGAGTGGAGGATCCTTTGCTACTGCATCATTCAGCATGCAGAAATTTTCTGGTGCAGGACTGCCTTCCAGTTCTTCTAGATGAAACGAACAGAAAGTTTTATGCAATTGAAACAGTAACATGATGGTATTTTACACATTTGTATTTGCTCTTCATAGGCCTTAGCATGGGAACATGTATTGCCAACTTATCCTCCCAGAAATGGTTGTGTTCAGCTTCCTCTCTTTTAGAGACAGTGTCATTTCAGAGCTCCTGACAGATAAATAAACATGTATTGCATTTAAATAAGAGCAATTAAAATGCAATTCTTTTGTGACTATCTTCATATTTTGTGGGATTTATGTCAATGTTGAAGACAGGAGCAAAACAGTTTTTTCCTCTCTCCTCAGCTTCTGAGCTGAGCTCAATTGCCACTTCCCTCCCCTCCCTCATCACTGATGAAATTGTACACAGTACCTTTCCATCTTCCACTTGGCCACCCTAGCAATTCATTTGTGCCTCCCCTTTTACCTTATCTCAGCCACAAAACTCTTCTCTTAGGCAGTAGATGAGTCCATTTGTGTGTGTGTGTGTGATTTGAATTTGAAGACATTCTTCAAAAAAATTATTAGTTTCTAATTTATGTCTGTAGAGTTTTACACAACATAATAATAGATTTAGTCAAGCTCTTCACACATAAAACTCTACTTGAAGCTTTTTCTGTATTTTTTAGGTTCATGATTGTTTCATTTTACACTCCCATGGCTAATGAATGTGTGACACAAAACACCATTGACAGAAATACTTTCTTTGTGCTTTTTTCCTCTTTTCCTTATTAATACTACAATCTTTTCTTAAGCCTTGCAACTTCTTACATTCCTCTTAAATAATGCATTAAGATGAGTTGAAAATAGTGTTATGGATGACAAGAGAAAGGGAATGAACATTAACTAGACTGTGGCAAGAGACAGAATATCCTCTTTGAATATAAACATATAACAATGCAAACAATTTACCTTATTTACTGATCCTTCTGTAGATCCACTGATGAGTCAGTGGAAAGTTAAGACCTCTTCTGATTGAACTGTTTTGTAATTAACCATATACTAATATACTCATTAATAGTCTCTGGGCTGCTAGTATACCTGTTGCTACCATTAGCAATTGATCAGTTTTAACCCTAGCCTTTGTATGCAGGCATATTTCCCATTGCCATATACATGCTAACACGAATGTAGTACCACTGATGTAGAAGGTTTCACTCTTTCTTGGAACAATTGTGAAATTCTGATCCAGACTTCCTTAGGAAGCAGGCACAGAAAGAAATTCACAGCTGTCACTATTGCATCCTTTTGGGTTTTCCCCTGGGAACAGACATTAAAAATGATATCCTCTCCACCTGGCAAATATTATCTAGATTGTCAGGGAGGGTTTGTTTAGCTTTACATTTTTTAAACACAACTTTGTTTTCACCTTGCAGGAACTGAAATGCAGCCTTCAGAATAAAACACACCCTGAAAGTGTAGTTATTTGAAAAATTGCATGGACAGTACTAGTCTTAGTATACACATATGAGATGTGCTTAAGAGTATGGCTCTTAAGCAGAAAGTAAAATTCGGGTTGTTTTGTTTTTGGGTTTTGGGTTTTTTTTTAGCAAAGGTATGATACTGTCATCTAATACTGCTATTAAAAACATAAAAGGACTAGATGTAATTGTCTAGATTTATTTTCTGAAGATTTCTGTGATTCTACCAATGAAAGCACAATATTCTTTTCTGGTTTGGTTAAGTGTGAGATTATTTAAGCCTGTTTTGCTCCTTTAAGGAAAGGAAATTATGAAGTATTGTGAAGGTTAAATAAATATGTGGAGTCTTCATTTACGTAATAACAAGAAACACTGAAGAGTTAAGTCACGGAAATCCTAGCAAACAATCCTGTAGTAGAAAGATCAAAAATAAAACTAGAGAACTAATATATTGTGTTGTTATGGTAACTGAATATTTAGATTTAATTTTATGTAAGCAGAACTTCAAGGATTACCTTGGGCAAATACAGTAAGCATATTTGCAAACAAATTAAATATTCCCATCCAGATATTCTATCTCTAGTAATCATCAGTTTTGTTTACTGTAGAATTATCTAATATTTTGGATTCCCAATGACTCCATCATTAATCTGGTTCTGTACAATTTTATTGTATGTTTCTGGCAGCTGGCTACTCATCCTTCTTGCTGTCCAATGTGATTTCATCTAGTGTTGGTTTTAGATTTTATTTTTCTCTACTACAGCTGTGTGTTTTTGTTTTTTTTTCCTTTCTTCAGCTATTGCTTTAAACAACTCATTTCCCTGTCACCTGTAGACGAAGCTGCCTTTTATTTTCATGGCCTGTGATCAGTGTACAATTCCTTTATTACTCCACTTTTTAATTACACCAGTGGCAACCTTTGTTTCCACTGAACAATCTGTGGCAGTATATGTGAACCGAGGACCCAGCTTAATGTGGTTATGACTGTTCCGTGCTGATGGAATTTAAAAGAGGCCTGTCTTTAAAGGGAGACTCCTGATTTTCACTTAGATGCTCAAAGCAGGGTGTTTCTTTTTCCCCCAGTGACACAATATAGTTGAGCAAATGCCGAAAATCCTTAGCATGTAAAGAGCACTGTAGCATTGTTCTTTTAATTTAATCAGGTAAAATATAATTTTATGTATAGTTTTCAATACTGACTTTTAAAACATTATTTAACAGTGTGTAATTTTCAATATCACATTTAATAAGAAAGTGCATTTTAAATGTGAGCAATAACTTGATTATGAGAAAATTTGAACTTGCATTAATTAACTGTTTTCTAATATATATTGTTTTGTAATTAATAACTTCATGTACTAATGCAACCGCATTTTCTAAAAAGTGATTGGCTCCTTTAATAGTGTCTGTCTCAAAGGGAGCAAAATTTATCCACTTTTTAGCTTCTTCACTACCGTATACAGGATCTCTTTATTTCACTCAGTTTTGTTTTCTTAGCTTCAGCAGTGCTTCTATTTCTCACCTAAGAACAATTTTTCCATTTGCAGAAATAAAAAAAATGGAATAGAAGCTTGGAAGAGAAATCACATTGTTTTCCATGTGCATTAGGAAAAGTGATAAACAGAGTCATTAAATATATTTGCAAATTTTCCTCTAGGGCAAAGTATACTTGAGCAGAATGCTTTTTTCAACTCTTTTTCTTTGCAATAAGAAAGAAAAACTATTATACAGAGCTAGAAAGTGTGGGTTTGTCGATTAAACTGGTTTACAGATACATAGGCAAAAAGGAACAACTCACCCTAACCAAACAAGCAAAGAAGTCATTGCTGAATAAATAACTAGCACTACATCCAAGGCAGAATAGAGTTCATTATGCCTTTTTTCAATATACTAAAACAAATAGATGCAATTCCTATGTATGACTTGCTTATCTTATAAAACAACATTCGATAGTCTTATAACAGATTGCTATTAAGTATAAAACCTGTAAATCATAGACATATACCACCAGGGGGTAGTTGCTATAATGTTAGCTATGCTATAGTTTCAGCTATGTTATGATAAATAGAGCTGAAGCAGTCTCAAACTGACTTCTATCTGATAGTCATGAGATTTTTCACATATGATACAAGTTATTTTCATATTGCATTATATAGTCTTTCAATGACATATTGAGGTTTGGTTGTTGCAGCTTCCAGTATGTGGCACACATAAAATAAGGCATACTACTTAAAATATTTGGGCATTTTATGCTACTGAAATGTCCATGTTTTAATGTGTGATTGCTTAATATACATAGTATATAGTACAAGGCTAGATCCAGTTTCATAAGTTAGGAGATCAGAAAAACACAGAGTTACACTGACACTATGTTATTATAGGGCTAATGAAACACTAAGTAGAATCATAGTCTACATTTTGTGTTTATAGATGTTTATTATTTAATTTAAAAATATTTTAACTTTTCTGGGTTTATAATTTATTAGTGTAACTGCATTAGGTGGAATCAATTAATCATATAATATACTGTCAATGATATTCACTGCTAGACATTTGTATTAACTAGATGGAAAAGTTATAGTGCATAATTAGGAAATAGCTACTGCATGTACAAAGATTTGTCATATTCTCAGCACTTAGTAAACATGCTAAATAAAGTGAATTTGTACTCCTTAAAATTCAACTCATTTGCTCTCAAATTACTGTATGTACATTGGAATCTTTTCGGAAGTACCTTCTGAAATTATAACAAGAATCATTCTGTGTCTTCAATTTAGTCTAACAGTATCTGAAACTCAGACTTAAGTACAATTTTAGCTAATTTCTAAAGTGAAGTCATGAATAATGAAAGCTGTCAGTGGGAAACTCACTGGACTGCCATGATTTCTCATAGATGGCAAATAGTGGCTTAGCTCTTTCATCCACCAGTCCCATACAGGTTCCTTAGAAGGTCTTGAACCTTTTCTTCCCCTACAGTATGCAGTTTTTCCTTCTCCCAGTCCCTGCCTTTAGTTTTTGTGACTTGCCAGTAGTGGCTGAGGCAAAAAAGTCATTGGGTACATTAGTTTTCTCCAGGCTCTGGATAAGCAGGTCTCCCATTTTCCTTCCACAGGGGGTGCACATTTTCCCTAGTCTTCCTTTTATCACTGACATACCTATAGTAGCTCTTGTTGTTTCTCTTTCTTCTTTTGATCATTATTTATTATAATTTATTGCCATTGTTATGACAAAATGGCTTGTGTGTAACCAAATAGTTTGCACCCATATGTTAATCTGTTTCTGATTTAAGAACATTTAAATGCAGACTACAGTGGAAAACAATATTAGTTTGCACAGAAGCATTAATTTTAATGAACACTGAGTACTTCTTAACAATAGTCTCTGTCTCCCGACACACTTCAAGCAGATATTAGGGATGTTCTTACAAATCATCTAAAATTTTTTTTGGTTGGTACTGTATTTCCACAAAAGAAGTTCCATTTTAGATGGTACTAGGCTGTAAATCCTCCAAGCTTGCTTTGAGTGGTCAAATCAAGAGCTGTCAAATGAATTTTTAAAAACAATAATGAGTTTTTTGTCCAATAATCTATTCTTTTGAACACTAAAAAGTAATTTATCCTACTCTTTGTAAACACAGACACACAAAATGGCACAGTAATTTTACTAAAATATCTCTTGGCAAAATCCCTTATTAATTCCAATAGAATATCTGTGCTCTCTGAATATATTCCAGCAATTGGTTTTATTCATTAAACTAGACATCTTGATAGAGTAGTAGTTGAACAAAATAATAGTCTGGTCCAAATCTGAAGGAAGTGTCATAATTTAAGAAAAATGTAAAACTTAATTTAAAAGATACTGAGAAACAATTTTCCAATACTTTCTTCAGTGTAGAACCACGATTAACTCTAAGTATCCCCAAATTAAGCTATTCACATATATTTTTCTTAACAGACCTCATTATCTCAGGCCTAACTTAGCAACATGCCCTCTGATTTTCAATACAGTTCCCTTTGCAGAGTGAAACTGCTTATTCCCATCTTCTGTTTCACTTATTTAAAAATTTCCCTAGAGAATGAAGAAACAATTAACAAACATTAGCTTCTGTGCATGTGTGTACCCAGTGATTGTTTTGAAAGAGGGTAGAAGCTCTAACACTCTTAGTGTTCAAAGGTAAATTCTGTTGAACCTTCAGGTACAAGTGTTACTCAGGACTGTTAAGGACACCAAAGTCTAATTTAGTGTCTAGTATTTGCTAGCAGTAATCCTCACTTCCCACACAGATCTCCAGCTCCTGTTTTCTCGATTTTTTTTATAATAATTTTTCTTTCTCTCCTCCCCTGCATGCTCTTCTACAGGAAACAGTCCCATACTACAATGAGAAAGGCTGAAAAAACGTATCAGCTTTTTGACTTTCCCATAAGATGACAAAGATCTAGTAGTCTGAGTAGCTTTAACTTTGATCTTCCTTCATTATTCCCAGTAGTGACTGATGTTAGAACCAAGTCTGTTCCTTTTAGTTCTTGGACATGACTTTGCTCTAAAAATTTAAAAGATGTAATATTTCTGGGGGTTTAATTTAAGTACTATTCAACTTTTTAATTTGTAATAATTACATGGCATTTTGATCTATTTCTATTTCTGGCTGTTACAGGGGAGCGGTAAAGAGCTATGTTGTCTATGGAAGAGAGAGAAATCTGTGTACCATAGCAGAGGCATCCTGAATGAATGAATGAAAGGTCTTTTATTGATTTTAGCACTACTTTTCTCCTGCCATTACTGGTAAATTCACATAGTTACAGATGTACACAGGCTGTTGCAAAGCTCAGAGCTGATCCCCAATTCCAGTTGTTGCTGTAGTCACAGTAGAACCTCTGAAGCCAATACCATATTCTTTTGTAATTATTAGTTTTCAGTTTGTAACTTCATTGTTTGGGTTTTTATAATAGGGAGTCGAATTTTAGAGGAAAAAAATTGTGAGGGTTGTCTGATTCTGTCACTTGTTAGCAGTAATTCAGTCTAATAACCAGTCCAAGTCAGAATATTGTAATCAGGAGATAAGAAATATTCATTGACTGTGCATAAAATATTTTGTGGGTTGCAGTCACACCCTAGGCTTCTGGCCAAAACCAGGTGTAACAGCTGGCATTGTTCAATCCATCTGGGAATTGGCTTTAATGTGCTAACTTCATTCCCCCGAATGGCCTGTGGCTGAATTGTCACAGCCTACAAAACTGAGTACAATGTCTTGGGAAAGAAAAGCAATACAAAAGAATTTAAAGATTTTATTCAAAATTACATAGTCTCTGGTAATGACCACAGTATTTAAGTCCTTCAGTAGTGTATTATGTAAGCAACATTACTAACACGTTCCCAGAAAAGCAGAATTGGATGTGGTATCACAGGATCACAGAATATGCTGAGTCAGAAAGGACCCATAAGAACTATCCAGTCTAACTATTAGCCCTGCACAGGACCATGCCCAAGAATATGGCTAGGGGTATTGACCAAACTTCTTGAACTCTGTCAGGCTTGGTGCTGCAATCACTTCCCTGGGGAGCCTATTCCAGTGACCAACTACCCTCTGGGGGAAGAACTTTTTTTACTATCCAACCTAAAACTCTCCTGACACAACTCCAGGCCATTCCCTTGAATCCTGTCACTGGTCACCACAGAGAAGAGATCAGTGCCTGCCCCTCATGGTCTCAGTTTCCTGTGATAGGACACACTTGAAATGAAGAAGAAACATCTTGAATAAGCAGATGCACCATCTTGAAAAAGCTGGTGCATCTGCTTTTTAAATCAGCTTTTGGAAAAGCTGAGCATATCAATGACAAGCTGTGCTGTTTAGAAACAAACCTCTGATATTTCTAGCTAAATTATGTATCTTCAGGCTAGTCTATCACTATAGTTTTCTGTTATGTATATTTTGGCATGAATTATAAGCTGATAAAAAAGGGTCAGAAGAAAGGAAATATCACTACCTTCATTTTGGCAACAGGAAGAAGTGTTACAGGGATTTGAGTGATTTCTGTTATTTGCCTCCAGTCACATAGCTATAAGATTTTGAAAGGCTTTTCTGTCTTCCAGGGATGGATATACTCTGGTCTCTGCCTCACAGCCCTATGTTAAGGGTAGATCTGGGCAGACATCCATCTCCCAGCAGCACAACTGATGAAACAAAGCTTTGGTTCCTACAGAGAAAAGCTGATTTAACACATTGGAAGGTTCTCGTGTGATACTCCAGAAGGAATTCATCTGGGAAACCACAACCATGATGCATGTTGTTAAACCTAGTTCCCATGAATGAAGTTTAGTCTTGAGTTAAGAAAATAGCTTTTCTGTATGATGCAAGGGGAAAATAAAATAGTTGCTTCAGGATCTGTTAATACCAGGATCTGAAGTAGAAGCATAATTTTATGTGCAGGACTGGAAATCAAGCCCTTCCATCTTTTACTGGTTCCTTTAACTTGTGTGTTTCAAACATGCTCCTCCCTTAGCATCCTATAGTCTTTCACTCCTATTGCTGTATTCCTTCTTCTTACCAAGTGAATGAGGGGATGGAGAAGTTGATTTCTGCCTCTCATGGGCTCTGAGCTGTATGCAGAGTTTGGGTTTCAGTATCCACTTTGGAGTCTTACCACCCGTAGGTTCTACTTACATAGAAGCTAACTTCTGGGTGTTTACAGCATATATAGGATCATTTTAAACCTTCATGACCCTTCTTTAAATGGAAAGCTAACTTCCTTTAAAAAGTCCAGTACTGTGTAAAGAATGATATAAGCTTGAAAAGCTGTTTTGTTAGCAGCTTGATTTTCCAGTACTATTGTTAATTTCACCCTTTAGTTATCATTATTTTCCTTTTTGAGAGAATGCCTCAGGCTTGTTCTTTTCACAGAATGCAGTGATTTGCTCATTCCATCCTCTGCTTGAGAAGAATGGATTTTATTCAGAGTACAGACTCCTGTGCAGTGTATTTTCCCAATTCTCAATAGTGTTTGTTTACAATGATCAGGAGCTGCTGAAGAGCAGAACTGAATAAAGTTTGATAGCAGCCTTGGATATTGCATATTCTGGAATTTCTTAATGCTTGATTGCAAGCTTTTGTACAGCACAACAGGTGGGCTGCAAAATCTTCCTTTAATGAATCAAAAAATAAGTATGAAGTGAATAAATAAATATGTCCGTATTGGAATCCCCCATTTGCTGAATCTCTGAACAAATTATGGGTGCATCTTAAAAATGAAATTCTATATTATTATTATTAATTTAGTTGTAAAACAGTTCGATCAGAGGAGGTCTTAACTTTCCATTGATGCATCAAGTACTGAAGGATCAGTAAATAACGTAAATTGTTTCCATAGTCATATGTTTACATTCAAAGAGGATATTCTGTCTCTTGCCATAGTCTAAGGTTCTCTCCGATTCTCTTGGCACCCATAACACTATTTTCAACTCATCTTAATACATTACTTAAGAGGAATGTAAGCAGTTACAAGGCTTAAGATAAGATGGTGGTATTACTAAGGAAAAAAGGGGGGGAAAGGCACATTACAGAGAGTTAAGAATGAGAACGTTTTTGGAGCATATTGCAAGAGAAGCTAAAAACCCCACAGTTTTTCTGATTTAACACTAATTCCTGTCATAAAAATAGGGAGAAATCAACTAAGGTGGGTTTGTTTGTTTATTTGTTTCAATAAGAAGTTGTTAATTTAAGAAATTTACAGAGAAAGTTTGATATAAAAGAAACAGTTTAGTATGAAAGTCTGACATTCCTATAAAGCCTGCCCAGCTTCCTAGAGTGCTTTCACTAATCCTGGAACTTAGCTCTTGATGAGTCCTAGATTTTTAGGCTCAACTGCTTTTAATGTTATTCAAGAGTTATTTCATAAATTGTCTTTTGACTCACAGAAGGCTGAAAAATCTTACCTAATGGAGCTAAAACAAACTGTGAAGTGCTGTTAGGATTGTCACAGCTATTCTCATTGCATAAGCAGTTGCTTGATAAGATCTACATAAAATATTCAATTAGGACTGAAAGAGGAAAACATTTTAGAGGTAATTTGAATACACTATACCTCATCTCTGTGAGAATTCTGATATATCTCAGTTGTAGAATTTTGAATTAGAAAGAAAAACATGAGTTAATTTCTAACCTTGTGGACAAAATAGCATGTTATGAGTAAAGTCAATTAGTAGGGATAAATGCCTTTGTTTTGAATTTATTCAATTGACTAATGCACCATGACTGAATATAAAGTTGTATAATTTATTTTTAAAGTATAAAGTAATTTTATTTAAATTTTAATGGATCATTATTAAGTTGTAATTTATATTTATACAGGTACTCTTGAGTAGCAGGAAATAGATAGAAATGGAAGCAGAAATGGAAAATTTAAAATAATATGCATAGAAACCAGATAGTATTAACACCAAGAATAAAAAGTGGGATGTTGGACTTCTGGCAGGCTTTTTCCCATTTGTTCACCTTGCTTATTTGTTTGCTTCCTTGGGTAAGGTGACCTACTGGATTGCAGTACCTCTCAAGAAGTGACCCATCCAGGAACTGAAGTTTGTTCCTAGATATTCAGTCACCTGTTGCCTGGCAGGGGAAAGACCTCCATGCCTGCCAGGCAGACACTTGACAAAGCTGTCTGAAGTCTCTCTTTCTTAACTGGGGAGATGGAGAGGACACCTGGTCAGTCAGAAGGCAGGGTGGCCAACACAGAAGCCAGCCTGGCAGAGTGGCCAATGGGACAGACATCCCCTGGATGCTCAGCCCACAGATCCCCCTTGGCATTACATGGAAAGTCTGACGTTACACTTGACAGACACATATAGCTGTATATTTAACTTTTATTCTGTCAGGGTTTTTCTCTTCTAAAACAAAGATGAAATCCTCTTATACAGCTTCAGTTTTAGATTTATGATTCGTTATGGCAGCTTCTTAGTATTTTCAACCTTTAACCACTAGAGGGGGAGGTATAGGTTCATAGCTAGCATGGGCTCCTTTCTCGGTGCTTTGGAGCTTGAAATTATTTTACAGGATCTAATCTAGGTGATCTTAACACAAGAATTGCCTGAGTTTTCTAATAGAAGCCATTTCTTCCCTGAAAACTACTTCTAAGAACCTTATATCATTCTAGGTGCCACATGTTCACGATATTGGGAGGCATACTGGGAGTCTGCCACAATTATCTAAACCATTGCTAGGGTTATTTGTCTTCTTTTCACTTCATAGTTTATATCTGAAAATAATTTATTTTTTCCTTATTTGAATATTTAATCACTTGAACACATTTACTTTACACAGAACTCCCGGATATTTTTTCTGATTGTTCAGTTCCATAGAAAACTTTTCTTTTTCCCCAGCTGAAACTAGCTGACATGAGTTCCACGTGCTTTTCAGCTAATAAATACATTGTCTATATTTAGTTATTGTAAACATTAATGATACATTAAAAAATAAACAACAAACCAAAATCCACAATCTTTTGATCTGAATAACAGATATATTACTTTTTTTTTTTTCTGTTCTTCTTAGGCTGGGAACTTATTGTAGCAAAGGTGAACATTTTCTAAGCTATTTAATAGATCCCAAAAATCTAAGGTTTTTTTTTTACTTTATACTTTTTATTCATGGAAATGGAAATAGAAATGGAAACTGCATAAAAAAATCTCTGAAATATTGTACGAGTCTGATTGTAATTTAGAGACTTCTAAAATAAAAAAAAAGAAAAAATGTATGTTTTGTTTAATAACAAATAGAATATTGCTGGTAATAAGAAGCAAAAATTTTTTGTTCCAAGTGAAAATCAACCCATTTCAGAAATTTATAGTAAAAATTTTGTTTGCAAAATTTTGAAAAAGTTACTATGCATATCCACATAAAACTGTGGATCAGATATAGTAGTATGGACTTTTAAGACCATAACACCAGGTAAAATTTTAACCTAAGGATAGAGTTTGCAGATAGCATTTCAGTTGTGTAACTTTCTTTTTTCTAAGGTTTCCCCAAAATTCTGGGATCAGAATTGCCATGGGTGACCATATGAAAACACCTGCAACATCGAGAGGTACATTTTCACTGAGCACTTTTATTTCCTCTTTAGTTCATAAGACCTAACAGACAGGTCTGAGATGTTGTTTATTTCATGTTACTCCAAACATCTGCACTTGTCAAGGTACATTATTGATTGAAAACCCTAATTTATCTTTAGCAGTCATGAAGTCAAGGAAAATTATGGTGTTTCAGATGGCGTTGAAGTAAGATCAATCCCATTCCTGTCTTTTATATGACCTCACATATATAGGTAGAAGTCAAGTCATTAGGAAAAAAGATTCCTTCTTCTTCACCTAAGCATCCTTTTTCTCATGGTGCTTTTGGCAACAGACCAGACAATAACAGGAAGCAGACTTTTACAAGGTAAATTTTATTAAAAGTACAGAATGAATATGGTGAAAGACAAATATGCAGTGTGCCAATTACTGTGATAAATAACAGTATGAGCTTCTTATAACACAGTTATAAAAGTTAATCAGATAATGCAAAGGATCATGTTAGTCTGTGTGCAAAATGTAATTTCTATAATCAGAAAAAAATGTGAACGAAAATAGTGTAAAATTTGTCAAAATCCCCAGATTTCCTGATCTCAAAACATGCACAAAAAATGTTTCAAAAATAATTGCTTTATGGTTTAGATGTTTCCTTTCTGTTAGCCAGGAAACTCTGGGCATTATGACATGCATCTGTGGTAAATATTCAGGTCCTCCCTTAGGTTTCAGAGAAGCAAAAGGTTTTAATTGTAACCAAGAAATGCTGATGAGGATAAACTTACTAAGTTTTTGGGACCATTCATCAGTATAGCGCAAGGGTAATTCAAAACCTATCCAAAAAATTCTCATTAATTAAGGTCTCAAGAGGCTAATACACTGCATGAGGTTCAAGAAACCCTATGCCTTGCCTTCAGAGCCAGCACTTGCAACTCAAGTGTAATAGCATATTATTTACCTAAATAGCTGTATTGAATAGTGAATGTATCTCAGTAATAGTGCTGCTGAAGCTACTATGGTTTAAGTAGATGAGAAGAAACAGTAAAGGAAAATCACTGGATTGATAGAGATACTGGCTTTTAGTAGCCCTAAAAAGCAACTTTCCTCCAACTCTGTATATGTCTCTCTTTTTTCCCCATAACATAACTTCACAACACTGCTTTTCCTCATTTTTTCCTCCTTCTCCCTGCACCATCTCTTTCATTCTACCAGTACCAATTACTTTTCTTTCAGAGGACATTATTCATTAAACTCTGGCAAATTCTGTGCTAGAATTATAGCTGCTCTCTCTATTTCAGAACTGAAGAAAGGTCTATTGCCTAAAAGCTTTCGTAGTTGTTTTTTTTTTTTCCCAGCTACATTGCTTTGGCCTAATAAAAGATTTGTCTTTTATTACAAGCCTTGTTTGCTTGCACTGTGAATGGGGCCTGGCACATGTAATAGTGAAGCTATACGTATTGCATTATAATGTCAAGGGAGGTCCAGGTTATTATTACTTTTACTAAGGTTGTTTCTGTAATTTTTCTCTAAGAATCACCCTGTGGTGAATGTGCTTATATTTTATTTATTTCTGTTTAACTTTAGAAAAGCTGGACTTCTGAATTATATACGGCTGAAGCTGCAGTGGGTAGCAGATTCTGTTAAAATTGCAACTTTTCTGTCTTAAGCATTAAGAACAGTATTTAGCTTTGTTTCAGTTGTGCTCTCTCAAAGTCTTACAAAACACAAATGTCTTTTGTGTTCACCTGTCCCTCTGTGACTCCCTCCCTGCTCCCATTTCTTATCCTTTCACTCTTTTCTTATGCTTCTCTTGTTTAAGGGGAGCTATAAATTCCTGAAAGAAAAGGAGAAAGTGCTATAATTACCAGCACAAGTGCTTATCGCAGGTAGCAACTAGCTACCTTTGATTGCTAACAGCAGTGTGGCTGCTTTAAAGTGGAGGAGGAAAAACTTTCTATAACTACTAGTTGTAAGCATAAGCTCTCGTTCTACAGACTGAATGAGCTGAGCCAATGCCAAGGATAAGGGGAGCTAGGCATTCCTTGTTCTGTGCAAGGAGTTTGTGGCTTTCTTTAACACTCGGGCAAGATTGCTTAGAAATACTCATTTCCATAGCAGTTTGCAATGTTAGATTTAGTTTGTGAAATTCCCTTTTTCCTCGTGGTTTTAGAAGACCAGTTTAGCCTTAAAAGTTTATAGTTTTCTGTGAATATCTTCAACCTCTTGCTCTTTTTTCTTTGCATTGCAGTATGCAGTTTTGGTTAGTTGCTTTTGAGCAAATTATGTCTGATAAATAGTTTGTTACAGTAGACATGAGGAAATAAGGGACTATAAATGCCAGACACCCATGAACACATAAAGATGACAAAGAAAACCAATTAACTAAGCCAGAAAACATCACCTATTTTACTCAGATGGGACTACTGCACTGTTGCTGTATGATGCTTCAATTTAAGAGCTTTTATGTTATTCAAAATAGGACCTTTCAGCAAATTTCATTGCCTTGTCTCATGTCAAAGAAAAGGAAATAAAGCAAAATCGAAGAAAAATTAAAGTATTTTCTGAAGGGGGACCCAGAAGCCCCTGACTGGTTTTGTGTTTTCCCCCTCTCTCTCTCTCTTTTCCTATTTTTCTTTCTTTTCTTTTCTTTTTTTTTTTTTTTCCCCTCAGTCTATGAGCAGGAAAATAGAAGAAAATATTTTTACGTATTTTCAGCTCAGGTCGTTCTTCCTTTATATTTCCCTTGGAGAGTTCATAAATAATTTTAGTCAAAATAACTAAATCCCTCCCTTTGGCATTTTATTCCCAGAGAATGAATTGTTCCAATACGTGAACAACAACAACAACAAAATAACCAAAACAAAACCAACACCAAACCAAACCAAATGAGAAGAAGAAAAAAAACCCAAAACAAACACAAAATAAACCCCAAACCCCGCCCCCCCCCAAAAAAAGCAAAAAAAAAAGAAAACCAAACCACACCAAACAAAACAACAACAAAAAAACACCCTAAAACCCCTAAAGGCTGTTTTGACTGTGGTTTTGTATAGTACAACCTGGCATTAATAATGTATAGAATTTGAATGCTGAATATAACCTACATTTCTTGCTACACTTTTGCCCTTTGCTTTTAAAGAATTTATGTAGAGAATATGTGGATTATCCTTTATCCATATTGCACATCTTGTGAAACTACTCATATTCTACTATATGAAAGACAGTTTCTTTCCAAAAGATATTCAAAATGAAGATGTATGTCACAGATTGAACCTGCCTGCTGCTGTGCCTGCTGTCATTGCTTCTGTCACCAACATAAATGCTAGCAATCAGAACAACAGTGAGGGAGACAGAGGTGATGACAAAAGCAATAGAGCTGTGAAAAGGGGAAGCAGTAATGATACAGAGCCAGTTGCCATAATGTACCTGTATGGGGAGAGCTCAGCTTATGCACTGCTGTATTTCAAAACCTGGAAAATAAGGCATTTCTTGTCCTTTTAGGTTGGGTTTTTTTTTTCGATCTTATGAAGGCTTCTGTGCATTTTCAGCTTCCTACACTTTAAGAACTTCAGAAAGAGTGCTCAGAGGCATTAAGTTAAAAATCGACAAGTGTGCACAGACTTCCTTATGCACAAGAAAATCCTTTCTTAAACACAAACCCAGTCTGATCAGTTATACTGCATATTAGGTGAACATCCTGCATTTTTAGTGAGGTGTTGACAACTTGTTTTTCAAATTTTATGGGAAGAGAGAGGAAGAAAGAAAAAACATCAAGCTATTTCATAATGCTGTACTAACCTTTTAAATATAAAAATCAAATAAAAAGTGCCAACTGGTGCTCAGGGGTTCAAAGTAACTTTATGAATACAGTTATCTCAGTTCCTCATATTTTTATGTTAAACTGTTCACTTATGGCTTTAGTATAATTTTTTGAGACAAATTTAAAGGGAAATAGAATTAACTTTTTTTCCTTTTTTGGATGCAGAATCAACTAAATTAGACAACTTAATTTCATACAAAAATTCTGTACTGTGCTAAGAGCTGATGAATTCTTTCTAGATGAAGAAAACTGGACTGAAGTCTGATGCAAAAAAGAAAATATTTAAAGATAATGTCCAAGTACCTCAAAAAAATTTTATTAAAAGAGGTTTTATAACAGTCAATTTGAATATTGTTCATTAGCTGACTGAAAAAAAATTAAAGTTCACTCAGTTGTATAGCCCATATGCAGAAATATCCTGTATTTCTGCCTAATGATAATAAGGACTTGATTCTTAAATTGTGCTGGATTCAAAATGTCCAAGTTCGGTTCCTGGGCCTCCTATGAAGGTCTTTATTGCTTTCTGAACCTCTGCAAGTCTGAACCTCAATTTTTCATCACTAAAATGGAATATAATGCTTTTTCCAGTCTTTCAAAATAGGGGAAGGGATTGTTTTTATAATGTGCTTCATGATATATAACACTAAGAATTCCCAACCTCCTTTGATATCTCTTGTCTCTGTTACAAAATAGAGAAATAATGCAAACTATTGTTTGGGTTTGACCGAACAGTTCAAGGAGCCACCCTGGAAGAGATTGATTCCCTTCTCACTTAGCTAACTGTTCTACCTTCTCCAAGTCCCATATGGATCAGCAGCCCACAAGAGCAGCTCTTTCACACTCTGCCTATTCCTGCTTACACTGCATATGGGTGAAAATAGTTGGTGTAAGAGTGCAAGGGGAATGCTCATTACACTCAAAAAAGCAAGATCTCCTCACTTAGTAAAGATGTAACTGACTATACTGTGTAAGAAGTTAGCTGTATTTAGACTATAAAGTAACAGTATGACTTACTTTCCTATCTATAGTCAACATACAACTTACTTCCTGCTCACTCAGCCCAGGTCATGTTATTTGAAAACCACTTTTCTCCTTAACGTAACAGCTCATGGTAATCTACAAGAATGCGTCTCTATTACTTTAGAAAATTAAAGAAAATAACTCCAGCCATCACTTAAGAGAGGAAGATTGGACTCCAGCACTGCCAAGTGTGTAATCAGGGAGTATGTTTTACATTAACTCCACAATAAGTGAACCAGGTAGGGAAAACAATAGTGCTTGTGAGAACAATTGGTGAGTCATGTCAGGACACATCTAGGAGTGTATTCCAGCTAACTTAGTCACCTGCACTGACATAAATTCAAGTGACATTTAGGAAGCTTTCTGAAAGTCGCAATTTGTGTACACTGCATGGTCACCCCAAAACTGAGAGAAGTGAAAGATCCTGTTCAGCCACAGATCTTGAAGGAGTAGGGATGGGGGACTGAGCACAGCAATATTGCCAGACATTGAAAAGCTTATAGTGTGTGCATACCTCCATATCATGGTGTTTCCTTTCACATAAAGTGTTCCCAGGGATAACTCATGAAAAACAGGCAAAAAAAGGAAATTCCTGAAGTCCATAAAGCATGCACTTTCTAAAAAGCCTTTTTTGTTGACCTACAGTGAAAATAAAAAATCTTACCACTTTCTTCTCTCTAGCAGGAGCAGCAATAATCAGATACCTATATTACTGGTATTCTGCTTAGTTTTAATCTGTAAGTGATCCATAATACCTGCAAATCATAAAAGTGTATAATGCTGTAGATCTTCTGACTGAATCTAGATGCTCCAAAGAGAATTGATTTGACTGCTTTCTGCTTCTTCCCCACTTCAAATGTGTTTATGGGAAAATTTACCCAATGAACAAAATGTTTTGATTTAGGCCTTTCCGATTTTCTTCATCTAGAAAGAATTCCTGCTTTAGGGAGAACATTACCAGCAGGTCAGATAAGGTGGTCTACACTGATAAGACGGGTCAGGTCTGGGTATCATCATGGGATCTCTAGTACAGGAAAGACATGAACTTATTCTAGCAATTCCATCAGAGAGCCACAAAGATAATGAAGGGACTGCAGCATCTGCCATACAAGAAGAGGTTTAGAAAGTTGGGACTGTTCAGCCTGGAGAAGAGCAAACAAGAAAAGATCTCATCAATGTGTGTAAATCTTTGATGGGATGAATAATGAAGATTGAACTTTCTTCTCAGTGATGTCAATGA
The DNA here is from genome assembly GCA_013396655.1 of Campylorhamphus procurvoides. Taxonomy (NCBI): domain Eukaryota; kingdom Metazoa; phylum Chordata; class Aves; order Passeriformes; family Dendrocolaptidae; genus Campylorhamphus; species Campylorhamphus procurvoides. The sequence continues at coordinate 62,422 of WBMV01004646.1, forward strand.
AATGAACAAAAGGCAACAAGCACAAATTGGCATACAAGAAATTGTGTTTAAACATAAGAGAACACTTTTTATTTCTGAAGGTGGTTGAAAATTAATTGTCCAGAGATGTGGATTCTCCATGCTTGGAGATACCCAAACCTCTGCTGGTTACAACCCTGAGCAACCTGCTGTATGTAACTGACTTTACCTCTGAGTGTTTTCATACTCAATTAGATAGTGTTACTAAAGTCAAACATTTTCTGCCAGTTAACCAACACGGTATTTACTTGAAACAGAAGAAAACAAGGTTTAATTTGTCAGTGTGCATTGTTATGAATTTGGAATCTGAAAATTGAAATTTGAAAGCCACACACTCTCTGAGTGTCTGATTTATTGACTGTCTAGGAGAGATTTTTCTTATATGTGGTTCTTTCTGGCAATCACATGCTTGTCAGAAGTCCTTTTATAAGTCCTTTTAGCCAACCTAGATTTTCTGGAAAAAAAATATATAGAAGAACTGCAAGCAGCTTTCCTCTGAAGTGTTATATAGAGAGGTCCTTATCACCATGAACTGCTGTCTCTACTTTTCCCATCTGACCACTTATGTCCCTTTTAGTACGCTGGGTCCTCTTTCTGCTTTTCATTAAGAATGGACCTATGAGCCTAACAAAAACTATCAAATTGCTCAGTTCATATCTCCCTGAAAATACTTTTCACAGCTTCCTGACAGCCACTGAGAAAGACCAACAAACAAACAAGCAAATAAATTCACATTTAGTATGTTAAAGAACATCCATGAGATTCTTCTTATCCTACTCACTTGTATTTCCCAAATTTCTCTTGATGTCATCTTACATTGAAATGTGTATATATGTATATGTATTGGCATTCATTCCATTTTGTTATTGCAGAGAAATCTCTGAAAAGTAATCTCCTGTTATATGATAATTTGAAGGTCTCCCCATGGCTTCTAGTATTATTTTACTTGACTGTTAGTTAAAGATCAGACAGTTGTTAGGAACAGTCTGTAAGTCCTTTGGGTGATAACTGACAAAGCTTTCATAGTGCGTTTTATATTTATATCCCTTAGCATCAGGCAATAAAATACAAGCTTGTGAAAGCCTATAATTTACTAGGAGATAACAAGTATTCATGTCTATTATTCTTGTATTTACTTTGAATGCCATAAATCAAACTGGGCACAAGATGAAAGAAGCAGCTTATTTTAAGGTGTATGTAGAAAGAGAATTAACACTGAAGACTGTAAGTTTTCAATGCATTTATGGGACTGTTTGTGTCAGTATTTTTTTTCTTGACAAGGGCTGATTCAAGTGCAATAACCCAGGACAGACATGCATGACAAATACACATCCAGATTTGTGATTCTAACATTAATATTAATTTTTTCTTAATATATATGACAAATTTATAAACATAATTTCTTCAGAGAGATATCCTTGTGAAAATTCCATCATCATTGCATGCAACATCTCTGAGATGTATTTTTTTTGCTGTCATGGAACATGTTGCTCAATCCAGTTTAACCTTCTGAGATACTCTCAGAAACTAAACTCCATGACTGGTACAGTGGAATTGAGTTCTTTAGTGCAATATGTTCAAACTAATGGCTACCCTCGTTCTGGAAAACTCAAGCCATTTTTACTAATATTGCTTTATGCTAATCTAGATAAAGCCTTGAACAGTATGTTTAATGTGGCTGATATGGTTTTTATGATGATAAAATTTCAAGAGAGCTTTCCTGCAAGATAGGTAGATACATTCATTTTTGTGTCTGGGTTGATTGCAGCTACTATAGCGATGACAACATAGGCAGGTGATGTTTTAGCACACTTTCAGATTTTTTCAAATTACTTCACGGTATCATTCACAGTTCATTTCCAGCTGTCTCACCTGGTGATATGAATTTACCAACACACTGTTAGACCAAACTAGAGGTTTTTTGAAACTTCCTTGTTACCAGTCTGGTGTCTTTTCCTGCATTAGGACAGTTTCTCTGATGCAAGTTTCTATATATTTATAACACTTCTTGGCAATAGCAGCTGAAGGTGTACTTATCGACCAAAAATCCAACTGTAGTCCTAAAAACATCTACTAGGAAACAATTTATCATCCCATATATGCCTATAGTTGTTTTTTAAAGTAGAATTTGAAAACTAGAATTTAAAAAATAGAACAACAGACAGGAATAATATGGCTGTCTTAAACTATGTTCCATAAATATTTTTCCAGTAGTACTAGAGACAAAATAGTCTACTGAGAGCAGCATTGAAAGAAAGATGAGAAAGAAGGAAAGCAAAGGCAAAAGAGGAAGAGGAAAAAATCTACTTCTGAAAAAATCTTTATGAACTTTATATTTAAATTTCTCCTCATTTGTAATGCATAAATACCACAAAATAAAAGTTAATTTATAATATTACAAGCCTTTTGTACCTTTCACTAGTGTCAGCCATTGGAGAAGAGGTTTACACAGTAATTACATAATTTTATTATTCAGCAGATTAAAAATTTGCATCCATAAAAAGTAACATATTCAAGATAAACAGAGATCTGCTGGTTTTGTTGAATGCAGATCACATGTAGATCACAAATGCATAAATAACTGATCAAAGGTTCAGAATATTGATTTTTTTTTAATTTAAAACAGAGAGAGACATGATGTGGGGAATAGAAGGGAGGTGACTCCTTGTTGATTATCATCAGCTTACTCATCTTAGTAAAAAGAGCTTGATGAATATTCTATATGGAAGATGTAAGTACTACAATTCGTTCTCTTTGGTGCTACAGACCTTCTTTCTATTTCTCAGCTCCAAATAGTTGCAGTATCTACTAAGAACTTAGCTGGCTTGATCAATGTTACCACCCTTCTGCTTCTCTCTGCCAAATTTGCTGTCACCTGTTTACCTAAAATATTACTCAAAAGTTACTTTGCCTCAAGAAAGTTTCATAGATTCCTATTTTAGTATCCTCATAGGATAGATCTGAAAGAGGTGAAGTTCATGCTAATACCTACAGTGTTGGTTGGACATTCAGACATTTGTTCACTCCTTCCGCCTGGATGAATGCTTTTCTTTTAGGCTGCCATATCAAGTACTCATCTATTGTCACTATATATTTCCTGTGAATTTGGAGGCTTGAAAAAACACTGTATAAAGTTTTCAGGGCTTTTAGTTTAGTACTTTCAAGCTGACCAGAGTGAAGAATCCATTTCCCCTTGTCCTGTCACTATATACTCTTGCAAAAAGTCCCTCTGGCTTTCCTGTGGGCTCCCCTCCAGTACTGGAAGGCCACAATCAGGTCACCATGAAGCCTTCTCTTTTCCAGGCTGAACAAAACCAATTCGTTCAGCCTTTCCTGACAGGAGAGGTGTTCCAGCCCTCTAATTGTGTTGGTGGCCCTCCTCTGGACTCACTCCAACAGCTCAGTGTCTTCTTGTGCTGGGGACTCCAGAGCTGGATGCAACACTCCAGGTGGTGTCTCACTAGAGTGAAGTAGAGGGTCAGCATCAGCTCCCTTGAGCTGCTGGCCATGCTGCTTTTGATGCAGGCCAGGACATGATTTGCTTTCTGGGCACAAGGGCACATTGCTGGGTTATGTCCAACCTTCCACCCACCAGCACCCCCAAGTCCTTCTCAGCAGGGCTGCTCTCAATCTGTTCATCTCCCAGCCTGTGCTGATAGTGGGGGTTGCCCTGACCCACGTGCAGCATCTTGTGCTTGATCTTTTTAAATCACATGAGATTCTTATAGCTTGAGCTTGTCCAGGTCCCTCTGGAGGGCATTCCATCCTTCAAGTGTGTCAACCTTACCACTCAGCTTGGTGTCATCTGCAAGTTTTCTGAGAGATAATTGATCCCTTTATCTATGTCATTAATGGAGATATAGTTTAAAGAGGTTCTAGTAGAATCATAAAGTTCTTTGGATTCACAAAGAAGCATAAAAATAGAAGCGAGGTAACCAGGAAAAAACCACTCATAGAACATAGCTATAAATGGTAACAACAACAACAAGGCATTTATAGACTTACACATCATGTGAAGTGGTCTGATGATAGAAATACATCTCTATCACTCAGGTACAGTATTCAAGCACTCCATGTGATACTCTGAGATAAAGCTCTTTCTCTGAGCTTTTCCCTGAATCTCTCATTCTTTCTTCCAGAAGAATGTCAGGAATGGTGACTTAAGAGTTTCACCATTTACCTAGTTTTCCATATCCTAAAACCCTTGTCCTTTGTAAACTGTAATTTCTTTCTGTTATTTAAGATATGGATTTCATTATCATAATAAGTGTATTAGAACAAAGTTGCATCCAGAATTCAACAACATGCTGTCTATTCAAGTGTTCCTTCTGTCTGTGACCTTCACGCAGCAGCTACTCTCCCACATATCAATGAGTTCACAGTGGGAGTAGATGAAAAGAGTGTAGATGATAAGGATGGAAAAAGATTCAAAGCCAGAAGATTTTGAAACTACATTAAACGCCCATTACTATGGCTTATAAGGAGTTAGTAAACATCAGAAGATTGTTCACAGAAGACAGCATACTGAGAAAAAATGTGTTTTTTGCAGAGGAAAAGAACCTTCACTAGTTGTTTGAAGAGATACCTACAGAGCTTACTCTTCAGTTAGAGACATTCAGTATAAGCTTTCACCGGTTGTCTCACCTCCAAGTATTTTTGTTAGTATAGCATGTCTATGTTTTAAATTTACAGGAGAGACGAGGGTAGAGTCAAAATAACCACTCCATGGGAGGTTTTTGGTTTGTTTTTTTTCTTTGCTTTGTTTTGTTTTATCCAAAAATGAATACATAATTTTGAATCTAGATTGAGTGGGGAAAGCAGAACCAACAAACATATATTTCTGGGTGATGTTTCCTTTTTTAAAGCATTAACTATACTAAGTATATTGAGTTATTGTAGTGTTGGTGTGCAATTTTTCAAATTAGAATTTTTAGTTTAGAAAATCCCCTTTTGCTGAGAGCAGAACTTTTTAAGGAAATGCAATTCTTTCCAATGCCCAAAATAAAATTTCTGGTCATAACAAAAAAAGCACCTACTTCTATCTCTTAAACAGTCAGGAAAACAAGCAAGACTAACAGGAAATGGCAGGCTCAGATTCTTCTTGTTCGTTCCTATATGCAAAAAAAGAAATTTCTTATGCCCCATTTCCAATACTCTAAAAACCAGTACTGGACATGTTTTCAGTCTGAAATGGTCTCAGTGTCACCATAATATGGAATGGAAATTATTTTTTAAAAATTTATTCTTTCCATAAAATGATAAGAAATATAAATTCAGGCAGCTGTGTTTTGTATTTTCAAGTCAAGGAAAAAAATAGGTTAGTTAAGAAAATTCTGTAAAGCTCCTTGACATCCTTTTCTGAGAACAGTATATTTGGATCCATGTGGTTTATTAGAAGTGTATTTCCTCTTCAGAAGTACTACTTTAGCAATTTTCTTAGTGGAAAGGTGAAGGACATCAGAAGAAGGCAAATCACCCCAAATGAGCTGAAAATTTAAAGGGCAGACTCTTCATATTCCCAGCTTGTGAGTCTCATATGTAGGATGCTGTACATAGAGAATGAATGTCTTTGTAGGAATAGATACAAGAAGTGCAAACTGTGCTTCCCTAGTCTGCTCTGTCATGGCCAAGTACACTTAGGAATAGCATCTAATGTATTGTGTCTGAGGAAAACGATAGATACATGAGATGCAGTTAAGCGAGGAAAAAACTGCAACATCTTTACAGAACAGCAGAAGAGTGGCAGTTAAAACAATTCCTATAATGATTACATACACAAAGACTTGCAGTTCAATAATTTAACTCAGATAAACTTCATATGGGTGGAGTCCAAATTTACGCTTGAAAAGAATGAGGAAATAAATTGATCTTTTAACATAAATTGACAAACAGGTTTGATTTTTTTCACTCATGTAAATTAGAAGAGGGGTTTTCTTCAGAAGGAATGATAGGCTTTCATTTTTTTCCCACTCTTCTTACATCACACAGTAGTGTAAAATAGTGTCTTTTAATGATTATGTGCATGCAATCTTTAATATGGCAGTAACCATATCTAATACTTCATGCTGGAAGGCTTAAAATAGCAGAATAACAATTTATTCAGTAAGAGGGAAAAACCAGGACATGTCTAACCCGCTTTCATAGATTTTCTCAGAACTTTAAATATGTAGCTTTCTGCTGTACTTAATGGTACTGTGTAGTGGTTGAAAATCATTGTGGTATGACTTATTACAGCCCTGTTTCACCCACAAGGCTTGTACTAGGAAAAAAAGACATTTGTTGGTATACTCCCACATAAAGTTCTGAGTGAATTTTAAGTTTTGATTTGTAGCAGGCCTGAATGAATTGTCCAAGCATCTTCTGTGAGGTACTTCAAGCTTTTGACTCCCATTTAATGTAACAGCACTTGAAGGTATCCAACACCTTTCAGGATCAGAATTTGTATTTTCATGGATATTTGTAATGCTTAAACAGTTGTTAATGATAAATTATCACCTACAGTATAGCTAGCCTTGAGAATATTTCAGTGCCTATACTGAAAACAGCAATTTTGCATCAGAAATCCAGCAAAATCTAAACTCTGCTTTGAAATGTTTATTTTCTTAGTAACAATATGTAATAATGTACAGTGTACACGGTACTATGTCCTGAAGAGCTCAGTTACCAATTCAGACAAAACTTGTGAATTGTTAAAGCCAGCGGTAGTGTTTCCTAAGGTTAGAGGTTTAAGAACATACAAACACATTGAAAACATACTATTTGCCATTTAGGTTGTGGAAACATTTTAATCCCCATAGTTAAAGTGAATTCATAGAATAAGAGCAGATGCTTCTTTTTTTGCAGTCTAAACTATGCCATAGCGGATGATTCAGTAGCTTGAATTGCAGATATTTCATTTTCATCTTAGCTTTTATGTGTAAAAGCTTGGAAGTGTTTCAGCTGTTCAAACCAATTACAATTGCCACTGCTAAATTAAATTTGAATATAGCTTGTTTTACAGTCAGTTGCTTCCTTCTGGTTGTTCTTTTTTTTTTTTTCCCTTTATTTTGGAGTGTGTAACATTTCTGCAGTACTACTAAGGTGAATGATGACAGTAAATGAATGCACAGATAAACTTCTTGCACAGAACTCTGAAACATTCATCATAAAGAAAAGGAAAAGAGGAAATAGTGGGGTGAAAGGAAAAAAAATAAAAAAATTGTAAAAAAATCATCGTTTACTGTTTGCAGGAATGGTAAGAATATCACAACAATTGCCCTTGAAAATATTAACAATGGATGAATCAAATGACAAATTGTCAACATCATGTCAGTAATTATATCAAATAATTGTTTTTCTTTCATGCAAATAAAAATGGAAATCAACATACTTAACAGATGATTGTATGCAGTTTAAGAGAGGGATAAATCCCTTTGAAACAGCTCAGTGTATTTACTCCTAAATGCAAGTAATTAAACAATAAATATTTGGATATATTTGATCCTATCCCTAGGAAAAAATGTCATGCATTAAAAAAAAAAAAAAACCAAAAAAAACATCTGTGATCTTGCTTGACTCCCCATTCAATTTAATTTTCCCACTGCCTGGAAAACAGTTTCAGTTACTACCTTGGAAATTATAACCATTTTGTGTTCTGATATTCAGGAATGAAGAACAAATTATTTGTCTTAACAATAGTTTCAGGGACAGTGCTGTATTCCTTCATGATTAGGGATAGTCATTTCAATGTGCCTACTGAAATAAAGAAATATGATTGTGTACAGGTTTACAGAAGTCTAAGAATATCACCCTGATCATCCTGATGTCACATTTCAATTCACTCAGTATTAGCCGTGCAAACCAGAGAGAAAGAAAATATTCATTTTAAAGAGTAGATATCTGCGGTAAAAGAGAGATAATCTACCCTACATACTTTTTCCTCCCATGCAGTCTTTGGAGAGTCTTTCCACAGAAGTTATATCCTGTTAATAACCTGTTACACAGATTTATAACCAAGTGGCTAAAATGTCTATTCCAATCTCATATGAAAAATACCACAAGGATATGATGCAGAAAAATGCAGCATTAGCTTAAGGATTTATGTATAAAGTTTTTTCATATACAATATGCACAACAAATAGTGACATGGATTTTTAATGTATTACAAATGCATTGGTACCATCTCCTATAGGAATGTTTTCTTTCATTTTATAAATGCAGTTATGACTGCAGTCTCATTTTGCAATGAGTGCATCATTTTAAGCATTTTCCCCACATAAATTAGCTTCACAATGTTTTCCACATCCTTTTTATTCCTTCCTTTACCAGTACTATAAAATATTTTGGCATAATCAGCCTGCTCTCATCTGTCTAGACCTAAATTTTCTTTTCCTCTCGTGATTTCATTGAGTCTGCTACAGCTAGTGCTAGTGCCAGATTCTCCTTGAGGTCTTGTAGCTACCCATATGAAAAGAGCAAAGAAAAAAAGATTTTTTCATTTCCTTATCTAGTACTCAAAGATATTATGGGCTACCTGAATTTGGTTTATATATTCAGAAACTACTGTAATTGGAAATTAACAATTCTCCTAAGAGATTATTTTGTATCTCCAGCATTGTTTGAACTGGACAGAAGCATTGTTTCTATTCTCTGCTGTCCATATGGAAAGATGATGGTTCTATTCGAAAACTGACCCAAGAAATCACTGAGCTTTGCCACTCCCACTGACATGATCTGAAACTGGAGATGTTTACAGCCTGTCTTGGTAAAGCTTACAGGGTGTTCGTATTCTCAGGTTTACCAAAAAAAAATTTCTTAAAGTATTACTTCCAGGGAGGGGTTATATTAAACAAAGATGACATGCTTACAGTTTTAAGATGAAACACTCACTTGTTCTTGGGTAGTACTTTAATTACTGATTTAGAATATGCCTCCAAAGGCCCAACTAGTTTTGCCGTGATAAAATAGCATTGGACCAAACCAGTAACAGTTTAAAATTTAAAAAAAAAAAAAAAGACAAACTAAAAGGAAATCATTTAATGCAGATCACAAGAACAGGTTTATTCTCTAGTAGTTAAGTTTTTTTCCTGAATTCAAGATTTCCTCAAATCAAAAGTGCAGATGCTTTGAGTATTACACACTGGCCCCTCATAAGCATATAAATTGTATTTAGGTGATTTCTAATGGAATAGCATTTGTACCTATGAATCCCCAGAAGTATTTACTGACCATCACTTTGTTTATCTATTCAAATGTCACTCAGAACTTTATATTAGTGTTATGTTAAGGATTAATACTATTGTCATTCAAATAGTAGCATATCTGTGGCCAGTCCTAGTATAGGCTCCTAAAGCATCATTAAATGAACAGTCAACAAGTCTGAGGAGTTTCACTAAAGGTAGCATAACCAAACATTTCTGAACTGATTCAGGACTTTGGGACCACATTAGCATTGTGCCAAACAGAATTAGTTAAATGTCTTAACAAATCAAGTAAGTTATTTCATCTGCACTATTTGCTCTGAGCCCTCAGATCTCAGCAGGCTGTCTTTTAGGGTTTTCCAGAAGATTCTCACAACTGCTTTAAACCTAGGACTTAGTTTTAATCCTCCAGCTTTCTCATAGTATGAGAGCTTGGCTTCATTGTAGTTTAATTACAAACTTTTCTAGTGATCCATTCTGCTAGGCCTTCTGTCATCTGCCTCCAGTCACTCAGAGATGTCCAGTAATGGAAGCAAACAAATATGTACAGGTCCAAGAAAGAAAGAACTTTTTACAGTAGATATTTCATGAATTTGCCAGTTAGAAAACAATACAAAACAAAAACCATGTTGAAGAATGTGTTGACTCTTTCTTCTTAGTGTTCCTTATGCTTAAAATTATTTTATTATCCAAAGTCTTCTCTTTTCCTTGGCTAGTATCATAGATGCAATTCTATTTTGTTATTCCTTTCTCCTGTCTGTTGTTCTGATTTTGATGAATTACTGTTTTGTCAAAGCATCCTTTACTGCAGTAGTACTTCCTTACATTTTGGCTATCCTTTCTTGAAGAACAGCCATCAGTCTCTTGCTATGGATCTCGGAGTAACATCATACATCCCTAAAAATTTATACACTGATGCTTACATAAAGTCAAGATGTTCCATGGTGAGACCACGTCATAAACTCCACCAGAATTCATAAAAAATTCTCTTAGTCCCTCACAAATTCTCATAGCTGCCCATATTGCTCTGTTAAATGCTGAATAGTTAAACTTGTTCTAGGGATTTTTTTTTAGTCAAGAAAAGAATTTAAATAATAAAAAACATTTTTTCCTTTTTCAGAACTGAAATTGCAAAAATTTTCCTATACAAAGTTTGTCATTCATAAATCCATCAAAGACATGATAAAATATTTCTATAGAGTTAGCTTATATGTCTCTCATTGCATGTTTCAAGTGAAAATATTAAAGATAATAGCTTTTAAATACTGTCACTTAGATGATTGCAACAATGAATTATGGTAATTTGTCAATGGTTGCTATATTCTCTCAGTATTATTCAAAACAAGTATTTATTGTGACATTCCTTCCTGTAACTCACAGCATTGTATATAGTCTTTAGTCTTTCCATGTAACTGTGTGGAATAAGTGAATTGTCTTAGATTTTGTGTCAAGAAAAGGTTTTAAATAAAAGTGTTCTTTTCTGCTCACATATTCAGTCAATTTTTAACTCAGAGTTAGGCTGAAAATTCTGTTTGTTGAAAGGCTGAAAATTTGTGTGTTGCTGTTGGTTTAAACAAAAATCAAGTTTTAGCTATGTAATGCTCTGTGTGAAATAATTCCATCTATGTCAGTATACCAACATGTTTTGAAATGTACACTGAGAATCCAAGATTGGAATGCATCCCATTTTCTTTAGATCCTTTTTTGGCTTTAGTTCCAAAGGACATATTTCAACAGGGGGTTTTCCCTGACATAAAAACCATTTTAAGTACATCTGAACACTCAGTCCTTCATCTAGGTAACAAACTATTGTCTTCTCTGCTCTGTCAACTGTTAGTGAAGCACTACAGTAAACCAAATATCTGAAACAATTCAACTGAAAAATTCAAATTAAAATAAACATAAAAACTTTTGCTGCCTAGATTCATGTAGTAGTAATATAAAAATGTTACATTTATGTGATGGAGGGAAGGGAAAAGGTTTGGTTTTTTTGTTTTTGGGGGTTTTTTTAAGGATAAATATTTATCAAATATTTTAGATCCTGACTTGACTTGCATCCTCTTAGAAACAAAAATGACTACTTAACTCCTTGTTTTCACTAGTACTAATTTTTAAAGAATTTTCCCTTCATTGAAATGAAAAGAAAGTTAATTCTGTGTTAAATCCTCTTTTCTTCTAAATTGAACAACATATTTTGTATTTAATTCATGTAGTTCTGTTTGTTTCTGAAAAAAAAAACAACAACAACAACAAAAAAACAACAAAACAGATATGAAACGGATATGTGAACAACACCACACCACCAAGGAAGGAAGGAAGGGACATAAGGTTGTGTGAATATGTGGTCTAGTCATGTGTTTTGTACCACAAAAATACTGAGTTGCTAGTGAATGTAGATATCTTTTTATTCCTGATGTAGCTATATTATTTTTAAAGAACCACTCCACATACCACATCTCATTAAAATAAAACAAAATATTTAGACAATTTTATTTCCTGATCAGTTATACTAAATGTTCTTGTTCTATATCAGAACAGATTATTTTTCTGTTTAAAATCTGAATGTGGATAATGTAGGAATATATCTTTTCTTTAACCTCTTTCTTCTCCATGTTATTTCTTCAAGGTATTTCCAAGGCAAGAATAAATGGTTGCTGTGGTGTTGATGGATATAGTTTCAAGACTGAAAACGTGCTATAGCAGACTACCTTTCAATTCTAGCAAATCTCATACTCAGTTGATTTGGAAGTAAATAGGGAATCATTTTCATGCCAATGAAATTTCCATATTTCAAAAGATATTCTTGTTCTGCATGATGGTGATAAAGAAAAGTTTCAAATTATGAAAGAAAAATGCAGAAGACTCAACTGGGATACCGAATATCTTTTTCAGGCCCCTCTTCAGAGAGAGACTGAAAAGAGGCTTGTCTGAGTCTTCTGTTTATCTTGTTATTAGCTGAGTGTGAAAAGGAATGTCTTAATGTATAAGAAATGTTTACTGTGGAGCTAAGAAACATATGCCAAAGATTTTTTTTCCTTGAAATTGGTAAGTTTTTATAGAATTATTTGATTTGCTTGAACAGGCATCTTCCAAAAAGGAACAAAAGTAGAAAATTCCCATCCAGTTTAGACAGCTGGTGTAAATGACATTACTGCCGCATAGCTGTTTGACAGTTATACTTGTGTTAATACTTATAATACTTAGGTGTTAATTATAGCATCTCAAGTTTAAGCTCTTTTACTTTATGCAGGGAAGAACTGTTTAAATCACAGTATTGATACAGCAAAGGATATTCCAAAAGTTAAAACAAAAATTAATAATTTCATGCATGAATAATCAAACTTTATGTCCTAATGTAATCATGCAGGAAAGAATCAGAAAACTCTAATATATTCAGGTTCAAAAGAAAGACAAGGAAGTAGAACAATGATAAATTATGGGTTCTTTTCCATTTACTCAAGAGAGCTGGCTAAAACACTGTCAGCTAAATGGGTCATCTGACTTCTCACTGTAGAATAATTTTTTCCTAAGGTTTTCCATCAGTGCTTATTGTACCTCATCTTTTCACAGCCCTGCAGCTGAGAGATTGCTAATGGGATCTCTTAGCTAGCTCAAAAAGGTGTTTTCACATGCTGCAAGCTCTGCCAGTTCACCTGCATAAGCATGTCACTTTCCCCACCCTGTGGCCTTTGATTCAGAGCACTCAGATTCTGCACAGGCTTTCCACTTAGTTTTGCATCATGCTGTTGGCTCATGCTGTTCACCACTAAACCTCTTTTCTCCCATGGTCTTTTGGCCTTTTCCTAATGTCTCTAACTAGCAATGACAAACTGACCATAGGATTTGATTTTAAGTGTCATTTTTACAGTAAAGGGTAGCAAAGGAGTGTGCAAATTTGAAATATATAATGCCAAATCTATCATCATCAAAATACTTGACTGAATTTGATATTTATTAGATTGCAAAGCATGAGCTATAGTATAAAAAACAAATGTTAAAATTCTTCAGTAAAAATGGACTAGTATAATATGAATGATAATCAGGTCCTCCTTTTTCTCATTCTTGCATAGCACAACAAATAAAGAAACAAGTCCATTAAATATAAGAATATTTCACTATGCCAGGTTACTCAGGACCCGATCCACTCTGGCCTTGAACACTGCCAGGGATGAGGCATCCACAGCTTCCCTGGGCAATCTGTTCCAGTGTGTCAGCACCCTCACAGCAAAGACCTTCCTCCAAGTATCTAATTTAAACCTACTCTCAGTTTCAATCCATTTCCCCTTGTCCTGTCACTATGTGCTCTTGTAAAAAGTCCTTCTCCATCTTTCTTGTAGGCTCTCTTAAGGTACTGGAAGCCTGCAATTAGATCACTGTAAGACACCAGATCGGTTATTATGGGCTCTGAACCACCTTGTCTGTGTGTGTGTGTGTGTGTGTGTGTGTGTGTGTGTGGAGGACGCAGGGGTGGGTTGAACNGTCGAACCTCACAGAGATGAGGTGGTGTTGTATCCCTCATGGCAGCCCCTGAGCCCACATGATGAAGCCCTGGAGCAACTGCCAGTCACAAACAACCTGGAGAAATGATAACCCTACACACCTCTTGGGGCCCCTGACCCAGGTTGGCTTGGCAGCGACAGTGAGAACACAACTCCTCCCCTTGGCCTGGGACCCCAGAGTGGCCAGGGGGTTAGAGGTGGAGTAGTGGGCACAGTAGATAAAAGAGGAGCACACACAAGGTCTCCATTTGGCCTCAGCCTGCCCTCCTGAAGTTTACCAACATGTGACTTCTTAGTGGTAACTACATTTTTCTCTCTTCATTCTTTCTTCTCCTAATCTCTCTTTCTTTCCTCTTTTCTTCCTCTTGTGGGTAACTTAAACACCTATTTTCTGTATTTCACATAGGTTTTGCGTTGGTTTTTGCCTAGTAGCTTGGTATTAAGCACAATGCTTCCATATTTTCCTTGGTCATATAGTGCTCCTGGAAACCCTTTGTGCCAAAGCACCTGTTTTCTCACCAACCTAAATGAAATCTAAAGACTGTGTAGCTTTTTCTTCAGACATGAACTCAATGCTTGAAAAAAATCAAAGGCTTTGCAAGAGTTTGTGTGGGATGAAATCTCTTGAAGTCTGAAATTAAAGTGTACACCTGGTAAAACTTGGAGCTTCTGGAGACCAGGGTGTAACAGTCACCCTGAAGCCTTTTTTTTTCCGGCCTGAACAAACCCAGTTCTCTCAGTCTTTCCCATATGAGAGGTGCTTCAGTCCTCTAACCATCTTAGTTCCTTTCCTCTGAACTTTCTCCAACAGGTCCATGTCTTTCTTGTGCTAAGGACCTCAGAGCTGGATGCTGCACTCCAGGTGGGATCCCACCAGGGTGGAAGAGAAAGTCACCAGCATGTCCATCAACCTACTGGCTGCAGTACTTCTGTTGCAGCCCAGAACAAGGCTAACTCTCTGTGCTGCAAGCACACATTGCACAGAATCTTCCTGCTTCTCTGTGCTTAAAGAGAAAACTGTTTGAAAAGTAGCTAAGTAATTTTGGGACCAGTAATAGCTTTCTACAGCTGCCAGCCCATCCTTTGACCAAAGTCTCTTGAGGCAGGAACTAAATCTGTCTCTCTTCAAAGGCAATCCTTTTCACAACCAGTCTCCAATCCTAAATCACGGCCTGCAGGTGCTTTTATAACAGAACTATTAATTAATTATAGCTTTTCAACTAAGAAAATAAAATTGTAGTTCTCATGTCATAAAATAGCCACCATGAAGATTAAGAGGAATTCTAGCTTTATCACACAGGTCACGCTTTGATGTGGTCTCACCATTTCTTTGGAGTGGATTGAAGCAGGCAAGCTTTAACCATTCTGACACAGCCATGAGATGAAATGGTACTTTATTAATGGAGGATGGAAGACTCTGCTTCTTTTCTGTTTCTGCTGTTGACTCCAAAACACTCTCAGGTCTTTCCCCAGTTAGAAAACTGACTCGGTCCCCAGTACATGAGTACAGTAGCTGGCCCCTGGGTCCTCATTGTTTGCCCAGTTGCTGGCATCTTGACATGCCAGTCACTTATGCCCACAGCCCCTCTGCTGTTGCTAGAAACTCAGCCCTACGAACACACACAAGGGTACACATATGCATGCACATGCTCACACACAGTGTAGTTCACGATAGTTACCCAATCTGTACTTAAATCCTCTCATCTCCTCATGCACAGGGACTCAACGTTTACAGAGAAATCTTGCCAGTAGTTGGACCAGACCTATACACTTACTTGTAGATGACCTCTATCTCTATAGCCTCTCAGTTAGCTGGCCTGGACTTCCTGCCTTCTCCAGGAGATAGCTTGCTGAACCTTTTGTTTCTTCAGTGTAGGCCCAGACTTACTGTCCTTCCAATATCTGGCTCCCAAATCTTTTATCCTAGTTGCCAGATAGTCCAGCTTAATTTTCACCAGCGGGTGCACACACCCCAACTCAACATGCAGGTTCATTGGATTCTGTAGCTGCTGGTACCAGAGATAGACAGAAAAACAGACAGAGAGACCTTCCGGTCTGATTCCTGTTGCTGGCATGCAGCATAAAGGCCTCAATACACACATACACACTGAAGAGTCCTCTCATGAAGAAGAGGAATTGGAAATTAGTTCGATAAGGAGAGGACAGGCTGCACTGACTGGGTGCTAGGAATGGCCTGAGCAGTCACTTGACTGCATGGATGGAGGTAGCTAAATTAGAGTAATAGGGAGCAATCTTGAGTTAGCTTCAGCAAAGAGAACATACATGCTTCATATAAAAGATTAAGCCAATTAAAAAAAATTAAAAGAGATGAAAAACTTCTCTGCTTTGCCTAGCAGGACTTACCTATATCTGTTGCTGAGAAATTACTATGCTGTTCATCTTCATTCTGCTCTTTTCCCAGTAAAAACAAGATTACAGCATTTTGACCTGAATAAATCTCTATTCAGATTTGTATCCTGTCTAATCTATATTGTAAGTTTATTGAAATACATTCAACTAATCTTTTTTTTTCCCCTGACACAGACTAACATGACTCTATATTCTGAGCTCAAGGAATTAAAGAGAGTATAAAACATTCCAGTCAAGCCTCCAAGAAACCTGAGAGATTGTAGCGGATGTTGTTCTTCTTGAAGGGATTTCTTTTTGTTTTTCTCATTATTTTAAAAATGGATAAATTGTTAGTATTCTCTGGCAGTCATCTTGAAAACTTCCTGCTTTTCTATATTCTTTAAAATTACTTTTTCCTCCCAGAATTCAACATACAGGAACTTAATATCTTGTACTACTCAGTGAGGATCTTCAAGCAAATCATCAAATCATTTTTTCCTTTCTGTCTTCTTTGACAGTATATTATCAGCAGTTGCAGTGCTTCTAACATGTCTTGATGAAAGTATCTATTTTAGGGAATAGGAAGATTTTTTTTTTCAGGAGAAGAAATTTAATTAACTCTTTAATCAGTTCACCACAAAATATATGGACCTGACCTCCAGCAGTGAAAGCTGGGGCATAAGAGCAATCAAAATAGTAATGATCTGTTGTTGTTGATGATAAAAATAACAATAAATAATAATGAAAAGTGATGTTCATAATAATTCACAATGAGTAATTTATTTGATAAATTTGGAAACATTGGGCACTCTTGGAATATCTACAAGCAGAATAAAATTTCCCTGAAAAGGTATTTTCATCAGTATATCTTTTGGCACCCAGAAAGTTTTGAGTTAGGTAATGGATAGTAGTACAAGTAGTCCTCATGAGACAAGTGGTATGACATTGTTTTTCACTTATTAGAGAGCTATTAGTGGTTAAGGCACAGCAACAAGAACAGGATTCAGTTTTTTTTGTTTGTTTGTTTACAGGAACAAAGTTATTTTTCTATTCCCACATGTGAATGCAAAATTTTAAAATTCATACTCCGCAATTATGCATTCCACAAATATCCATAAGTTGAAATAAAAGAAGTACATATTTTTCTATTAGAAAAAAAATTGCATGTATTTTATTTACATTTATTATTCTTCAGCATTCTTTTTTATTTCAATAGCATTTTCATTATTATATCCTATGTAGCATACAAAAGTATATTACATGACAAAAAATAGTAATGAGTCTCATTTCACAAGGTTAGAAAGGTTAGAAAAAGGCTGACAAGACAAACTGGTGGCAGAGGTGGTGTCATATGAGCTTTCAGGCTGTTAGGGTCCTCAGGAGGTCTCTAGTGCACCCTTACACAGAGCAGAACGAGCTGTGAGAACAGACTGGTCAGGTCTCTGTTCAGAAGAATCCAGTCTTGCAACCCACCCCTAGTGCATATCTCAAAGTGCTTGAAAACTAGTAGTTTTTTTTTTCTGAATACCTTATACCATAACTGAGAAACATTAGTCTATATTTCAAGAGTATATTTTTTGGTTCCCTGTTTGTATTTCATCTTGAGCAAACATATTTAATGTAACCCATATGAAGCATGTGCAGAATTTTCTATGTTTCTATTACTGAACCTCCTCAGCTGATCTGAGTGTAGTGAGAGAAAGGGGTGCAATAGGTATGTTTGTGCTCAATGACCTTTGAGTTCTTATATATCCTGAGCTGCTCATTCCACGATAACATAACTTATTGGCTAAGTTATTCCGTATCTCAAGTTCATAGTTTCACTTTTATGTATGATTGTTTCATTGTTACATGCCCTGTGCTGTAAAGAGAGCAGTTATATAATGTGATTAAAAGACCTGAAAAAGCTGTGAATTTTCATCTGCTCTGGAAGATCACACAGCACAAACTTTATCATACAATCAGAATTCCCTGACAGCCCCATTTTAATCTGCTACTTCTAAAAAGAAAGAAAATAGATATCTTCTCTCTTATTTTAATGTACCAGTCACTACCAAAGTTCTTGGTCATGGATGCTGATTCCTAAACAATCGCTGGTCTTGATGGGACTGAACTGTACAGGTTACAGTCTGCGACTGATGATTTCAAAGTCAAATGGCGTTATTAAGAGAATTGCTATAGTTTACCATGGGTGCTCATGTAGTCAGCAATGTAGAAACTGTTCTCTCTCCATAAAGTGTGAAATGTACTCTTTCTTACTTTTCTTCTTACTAGTGCTGGTGCCAGAGGCCACAATAAACCTGTACAGTGAGTGAATAAATTGTTCTTCCTCGTCTCTTTTAACTTTCAAGAGTTAAAAAACCACTGTACCTAGCAGTACTCAAACGCTTTCTTCTTCAAGTCCTGCCTAGTATTACTCTCTACTGCATATAGTTTCTCAGCTCAAGAGTAAATTCAAAATGAAGTAGATCTGTTGAGTTGTGTAAACTGTGACTGTACAGGACATGGCTTTGTAGAGCAGTAATAAAAGTAACACTACCTGGCACTTTAAATAAAGTTATTTAATTCCTCATCATTTATCCATAATAGGAGGGCCAGAGTTTGATTTCCAAATCCCTGACTGCCAAAAGGTAGGGTTTCTTAGCATAGTCAGTGGAACTTTCTACTTCTTCTTTTTCCAAGTGTACTCTTTATTCACACAAAGATGTATGTGTTAAGGCCTATTCAATCCAGCCTGAGATAACTGAGTGTATAAACCAGGAACCTAACATCCTGTAATGGAAAAGAGATAGCCTACCTAAAAATTACACTTCCAAACAGTAGACCTGGTTTCAATAACTATGATGAAATTTTCCAGTCTCAAGAACAGGCACTTAAAGAAGGTATCTCCATTTAAAACTTGAATTCAAATATCAGTGCTTGACAACATTTTTGGTAATCAATGGGAGAAAAGAAGACATGTTGAAGTCAGAATTTCATTAAAATAAGTTAATGATGCTTAATTGGTTATCTGAAAAAAGTAGTTTTCCAGCTCAAAAAAAAAAAAGTGCCAGACAATAAAAGTTGAAGTTGTATCTGCTTGCCAAAGTTCACTCTTGAGGACAAAGGAAGGACATGAAAATCTTATATTTCAAGAATTATTGGAGTAGAGCTCAATCAGGGTTTGTCAAACTTTTTTCTTTGTACTCCAACTTGGACTAAAATAATAAACTTTCCTCTATTTCAAATATATGAAGAATAGAGGAAAAAATAAATCTTTCCTTTTTTTAACTCTTCTCTACCATTTTGGTCCATGGATGCATAGTTCTAATATACTTTTCTTGCTGATGGAGGATGTCTTCTCTTTATCTTGAGAAATAATATTTTGACAGGTCAACACTTAAAAAGTGTTAAGAAATTGTAATTATGACATGACTATTTTTTCAAACATATTTAAAACAGTTAAGTATTTAGGAAAGACTGAGTTCTAAGGTGACTACAGTGCCACCAATTCAAGTTGAAGAACACAGCAATACTTTGCCAGTTTTTAATTAATTGTTACGTACTGGAAGAAATTCTCTCTTTGCAGTCTGTATGACAAAAGTTGTTCTTGAGTGTTTAACAAAGCTAAAAGCCAAGCTAATTCTTCTTCATTTGATTTGATGTATTAAAGGGAGATCTGAAGTAACACCAATGAACTATGGTAACATACCTTTCCACAACGTATGTGGTATTCCGTGTTCTTGGTTTCTTTACTCAGAGCTCATTGATAATCTTGTAGCAGTTTCAGTTTTGTTTGGTTTTTTTCATCAGTCCTGTTTCCCTGATTCACCATCAATTTACCAAATATCTCAGTGTAAAAAATGGTGCTGACTAGGGATGCTAATGGGCTACAAGGAATTAAATTCTCTATGACAGCTGTGTCTTGTGTAAAAGGCTTATATTCCCTACTTCTACATATTGCGAGGTTTAATTGCATTTACACATTCACATCTTAATAGAAACATTCTCTGAAGATCATCAACTTTTTTTAGGAAATCATAAGGAAATTTGCAAACAATTGTGGATCTATTTGTTCTATTGATTTCATTCTTTTGTACACAAAAATCTTCAGTATTCTTATACCAACTTAAAAGGGATTTTGTAATGAGTACACAGAAAATGTGGCACAGTTTAACATAAGCAAGGTATTTAGCAACTCACATCATAAAATATGACAGAATTCCTACCTTCTTAAAAGATTTTATAAGTTTAGAAGCAAGCAAATTTTTAATAACAATTAATTTAGGTAACTTTATTCACATCCATTATTTTGACATGTCTTATACTCAGTATTTATAGCAGACCCACAATTTTTCTGTTGTTTTGAAACTACTTTGAAACTACTAAGAAAGTTTAGATTTTTGTCAGCTACAGACATTTCTGGTGAAAACTCTTACCTGGCATGGTAATGTTTGGATTTACTTGTTTTAATATGAATGACTCCATACTGGAATACAAAACTTCTGTATTATATATCATCTTTGAGTCATGCTAAGCTTATCAAGTACAAGTGTATCACTGCTTTACTGCTTGATGTATAATTCTACACTTTAAGAAAATATAAAGTCTGGTTACCTTGGGATTTTATTATTACCACCTCATCTCATCCACTGTTTTCAGACATAGTAGTAGTGAATTATGGGTTTTCAGTATAAGAGTTTGAAACATTTTCTCAAATCCCTTCCCACATCTGCAAGCCTAAGACATTGCTCAGTTTTGTACTAATTCTACTCTCATCATTTTTTCTTAGGTGTTTTCTTCCATTTTGTCATGGATGTATTGTAGATCTGGGTAGAAGGAATAAATAAGGCTTTCTATTATATGCAATAAATAGTTTATTTCCTTAATTTATGTTTGCTTATGTGCTTTTTTTAACCATTCATAATCTCTGATTTCTTTTGAAAGCGAGGAAGCTGGTCTGGGAAGGTGTGAGAGAAATGGACTACACTGACCATGCAGCCAGTGATAATTTATTTTTGTTCTTGTGATGAAAGTAGTTTATTGTCTTGCTGCCTTAGCTGTCTCCAAGACAATATTGTAATCTACAATTCTTATGGATTATGAAATTTCTCAATCAAAAGAAGGAAACTAAACATTAGAGTGCAAAATATAATTATTTCTTTGCCATTTATCTAGAAAATCAGGTTAGAAATTTTCACTTTTCATTGATATAAAGCAAAATCCTTTGTTAATCAGAAAAAAACATTATGCTGGTATAAGAACATTTTGTCTTCTTTTAACATAAAACACATAAAGACTACTCTTCTTACTCAATTCTCTCCTTAGATTCCTTTTCTTCCTTAAAATCTTAGAGAAAATAGCTAGCTAATGCTTTTGTCTCTCATGGAAGACAGAATGCAATGCTCTTCCTGCATCATGCCTTGCTCTAATCCTGTTGAATAACCATGTACTTTCATTGAAGTTGGTTTCATCTGTTATTTTGTGTTCTAATATCTTGTTGCTCCCCTAACCGTATTGAATTTTCTCTTTATAAGCTGCTCAAGAAGGGTTCCTCTGTAGAGGAACAACATCTTCCCCAACACATGTAAATTAACTCCTGATATTTAGCTTAATTAGAAAAAAGTAAAGGTACCTGTTTCATGTTATCTTTGCTTTTATGGAGACTCGGAAGGAGGCAAAATATTTGCACCAAACAGATGGGTTTGTGCTTCTTTTTTTTTTTTTCCTCCTCCTGTATGAGTTAGATATATAATGTATATATTAAGCTCTCTGCATGAAACATTAGTGATACAGGATTTTTCCACTGAAACAATATTTTGTTTCACAATATTTTGGGATATTTTATGTGACTGACTCATGTGGCGAGAAGGTGGCAGTTTTGACAGAACTTTTTTCCTGTTGAAGCTCTGCAATTTCTACAGGTATTACCCAGTACTACAAGAACTTATTGCTGTAACCATATAATATCTAAATATATAGCATACATTAAAAAAACATTAAAGTCATAACTTTTTCTTTAGCTATGTGCAAAATGTATGAATACCAAGCAAAAATGTATGAATACAATAACTTAGATGCAGCTGTGAATATGAATTTCTTTTCTTCTCCATTCCTATTTTTAATATTGATAATCTACTGATAGTATATCCCAGCTCTAATCTTAATATTCCCTCCTGTTCACAGTACTGCGACTATTTTTTTCAATAAATGGAAAAATGAGCCAGATTTCTCCTTTTTCTTTCCATATACTATGGTGGTTTTGATTGCTTAATCAACAAAGATGCAAGAAATTGAGTATTTATATTTAAAATGCAAAAAATCAAGAACTTAAGATGGGGTAAGCATGATTTTTTCTTGAGTGTCTTGAAGAATTTGGTTTTTGTCTTATGACTTTTGAGTTCTTCCATTATTGTCCCAAATTATACTGCTAGGGTAAGCACATGTAGTGTCCCATTGGTCTAGTCAAAGCATTATGAATTTGTGGACTTACATTCTAAGACAATTCCAGGTCTGATTAAAGAAACATGGAATAGTTAGATTTGGAAAGGGCCTGTGGAGATCATCTAGTCCAACCCTTCTGCCAAGGCAGGGACATCTAGAGTAGGTTGCACCGAAAAGCATCCAGGTGAGCTTTTGAATGTCTTCAGAGAGGGAGACTCCTCTCTAGGCAGCCTGTTCCAGTGCTCTGCCACCCTCCATGTAAAAAAGTTCTTCCTCATGTTGAGGTGGAATTTCTTGATTTTTGGTTTAGGGCCATTGTTCCCTGTCCTGCTGCTGGGAACCACTGAAAAGAATCTCTAACTATCCTCTTGACACTTGCTTTTGAAATATTTATATGTATTGATGAAACTCCCTGTCAATCTTCTCTTCTCTAGACTAAACAGACCCAGCTCCTTCAGTCTCTCCTCATAAAAGAGAAGTTCCAGACCCCTAATCATCTTTGTGGCTCTCTCCTCAATTCTCCCCAGTGTCTCCTTATCTTTCTTGAACTGTGGAGATCAGACTTGAACACATACTTGAGATGTTGTTTCACTAGGGCCAAGTGGAAGGAGAGATTTGGGTCCCTTGACCTGCTAGCCATACTCTTTCAGGTGCACCCCAGGATACCATAGGCCTTCCTGGCAGCAAGGGCACACTGCCAACTCCTGGTCAACTTGTCATCCACCAAGACTCCCAGGTCCTTCTCTATAGAGCTGCTCTCTAGTGGGTCAGACCCCAGTCTGTCCTGATACTTAGGGTTATAACTCCTCTGGTGCAGGACCCTCCACTTGCATTGGTTGAACTTCATTAGGTTTTTCTCCAGCTTGGCAAGGTCTGGCTGAATGCCAGCACAGCCTTCAGGTGTTTCATCCACTCCTCCCAGTTTTGTGTCATCAGCAAGTTTTCTGAGGGTACATTCTATTCCTTTGCACAGGTCGTTGATACACACGTTGAGTAAGCCTGGACCCAGTACTGGTCCCTTGAGAATGTTCCTGACTATAGGCCTCCAAATGGATTTTGCTCTGCTGATCACAACACTCTGAGCTCTGCTGCTCAGTCAGTTCTTGATCCACTTCACTGTTCATTCACCTAGCCCACATTCCCTGAGCCTACTTATGAGGATGTTGTGGGAGACAGTGTCAAAAACCTTGCTGAAGTCAAGATAGACAGCATCCACTGCTCTCTCCTCACTGACCCATCCTGCCATGCCATTATAGAAACCTATCAGATTGGTCAAGCATGATTTTCCCCTGGTAAATCCATGCTGACTACTCCAGATTATCTTCTTTTACATGCTTAGTTATGACTTCCAGCATGCTCTGTTCCATCACTATTCCAGAGATGGAGGTGAGGCTGACTGACCAGTAATTTCCTAGGTCCTCCTCCGCATATGTTTTGAAGATGGGAACAATGTTGGCTTTTCTTCAGTCACTAGGTGCCTCTCCTGTTCTCCATGATTTTTCACAAATAATGTAGAGCAGCAGCAACAACATCTGCCAGCTCTTTCAGCACTCTTGGGTGCATGCTGCCAGGGCCCATGGATTTATGACTGTGAAGTGTGCCTAGCCAATCTCTAACCCGACTCTTTACAACAAAGGTGAAGCCCTTCTGTCTCCAGCCGTCCTCTCTTACCTCCAAGGTCTGGTATTCCTAAGGGCTGGCCTCAGCAGTAAAGACTGAGGCAAAGAAGACATTCAGTAATTCCAACTTCTCCATGTCTTCTATCACTGATTTGGTTTAGCAGTGGCCCCACATTTTCCCTAATCCTCCTCTTACTGCTGATGTACTTATAGAAGGTCTTCTTGTTGTCCTTGATGCACCTTGCCAGAATTAATTCCAAGTAAGCCTTAGCTTTCCTTGTTACTCTGAAATATTCCTACAGTCCTCCCATGCAGCTTGTCCCTTTTTCCATATCCCATAAAGTTTCTCTCTTCTGTTTGAAATTTGCTAGAAGCTCCTTGCTCATCCATACAGGTCTCCTGCCTGCTTTGCTTGATTTCTTGCTCGTGGGGATACACTGGTCTTGAACTCTGTGGAAGTGATATTTGAATATTGACTAGCTATCTTTGATCCCCTCATCTTCTAGAGGCCTAACCCCCAGGATTCCTCTAAGTAGGACCTCTAAGTAGGTCTTTGAAGAGAACAAAGTTAGCTCTCCAAAAGTTCAGGGTCCTAGCTATACCCAGGAAGAAGAGAGGTTTTCGGAAGCACTGGAGGCTTAATCTTCTGAGCTCTAGCGATGTTTCACTTCAGGCACCCCTCTCCCTCTGGCAGGGTACCAGTGCTGGCAGGGCAGGGAAGGGCAGTCTCCCACACTTCAAACTGTGTGATATGAAAAATTTGGCAAAACATCTTTCCCATTTAGCTAAAACTACAACACAGAGAGAGCACATCCTATATTTCTGAACATAGTCACAGGAGAGGGCAGAAGGAAAGAAGCAGGAAAAAGTCTTTCTAAAAATACATATTTGAAAATACAGAATATTAACTTAATTATCATATAAACACAGAATGGTTCTTGAATGTATATGTATGTATATATATGTATATAATGAAGCTACATGGTAGGAACTGGAATGGTTACTAGCACTAATCACCCTCATAGGATACAGAAACAGATTTCAAGGTAATTCGACAAGTCGGATTTAAACCTGTGCGAGGACTGTTAATTTCTTTTTAGCTTTATTTTTTGTTGTCTTCTGAAGCAAACCCCTGTGTACAATTTCATTTTGCATGTGTCTGCATTTCCTCAAAAGGAATACTTTTTGAGGATTTAGATTCCTGGTCTGTGATTTTTGTATTTATCTCACAAACTGAACAAGCTTAATGATCTACATAACACTTGTACACAAACAAAAACAAAATATATTTTTAAAATATTTTCCATCTTGATAATAATGCAGAATTTGAAGTTCCCACCCTTTCAAAGTCCCATATCTGCCAGAATTTTTTTTCTTTTTTGTGTGTCTACTTCAAATTGACAGAAATTATTACACAATAGGACAGTCCTCAAAAGCCTAAAATTAAACCCTCTGTGCTTTTCTGGTGCATTGCTTTGGCCCTGACTGGCAGCCAGTTCCTCACTCCTACCTCTCACAGGATAGGGAAGAAAATATGAAGACTGGTAGTGGAAAAAATTCATGGATCAAAATAAAGACAGGCAAATAACCCACCAGTTACTGTCATGGGCAAAACAGACTGTGCTTTGGAAATTTAGTTTAATTTATTGCTGATTAACATAAACATTTAAATACAGATTGAAATATCCAGAAAAAAAACCCAAACATTTAAGGAATTATAGAAAGCACCTCTCCACTTCGTAATCTTTACCTACCTTGTTAGTACTGCAGATTGCACTCCGTCTCTTCAGTGAAGCACTGGAGGCTGGTGTCAGCGTGTGACAGTTTGTTTCTGCCACTTCTGTTTCTTACTCTTTTCTCTCACTGCTCTTTTCTTCTTGCTCACTTCTGCTGCTCTAGTGTGGGTTGTTCAAAGGCCACACTCCCTTCAGGGAAGTACCTTTTCCAGCATGTCCCCTCCACAGCCTGCGGACCCTTCAGAGGTCTTACCAACTCTACCATGAAGCACCTCCTGCTCCTCTAGCCTTGGTATTTACCCCATTTCTCCCCCACCCCATGTTTTTCCTTTTCTTAAATATGTTGCCCAGAGGCCTCACACACTTGGTGGAAGGGCTCAGCTATGCCCTCTAATGAGTCCAGTATGGGGCAGCCTCTGGCGTCTTCTCACAGAGACCATGTCTGCAGTCCCACCACTGTCACTGTTGCAGGATCCTATTCAGAAACACCCAAACTGACAAGAACATGCATTCAGTTCCACCTAACTCTTCTGCAAGACAGATTTACCAAAGAACAAGAGGGCTTTGGCTTTTCTTACTGTTTTTATTGATGGTGGTGGGTTTGGGGGTTCTTTTTATTTGTTTGCTTTGAAATTGTTAATGCATATGAAGAAACAGACTTATTTAGGGAGCAAAAAAAAAGAAAACAGAAACTAGAGGATTGCAAACAGAGGATAAACAATGGAATAATTATGAAAAATATTTTTGTTTAGTTAAATAAAATGTAACCAACAAACTTTAAATACTTTTTTAATTCAATACTATGTGCTTTTTTAAATCAGATAATATGGGTTATAAAATACTGGGAATACCTTTATTTCATTTAGTCAAGAAAAATCAACTCCACCAAGTACAGTATAAGTTTTATCTTTCTTTGCTGAATAGCAGTGCTTCCTCCCAGTGGATGATGTCAAATAGAGTGCATACAAGTGAATAAAAAATAATTTGTCTTTTTTTTTTTAAACTCCCTACTTTTGGCCCCCTACTTCTTGTCATTTTTGATACAATTAAGGAGTATGCCACAAATTTTTTATTCATCCTTGTCTAAAGTTACTATAAAAAAGTAACTATAAAGCTACTTTTCCTGCTTTTCAGACATTGTGTTTGTACACTAAATCCTGAGTACCAATAAAATAAAACCAGTCATTGTTTTCTTAGCTATAATCATGTTTTGCTTAAAAATTAGGACCTGCTGCCATGCAAATGTTATGTGAATCCAGATGTTTATTTCATATTCAGTTCTTGATTCCCATTTATGTATTTTCAGGGTTATTTTTTGTTTGCAAAGCAAAATTATGTTGCTTACACTGCAGCTGACAAAAACAGCCATTTTCACTTCTATGTAAATAAAGATGTCTTTAAATCAAGTGCAAAGTAAATGCCCACTCTCACTGTTTAATAATCTTTTACTTGTTTTTCAGATAGGTTGCTTGTAGTTATACACAATAAAGTGCTCTTCAATTAAAAAATATTTTAATATGCTCACAGGTCACTGGATATTCAAATTCTTTATCAAAAATCAAGGATTACTTTTTTAATTGCTTTTGAAATGTTTACCCATTCCAGTTCCAAAACTACTTATCTGAAAGAAGTGGATTTTAAGCTCTCTCCTATAAGCTGGAAGATAAGCTTATTTTATATTTGCTTATGAGGGATTTATGTAGTTAGTGTTTACAGAAGTTTATGAAAACAAAAAATCTCTCTATAAAAACATTGTGTCTTCAATGTTGAACATGGGAAATTGCCATGATGTACAAAAATGTGAATAGGAATTTTTTTCTACTCAATAATTTTTTGCAAAAATTAAAAAATACCATGAGTCCCTTGCGGCAACCTGTGACTGGATCTTTCTGTCACTGTACCTGAGAAAAAGAGATAGTTGAGTTTTTGGTGAGAAGATTGCATAGCAATTGCAAGAGGACTGTAGTTTTAAATGCACTGTGAAAACGTACCTTGGTTCTAATAGAAGACATAGTTGTCCTCCACCTTGAAGGGTGACAGTTCCATTTATAGCAAGAGGGAAGGAGTTAATACGTGAAGGGCTGTTAATCTCAGTGTCCAGATCCCAGATCTACTTTCAAGTTTTTCTGAGAGGCAGTTGCTGACTTAGAGAACAACAGATTGACATCTTGCTGCAGCATTGAAACCTCTTGCTTATTCGCTGGCTTGAAAGCTAAGGAAAAACAGGGTTTTCTGGAAGAAAGTAGTGGAGGATGTACTTTACAAGGTATAGCCAGTTTGGTGTGGCCATGTTTTATAGATACTTTGAGTCCAAATTGCATTTTATGGCACAAAATCTAAGGGTATAAAGGTTTACCTAGCTGATGGTGGCTACTGCATTCACATCCAATTTGTAAAAGTCCTTTCCTTGTAAAGTTTCTGTAAATGTTTTCTTCTAAAAGAGGATATGTTATGTTGTTTATGGTCACACATAAAAAGAACAAAGAGAAACCATTGTATTACTGTTTAATTTCTTTCTAAGCTTGTAGAAAGAGAGGTTTCCCATGATTCATAAATTAATCTATACTTTGCTTTGAATTTAGCCACTGGAAGCCAGAATGAATGGCAAAGGGCAAGATCTGCAAATGGATTTAGGTACCTCCATTCTGCTTTAAAAATCAAAGTCCCAGAGTAGTTCTCAGTGCTCTTGAAGTGATCAACTTCATTTAGGTTCTCAAAGTTTTATTGTTAAGTATGTGAACAGCCACAGACTGATGAAGTTGAGGAATTAAACACCACTCTCCCATTGAATTTTCTTAATCAGGGTTCCTTTGGTAATCTGCTGAATATTTCCAGAACTTGTTTAGAGAAACACATGCATTAGTCTGTTTTCTTTTTTGGAGAAAAAGATTACATATTTAGCTAAAAAAATCACTGATTACCTGGTCCCAGTTCCAGTGAATGATGTTCAAAAAAGTTGTATTAAGATTATGAAAGGAGTCCCTAAACTTTGAATATGCCTAGTCAGAGATCTGGGTGGAAATACCTAGATGTAGCTACCTACTGCAAATACCAGAGGAGGGTAGCTTTCAGCCAGGTTTTTCTCACGTAAGTGATGAGTTCTTAGTGGTGAATTGCTGCATAGAAAACAATTTCAGAGTGTGTTTATCAATTTGCATGCCTGAACACAAAGAATATAATCCAAAGTTCAGAATCTTGAATTGAGGTAGGTGTTTTCTTTCAGACAATCATTAAATTCTCGCTGACAAGAGAGTGTTAGTCATACTCGTTTCCAGTACACGTTCTTGAGTCCATTCCCAGTGGCTTCCATAAATCTCAATTTTAGAGTTTGAGCTTTCTAAAAGTATCAGTAGGATTACATGGATTCCTGATCTTGAAACTGCAGATTACATTAAGTTAGTCTGGTGAAGTTGATTCCAATGTCTTCTGGAGACTGAGACTAGTTTGGAGGTTAAACAGAAGACACCAGATTCAGAGATTCTCAAGATGATGACAACAGGAGAAAATAAACACAACAGTATGAATTCCAGCATTGACCCGATGCCTCTTAAATTCAGCAACATTATAGAAGAGACATGTAGGTATAGAAGAGGTGATTAAAAAATGTCTTGTCTACACTAGAGAGGGATTCCTCTAACTCAGAAAACTGAGCCATGTGAAACTTTATGATTTCACTTACAGGATGTGCTGCTGTGGCTGTTCCATGTGAGGCTTCCAGCACAACATGTCATTCACCTACAATGCTCTGCTGGCTGCAAAAGTCAAAATCAAATCTTTTGTGTTCTAGTAGCATTTTCAATGTAAATTTTCCCATTAAAGGCAAACAATGCAATAATAGAAATAATAGAAAAACCTTTTAATTTTCTACAGTACTTTCTCCCCACAAATTTTTATTCCTTATTGTACTAGACCAATTTTGGTCTGCCTTATAGAAGTTACTGAAACATCTCTTAATTTTTTACTTCAGTGATGAACATTAAAAAGAAATTGTTTCTAAAACATACTCTGTATTTTTTATCTGAAAACGATGATACATATTTTTTTTTGTTTCCAGGAATACAAGTGGTTTCATAAAGAAAACAGCTGACTACTTCAAAGGCAATTGTTTTCTATATGGAATAATGATTTTTTAAAATATAAATGGGAGCAATTATTGCTGATAATAGTACTCTATCAAATCATTCCCACTTGGATGCTAGTGCAATAAATAAATTCACTTGTTGTATATTTGAAAATGTTCCGGATTAACTCTGCTCTCTGTTTTCTCTTTCTGCTCCTATTTTATACCCCAAAGCCAATGGAAAAGACCTGAACTGTCCAATTTATATCAAGAACAAGAGAACTTCTAATTCATACAGTGCAGCAAGAAGTGTCATTCATCATTAATGTGATGAAGATAAATGCTCCTGGCCACAGAAAGGAACCTTATGAAGATGACTGTGGCTTTCAGGAAAAAGGAATATTCATTCATCTTGACTGAGCATAATAGTCTGAGAATTCAGAAAGAAATAGGACACTGGGTACATTCCTTTAAAAATATCTTACAGTCAGTTTTCACTGTTACTTTTAACATCTTTTAGGATCTAAGAAAGCATTTGAAGAAAAGAAAATCTGTAGCCAGTGCCTTTTTCTAATTGCTGCATTGGGGATTTTCCCTGCAGAGCTTTAAAAGTCAGAAAAAAATTGTAAACAGTTAGGCACTTCTTTGAAACAGTAAAATAAAAATTTCATTTGGATGCGTAGAGGTATATTGTGAAAAGCATGTTATAAATTAAAGAGACTATCCGTACATACAGATGATTTGCATATATTAGTCTGTGATACATGACATTTTCAGTTCACATATTTTTGAGCATTTGTGTTCACCAAGTCACTGGCTAGTTCTGGAGAATTAAAAGAATACATTATATGTTTTGAATCTCTGAAATCCATAAAAGATGAAGTCTAAAAGAATGTTTAGATTTCCAAGTGCATTTTAACCCTTCTTTAAATTACCCAAATACATTTAAGTTTTGACCACATGTGACTGGTGCGGTAGTTCATCTCAGCTGAAAGGCCCACTTGAAACAATGGCTTGTCATTGTAAAAAGATACAAGATGCATCGGCAATTTCTCTCTGATGTGGTCTGGTCTTTGATTACCACCAAACTAGGAAAAAAAAATATTAGTTGAGTTTAATTCACATTAAGTAATTGTCTGTCAACATGAATTTGAATGCCCAAATCTGCATGTAAGAAGTTCCGGACAACATGTTTTTCTCCTGATACAGATCCAGAGGGTTAAAACAAACTGTTTCTATATAGATATAATATATATAATGTTGCTATATAGACTAATGGCAGGAAATGTAGAGTCAACTTGAATAAAAAACTCTAATGAAGACAGACTTTAGCTCTGCCCCTCTTTGAAAATAAGTATTTTGATATCCACTTTTCATTTTCTTTGGCACTGTAAAAATGTATGTGTTCTTAAAAGTAGCTCTTTCACTGAGCGAGTGGTGTGGGCTGAGCTGGACTGAGTTGGTTAAATGTCACCACTGTTGAATTGCCATGCCAATTACTAAATAGTTAAATCACTCACAAAGAAATTTTTTGAGGTATTGATCATTTATTTTCTCTACATTAAAATCATGGCTTGGGCCTGGAAAGTTAATTACTTTGTTTTTATTATTTACTATGAAACATTATGAACATCTCTCTCAGAAATGATAGAACTGAAACTCTTTTTATTCTTTTACAATAATTATTTTGAAGCAAAATTGGCAAGTTAGGTCATGCCTGTTCCTAAATAATATTCACACTCAATTGTACAGTATGTTCAGTTGTTGAAAGAAAGAATGAATATTATTTTCGACTTTGACTTATAATATAAATTTAGAGCTAGCTAATTTCTGTTTATTGGAAACTTGGTCTCCCTCAAGAGACAGGAAATAGGCACAGGCACATTTTTTTTCTGAAATCTGTTATGAAATTCTAAAAGATTGAGAAGTCTCATTAGAAATAATGTTAAGTAGTTAAAGACTTACTTCTCATTATTAACAGAAAATAACATTACTCTTAAATACTTGCTTTTCCCTGTAATATATTATAAATTGTGTATTTTTTAGTGAAAGAGGAGGAAGATTCCCCCTTCCCTATGTTGTATGAAATTAATTAGCTGGAAAAAGAATGTCATTTCTCTTTTGAACAATTCCCAAATCCATTTATTTCCTCCTGTGCTGCTGGTACCAGAACCATCATGTGCCAAATACCCTGAAAGAAACAAATGAGAATATACACATGTGCTGGACCTCTTCATTTCTCAAGCCTTCCTGATAAGGAGTGGTAATTTATGCAGTGATGGTCTGCAAAGGGCTCTAAACCCTCTCTGCTCTGTTAAAGGAGCTCCTTACCAGGCCTGGCTTAACCCACTGCTGGGAGTGCTGGGTACTGGAGAACAGTGGCCAGAACAGGCTCCTTGTTCACAGGATGTCACCCAGCCACCAGATCCACCAGGATCTCATCACAAAGCTAGTCTGAATTTTGCTATGGAACAATATTCATCAGCGACTCTTTGTGTGAGAATGCAAAAGAGCACTCTTTGGGGATATCATAAACAAAGAAAACATTTGTTTCTGAGTTCATAAATATTGTGTATCTGTTTAGTATCTGTTCCTAAGCATTGTCAAGAAGGCAGGTATGAATGAGCTGGTATCCTTACACATCCAATAGTTTTTAAAATCTTGACTACACCAATACATTCAGATCTGTGTTCATAAACTGTCATTTACAAAACACTGTTATG
The DNA here is from genome assembly GCA_013396655.1 of Campylorhamphus procurvoides. NCBI lineage: Eukaryota > Metazoa > Chordata > Aves > Passeriformes > Dendrocolaptidae > Campylorhamphus > Campylorhamphus procurvoides. Next base: position 95,028 of record WBMV01004646.1, read on the forward strand.
ATGCTGGTACAATTTAAACATCTTACACAATGTATACCCACAGTTTGCAGACATGGTTTGACAACTGTTGTTATCCTGACTATGTTAGCAACTGGGCCATCATTTCCAGTCTTTCATTAAAAATGCAGCAATGTAATTTACATTGCAAAATAGTGCCTACACTGGTGACCTGATACTCCTTTACACCCCTTATTTCAGGGGTGAAATGTGAAAACAGAGGAAATGGGCCACTCCACACCTTCTGGAATCAAACATATTTCTAGTGCGAGCATTTCCCTTTCTTTTACAGAATTAATGAATAAAACACTAGTTACAACTTCAGGTGGACCCATAGCAGTTGTGAAAGGGATTGTGAAAGACTGACAAAAGTTAGCTTAAGTGGCTATTTTTGCTCATTTGAGGAATAAGATTAAGAAGGTTAAAAAGCTACAGAAGGCAAATTTTGAGTAGTCTCAAGGCCAGTTTTGGTCAGTAGTCAGTTGTGTAAAGAGGGAGAAGAAGCCTCCACACTCCAGGTGTAAATGGTCAGCAACCTGCTATGCCCACTTAGACACACATAAGCCTATGGAATCCAACCGAGGATACTGAGGGAGCTGATGGAAATTCTCACCAAGCCACTTTTCATCATTTATCATTAGCTCGAGCTAACCAGGGTGATCCCTGTTGATAGAAGTTGGCAAGTATTATGCCACTGTACAGGCAGGATCCAGGGAACTACAGTCCTACCTGACTCATTGCCATGAGTCCTGACCTCATTGCCAGGGAAAGAAGAGATCTAATTTTTAATTTAAAAATATTTTTATCAGTTATCTTACTTTTAGATTTTTTTTTCTAGTTACAGTAAGATAATATGTTTTATATTTTTAGTATGGATTTGTTTCCTCTGTTTGTTTCCTAGTGCTTCTTAACATTTCTACTAGGGATACTTCCATGTACAATCTGTGAGGTCATCTTTATAGATTTTTTTTTTCAGGAAATCACTTTTAAAAAATCAACAAATATGTTCACAAATATAGATCTACGTTTGGATGATGTAGCTGTTGAAAACTGTGTGACTCAGGGAATATAAAACAAGTTTGAACAATCTCCACAATTAGAACAGGCACAAATTGATCACTAATTAATTATTTTTAACAATTAGGTAAGCTGAGCACACATACTAGCCTGATTATTATCTTATATTGGTTTCCTCACTGTGAACTATCACAAACCATGTGGCCACTGAATATTTTTTATCCCATGAATTAAATTTTCATTTTAGCATCCAACAAAAATTATCATCCAACACAAAATTAAAATGCAGGTTCAAAAGTCCCATCCAGGTCTTCTAATATCAATCCTGTGCCAGGATTTATCTTTACACAAGTTAGCTTCAGCAACCTCTGCAGAACACTTTGTTCTTAATTAGTACAGTATTTTAATGAAATGTGAATGTTTAAAATCAGATTTTCATGGTCATACAGGTTTGAAGTGAAGCATTTATCTGTTCTTGTGTCTTCTGAGGCTTGTCTTGCATTTCTACAATTTCTAAAATTTTAAACTTCTTTGAAAGGCATGGTGACCTTATGTTCACAGGAAATGAGCAACCAAAGCCATAATCAAAGGACAAAAGTTACTGCCCTTGACTTAGTTAATGGCATTCCCATACAGAATTATTATATTGAGAGGGGAATGAATGTTAACATAGGTATCTAGAGCTACGTGTGTATGAATATGTTTATATATATGCGTATGTGCGTGTAAACATAAAAAACATAATATTTGGACCCAGATTTTGCCAGGAAAAATTCTTATTCATACTCTGAAAGACATTATTCTTTTCAAAATCTTAGAAAGTTATTACTAGTGAGATATTTGTCCAGTGTAACTAATCTCATCTCCATAAAAGGATTCAGCTTAAAAAAAAATTAAATTACCATTCGGTATAACCAGAGTTGCAGGAGGACAAAATCCTCATTTGTGTATTGTTCAATGTGTGGAGAACAACTGGTAAATAAACTTCCAAATCCTTTCATTTTTTATTCCAATTTGATATGAACTATGCTAATATAAAACTGTATAGTTTTTTACTGATGAACTCTCTCCGACAGTAAAAAACTGGGAGAAAACATCTCCAATTTCCATTTCATTTTATTGTTGCCTAGAAAAAATTGAAACAACTATGTTACTTTCCTGGCTGGATACTGCCATATGACATACAAAGGAAAAAGAAATCTTTATGATGGACTTTTTATGTAAAAATAATAAAATAAACCCATAAATATTGATATAAACATAAAGAAATTGCAACCAAGACATAAATCACAGAAGAGGTAAGGTTGGAAGGGACCACTTGATGTCATCTAGTCCAAGCTCCCTGCTTGGTCAGGGCATAGTACTCAGTATTGTGTCTTTTGAATATCTCCATAGAGGGAGACATGGAGTCTCTGGGCAATCTGTTCCAGTGTGTGATCACGCACACAGTAAAGAAGTTCTTCTCCATATTCAGGTGGAACCTCTTGTGTGTCCATTTCTGACTGTTGCCTCTTGTCCTACTGCTCAGCACCATGCAGAAGAGCCTGGCTCCAACCTCTTTACACCCTCCCCTCATATACTTATAGGCATTGATATGGTCCTCTCAGGCTAAACAGGCCCAGTGCCCTCAGCCTTTCCTCATAGTGAGACACTCCAGTCCCTCAGTCGTCGCCAGACCCACTCCAGGAGCTTCATGTCTCTCTTGTACTGTGGAGCCGAGAACTGGACACAACATTCCAGATGAGTCTCATGAGGGGTGAGGGAAAGGTTTTAGTTCTTAGGGCAAATACTCCATGAAACTACTCTTATCCTAACATGAGATGATTAACTCCACTTAGACTTAGATTCCACTTAGATGGTAAGAATGAAATTGTCATGTTACCACAATAGCCTTGGATCAGAAAGGACTGCATATATATCAAAATTAAGTGTTAATACGTTTGTCAGCTGTTCCATTTCAGAGGACTATGGTTTGTCTAAAACTCTGTTCCCCATTTTTTTAAATCATTGGACCATAAAAAGTGTATATAAGGTTCCATGACTACGAATTTAACGTTTTAACGTAACCTCTTTTTATGTTTGTCTGTATATGCTCTGGTGGTTTTACTATGTAATCTTTCTGAAGCAAGAATCCTGTCAATTTTTGTGTTAATTATCATAATGGTAGTCACTTCCTACCAGAAATAAACAGTAATTAAAATTGGTAGTGGGAGCCATATAGCTTATATACAGACCTTTCCAAACCAAACTCCAGACATCACAATCTTGTTCAGTATATGCCACTGTATTCACAAAAAAGAATATTAGAGTGTTATTAAAGTGTATGGTGATTTTGTTTATCTTTTCATTCTTTCATCTGAAAAAAATATCTGTGAAAGCCATTATACATTCAGTTTAATACCTCAGAGTCTGTCTATTTATATATTTCTTAGTAGGCCAATACTGATGGTACTCTTCACACTTTCCTTCTCACAACCTCTACAGGGCCATTAGAAAGTGACTTATCCTGGTGATAAAATGTATAAATCTTTATATATATTTCAGCTGTGCTGCTTTATTATAGATACCCTGAAAAGATCTAAGTGAATAGTCAAATTTTAAGGTTTTGTTTTTCGGGTTTAAGGAAAAAAAAAAAAAACCAAAACAAATCAAGATCTCAGAATTCTACATCTATGTTTGTATTTTCAATAACATTTTCAGAGAATTTTATTTGCTCAAAGAAACTGCATCCTCATTTCCTCCTGAACTTAGCAATGTGAATCCATTCCTCAGGGACTGCAGTCTGGGAAACCAAACTTTTGAATTGGCAAAGGTGCTTTGAGGTACTCTGGAATAAAGCATCGAAGTGAATAATAGTTGATGCTCATGTTTAGCTTTCTCGATGATGCTGGTTGCCTGGTAACCAGCAAAAGGCATATGTCAGAGAGAAGTTCAAATGAAACAGATGACATCCATCTCAGCAGGGTAAGGAAAGGGAAAGCCACTGATTAGCTCACCCAGATGGGCACATATAGGAATCCTGTCATGCTTTCATATTACTGAATATCTAGCTGATTCCAAAACCTAATTTACCACAACATTTGTGGTAGTTCTTAATTAGGGATGGCATTTATGTCTTTTAAAAGATGATTTTAAAAGTTTATATGCAGAATCTGATAGTGGCCCTGTTCAGCATCATGTATCAGAAAAATATTGTTTGTTTTTTTCTGCCACTGGCTGGGCAGCAGCTTTTTATTTTTTCTCAAAGTCACATTGTATTTTGCATGTGAAATCACTGGACCTTCAAAGAAAGTCACTAGGCCTGCATGGGAATGTCACAAGGCCAGAGACAAACTTTCAAATATAACATTTCAGAAGTTGCTTTTTTTTTTTTTCAATTTCTTCCAATTGAACCTTTTATTCTACACTTAAAAATACAGAAGAGTTCCAGTAATGTTTTTAACCTTGGGTTTTTTTCATATTCAGTAAACTATACTTATCTGTAGCTAAACATTCCAAAAAAGCTATCTAATTACAGTTGGATACTCATTTTTCCTACAAGCCATTAGGATTCACATTTTCTGTGATTATTGTTCTTATTTATTCCCAGAATTCATGGGCAAATATGAAATTTTCATTGTGACTTTTTCTCCCAGGAAATGCTAATAATTCTAGCCCGGTATCTTATTTAAAAATGCTACAGTATTTATCTTTTCTGGCTCTTTGTTAGAGTAAATGAATACTTTTTATACAGAAAATCAGACATCATGATTACAAAAAATGTATTTAGACTAATGGTTTTATTCTGATGATTTTCCAAACTTATGAATTACTATTGAATTACTCTGTCTTATAATTATATTGACCTAACACTTGTGTATTTAGCCTAAGCTTGTCATTTCACTGCAGGTGCAGTGCACCTTTCCTAAATTGTGTCAAATGCTGCCTTAGGATGTTAATTGTTTCCTTTAGCAATGAATGAAATAAATAGCTATCACTGGTTTAAAAGCTATTCTTTAAACATGAAATATCAGAAGGAACAAAACCAAGAGTTATGGTGATTTTTTTTTATAAGTAACCAGAGTGTGATAAGAATAATAATTTCACATTTCAGTTGTCAATGCTACAATGCATTGCTAAAACCAATTCTGCTAATCCAGAAAACAAACCATTAGTAAGCATTTCTAAAATCTTTTGTTTAGACAACTTGCTCACCACCAGGGCAATACTTTCATGAAAAGATCCAGCCATGGTGTTCAACTGTCTCATGCATGAAATCAGCTACACAGATTTTTATTTTTTTTTCCCTGAAATCATTGTCCCACATGCAATACTTTCTGCAAGGTCTGCAATAAATAGGACTGCACAATACTTATATATTTCTAGAGTGGGGCCAATATCCATTGTCTTTTGCATATCATTTATCTTCTTATGTTCCCTTCCTCTTCACAGTGAAAACACCCCCAAGACTGTCAGTGAGACCATAAGAGGAACGTCTCAGACCTCATGTCAGGGAGATTAACTCCTGGATGAGGATAGAGAAACTAGAATGAGCAATTCTAAGGAAAGTCCTGTAAGCTCTCATATCCTGGTCTTAAGTGTCTGTTGGTGGTAGTGAAGGTGGCACCTCGTGGCTTGTTGAAGGAGTATTAAAGACGGATTCATGTAAGAATTTAATTAATGTAACTCTATGTAATCTAAGAGATTTCTTTCAAGATTAATTGCTTCAACAAATCTGGATATATTTCAAGGCAAGATGAGACGTAATTATAATATGGAAGGCATCATTTTGTCATTGCTCATTCAGAAGAGCTTGCAAAGTCACTGTCTACCATTTACCAGTAGACCTGACTAACCAGGCAGGTTCACTGGGACGGAGCATTAGCCAATGTGATGTCCATCTACAATAAGTGCAAAAGAGTATACAGGCAACTACAGGCCTGTCAGCCTGACTTTAGTGCCAGTTATGAAGCTAGTCATCTGGAGTGCCGTCACAGAGCACATGCAGGACAATCAGGGTACGAGGCCCAGCCAACATGGATTTAGTCAATGGTGTTCAGTCAAAGGTTGTAGTCAATGACCTTGGAGGTCCTTTCCATCCTTAATGATTCTATGATTCTATCCTGTCATTGTAATGGTGCAGGTCCCTGCTCTGAAGCAGTGAGATCTTAGATAACATCAGTGGACTCAACAATTCACAAGCAGATCCTGCTTGACCAACCCAATCTCTTTTTTATGACAGGGTGACCCACTGAGAGGATGAGGGAAAGGCTGTGGATGTTGTCTGCCTGGACTTTAGTAGAGCCTTTGATACTGTCTCCGGCAGCACTCTACCGGGAGCCCATGGCTTGGACAGGTGCACTCCTCCCTGGATTAAGAACTGGTTTAATGGACATGAGCAGAGAAAGGTGATAAATGGTGCCTCATGTAGTTAGCAGGTAGTGGGAACACTAATGGTGTTCCCAAGGGCTCAGTATTTGGGCAAGCCCTGTTTAATTTCTTCATGGAGAATCAGGACAAGGGGATTGATTGCACCCTCATTCAGTTGCAGGTGACACTAAGCTCTATAGGAATGTTTATCTGCTGGAGGGCAGGAAGACTGTACAAAAGGATCTAGATAGGATGAAGAGATGGGCTGAGACCCATGGTTTGGAGTTCAAGTGCCAGGTTCTGAACTTGGGTTTACAAAAACCCCGCTCAATGCTACAGGTTGGAAAGACTGGCTGGAAAGCTGCCTGTTAGAAAAGGACCTGGGGGTACTGGTTGACAGCCACTGAACTTGAGTCAGCAGTGTGCCTAGGTGATCAAGAATGCCAATGGCATCCTGGCCTGTATCAAAAGTAGTCATCAGCAGGAATAGGGAAATGATAATTCCCCCCTATTTGGCACTGATGAGGCCACATGTTCAATCCGGTGTTCAGTTTTGAGCCCCTCACTTCAAGAAAGACGTTGAAAGGTTGGAGTGAGTCCAGAGAAAGGCAACAGAGCTGATGAAGGATCTAGAGAGTAAGTTCTATGAGTAGTGGCTGAGGGAGCGTTAGCTCTTTATCCTGGAGCAAAGGAGGCTCAGGAGAGACCTTATTACTTTCTCCAGCTACCCAAAAGGAGATTGTAGCAAGACGGTGGTAGGTCTCTTCTCCCAGGAAGCTACTGACTGGGCAAGAGGAAATGACCTCAAGTTGCACCAGGGGAGGTTCAGGTTGGACACCAGGAAAAATTTTTTCACTAAAAGGATGGTTAAGCATTGCAGGGCCCAAGGAGCGGTGAGGTCACCATCTTTGGAAATGTTCAAGAAACACTTGACATGGCATTCAGTGCTGTGATTTAGTTTACATGTTGGTGTTCAGTCAAAGGTTGTAGTCAATGACGTTGGAGGTCTTTTCCATCCTTAATGATTTTGTGATTCTATTCTGTTATTGCAATGGTGCAGGTAGGTCCCTGCTCTGAAGCAATGAGATCTTAGATGCCATCAGTGAACTCAACAATTCACAAGGTTGTTCTGAAAAATTAATGAAGAATTTCACTAGAATTAAAAAAAAAAATTCTTTTCAGTTATAGCTTATAAAGAGTAGCCTGACCAATGAAATTTAATATTGTTAGAAGCATGGGGGCAGAGGGTGTGGGGTGTGCAGTGGGCTGAGCAGAAGATAATACTTTTTCAAGGAACTTTAAATAGCATCTGGAAGCACAGAAAGGACAGGAAGAACCTGGGTGACTGAGCCTACTCCCAGGAAAAAGTAGTCAGCTATCAAATGAATGTGTTGCTGAAAAAAAAAAATCAATAGGTTAGTTTTTCCACATATAGAATAAGCTATAAAATGCATCTTTTGCCACTTAAGTACATCAATCAGAACAGTTAGGAAAAATTAATAATATTACTGGCTTCTTATCCTTGTTTAAATAATAGCACAGCATAAAAGATGTTTTAAATAGGTAGTAATATCTTATTTATCAGTGTATTTCAGACATGTTCTTCATTGCATTTACATTTCTCTCAGTCTGGGAAATTAAAAAGATTAGCTTGATTTTTACTTCGAATCAGTATGCAGTGTTTTTCAAGTTGAAATGAACAATACTGTAAAATTTTGAATGCAAGCACACATGAGGAAAAATTGCTTTTCTTTCTTTTTGGGGCTTTTTTTTTTAGCTACGAAGTTAAACAACACCAACAAAAGTCGTTTATTGGTCTTAAGATATGCATTAGGTGGTCATCTTCTGTGAAATCCCATAGACATGTGGCCTTACTTGCATAAGAGAATTCAGAATCAATCTTCTAAATTTTAATAAGCTGATAAAACAGAAGTCTTAATCCTATTACATCAAAATCTGTGGAGCAAATCCCCTCATTTCAGTTGAGGTAGGAACAAACCAGGGCAGTTTTTTTCCCAAATTTGGCAACAATGTCCTCTTAACTATAATAAATCTTTCTCATATTCTTCATACCAACAGAAGGCACTGTCACTGAGAAAAAATAACCTTTTTCCTGAAGAATGTTGATAAAATTGTTATTTTTTCTTTGCAGAGAAAATGTGGGAGCAGCCTAGAAATTCTATTTTTATTTAATCTCAGAAATTTTCTTTAAATATAACTTTAAAAATTACCTAGTTACTTCCTTTCATTCAGTTAATTCATTTAGGCATTATTGATGATGCTTTCCTTGCTTTTCATATCCAGACACTTTTTCTTTTCTGAAGCTGTTTGATAACTTTTTGATATGTCATTGTATCACATATGTTCACTTTTGTACTTAATACAAAAGACACTTTGAACAGAAATGCACAAATAAAAAAAAATCAAGTTTTGACAGACATAGCTGCTTTGGAGTTTAGTGTTAAATACTGCCATTAAAACATGTCATCCTACTTCTTTTTCCACAAGAAATTAGATTTCTTCACTAAGAGCATAGTTATTTATTTAGGTTTTGGTATTTTTCATGTGTTACTCACTTTAAATACTGATGAATATAAGTTTACATATAGTATTACTGAAACAAGACATTCACTATGCTGTTCAAATTTACTGAAATGGTCCTAATATTTTTCTGATTCTTCCTTTCAGTTACAGAACAGATGAACAGAGGGCAATAACCTGTGGTGCAAACTGCCCTTATTATCACAACGGTCACCACTTGAGTTGTACAGCTATTATTTGGAGATCTGTAGTGTAAGAAAGTGGCAGCCCACCTTACAGGAAATCATCAAATTAGAAAAGGTAGAAAGGTAAACCTCTGTTTGATCGACTAACACATCTTTCTGATGGAATGTTTGCTGTCTACCGCTGCTCTTTTTAAACTCACTTAGACTACAAAAGCTAACAACTTTGTCTTTTTTGTGTTGTAAAAAATAATTTGGGGATAGAAGATAAATGTTTCTGATACTGGATTTGAAGCTAAAAGGAGCCTGGTTTTTATTTTTTTTTTTCTCACACATTCACCCCTCAAAATTGATTTATTTCTACAGTATTTCAAAGGTGGTTACCAGTGAATTGTCATTATGGACAATTAGCAACTTGGTAAGACTGATACTTTATTAGAGTTAGCTTTGTGCTATATAGTACCAAAATCTGGGATTGTAAATCTTATGTTCCTCACAGGAACCAGTTTAGTCAAAATATGCACATGGTAAATAATAACATTGCTTTCTATACAAGTAGTCTGCAGAGAGAATACGTAACTTCTTTAAATTCACTGCACTCTGAGTCATCATAATTTAGCAACACTTTGAGACTACAAGTTTCATTCACTGTTTGAGAGAAATTGAATGTTTTCCAACCAATGATCTGTTGCTTTCAAATTAAAGTAGTAGTAAACTTTGTGGAAAACAGCTATAATAAACTCTCTTTGCTAGCAATATCATTAATTTGCCTTTTTAATTCCAAAACATTTTCTTATTAGGTCTATCTAAAATTCCTCTTTATTTGCTACCCAAAGAATCTCTCAGATACCAAGCATTCACATTCCCTACTTTTTGGTCTTGCCAAAATTCAAACATGTCCTCTTCTTTTTCCCAACTTCACATCCTCAGTTCACATTTCTTCATGACTTTTCCCTAACTCTGGAGAATCTTGGGGCTTCTGGATGGAGAAAATAAATTAGAGATTCTGTTCTGGTTCCTGGACTCTGCTATGATTTTGTATCCATGATATAATAATAAAGTTAACAGCCTCAGACTTTAAAAGCTGCTGTTGTCCTCTCAGTGGTCTCTCTTTATCTGTATTAGGAATGGTTGTATAGAATGGGAGTTGCCCATGACGCCTAATTTAAAAGAAATTATAGTGTCCTAGTGAAGTTACTATTATTGCTACACCCTGTTCATACCTGATGGAAAAAGGCTTTTATAAAAGTGATTCTGAGAAGAATCTTGTATCTTAGTTCACTGCTTTAAGTCCTAGATGGAAAAGTCTCTTCTGAAGAGTTCTGTTTTAAGTATCAACAAACAAGCTTTCTAACTTGCACAAACTAGGTTCTTAGATAATGTGAAACTCTCTTTTTAGTATACATGTGTTTGATCAGGCTTTGGTGTCCTGTGCTCCTATGACACACTGGGTTTCTGGCAGTTAGGAGACAGATGTTGTAACTGAAAAAGCATATACCATTAAACCAAGGTAGAACTTAATGACAATATTCTGTCTGTTTTGAAAAATTTTTACCAAAAACTATTATTGAATTTATTGTGTGTTCAGTTCCTATAAATATTCTAGTGAATTAACCTAGCTCTGGAATCTATCAGTTCCATACCAGAGATTTTGATAGGAAAGCAAAATTAATGTTTCAAAATATAGATATTTCCTTTGTTGTGTATGTGAATTGTCTGATTATGGCAAGTGAGAAGTATTCACTACAATGCCTACTTGAATCTCCTACCTCAATTACTTTAAGAAACTGTTTTGTGAAACATTTTAATAAATATTTGAGAAAAAATTAAACCATTTGAGAACAGTTCAGGTGTAATTAAACTTTCATTTAATTTCATTTCATCATGATGGAAGTAAATATTACTGAATTTTATATTCATCTTAATTTAACTACTCTTACTTATACAGGTATGTAAAACTTCCTGTTTTCCTGCAAAATTTATGACATAAATCTGTCCTTAACCTATTTTAGATACATTCACATGAGAATCCTCTGAATGCAATACTAAATCACATTACAAAGCAAAGAATTGAAAACTTTGAATCACAGTCTTAAATTAAGGCAGAAATGCCAGGAAAGACCTCCCTTTAAGAGCAAAAGGTTGGAATTACAAATCAGGGTAGCATACAGGCAATCATGTGAGCAAATTTTATCTGTTTGCACACATACATTGCATAATTGCATACACAAATGTATAGAAACAATGAATGTATGAGCTAATAGTTTGCCAGATGCATAAATATTTTCTTGGCTTAGAGGCTGATTTCTAGATGTTAAATCTCACTAATTAGCAGCTTGATGCTTGTAGCGTTGTGCTCTTCAGCTTGAACAACAGTAAATTTTGCTATACCACCCTATTTTAAGATTGCATTTTTAATGAAACTCCATGGACCTTTGGGATGCTTTTGAAGTGTTTATATCAAATGAAGAAAGCAGCAGCAAACAGGCAGGCAGTGATACACAATCAGATTAAGTAGACAGACAATGGCTTGTCGAAGTAATAAAGATAAATTGTGTTTAATTCTGAAGATTCTGGCACTGCTGAGTAATGAAAAAACATCAGTAATCAGCTTTGCTTGAAGCAGTTGTATACATACCCAAAATCTTCCCATCATTCCCTCAACCTGCCAATGATGAAGTATCCTGGTACCTCTCATATGTGTATATTTTTGAAAAACGAAATGAAACCTGCATTACTTATTTCTTTCAATGGTGCAAAAGAATCAAATCTTTGTGTACTCCTTATAACGTTTTTTGTGGCAGTTTTTTTACAATAAAAGAGAGCTTTGGACATCTACAGCCACCAATAGGTACCTTTTGTATTGTATTTGTGAAGTGGATGCAAGTGGAAGCTGTCAGCTTATTGAAGGATAGGTTCTCAAAAAAAAAACATTTCTCAGATCTTTTTCAGTATCTGGATACTAGGACTCGACAGGGGAGATCTAAGGCCTGGGAAAATTTCTAAGTTAATAGAAAAAAATTCCATTTCTTAGAGATTTCAGTGGGTTTTACATCCCGTCTATTTTTACTGTCAAGACCATGAATAAAATGCAAAGTGTATTTGGAAGACTTCAATTCCATCAAGACTTCATACTGTTCATGTTAATTAACAGACAATTAAAAAAACCTATCAATAAATATGTCACTGAATTGTCACTATTATTGTTCTGGTTTTTTTTGGAAGTAAAACCACAATGCCAGGCTGCAGATTAAGGTTCATATTCCTCTTAGCATACACTCTATTATGAAAAAACAAACAAACCAGAAGAGGTTCAGGGAATGGGAGCTGTAAATATATTCATGTAGGGAGAAGTTATTGAGTACTAGAAGATTCTTCAAGTGTACAGATAAAAATGAAATCAACATTAGCTTGTGACAATATTTCTACTGTCTGGTCTCTTCAAAACCAGATTTAAGATCTTTGTTCAGACGGATTGTTCTGTTCGTGACATAAATTAGCAGCTGCTTTTAATAAGTTAGAGGATTAAATAGCCAGTTGTCATTTTGAAGTAATTTTGAAATTGAGCCTACTTGGAGGCATGCAAGGTTCAGTTGCAAGCCATAAAGGTATCACAAATATCTTCTTAAAAAGTTGAAAGCACAGATTAGCTTTATTTTATTTTTCCAAGATGACAGCTGATTTATGTATGATAGTTCTTTACATATATAGCTAGATATATAGACATATACATACAGAATACGTATATTATATTTACACAATTTAACCATTCTAAAATTATTACCTCTTTAAAAGACCAATTTACTTTTTTTCCCCACTGCTATCAAAGAAAAATAAGGGAATTTTGTAGTAGCATTTTGGTTCAAAAGACACCATTAGGATATATTAAATCAGTATCTAAGTATTAGCTTTTATAGGACCTGATAGAGATGACGTATCATCTCTCTTATCTTTTTGCACTCCATGCCTCTGTGCTTTGATGGTATGTTATGGTCAAAGTGTTCTGAGTTTTAAGACAGTTTAGACACTTTGAAGTACTTCAAAGTTTTATGGAATGGGCAATTACAAAATTGCCTACAAGCAAACAAGGAGTACAATAATGATACAGTTGATTCTTTTTTTTTCTCTCTCTTTTGAAAAATATAGGTTTAATACTTTTTGCAGTGATCAAAGTGAGAAGTAAGCACAATATGCTTCAGATACTCCTAATTCCTAATTCTAGGTGTACTAGACAGCCTCTTAATGTCTTTACTGATAGATTTCTTATTTGATTTATAAAATGTAAACTGAGAGAGAAACCACCTGTGATTTCAAACCTATATCTACATATTCTACTAATAAGATGGTTTAGTTTGTATGCAAAAAGACCAACAAAAGGGAAGTAAGCTAATGCTTTTTCACATTAAGTTCCTTCATTTTTTATTTTTTTTAATGTTGTACCCATAGGGTGATGGTAATAAATATTGTATTGCAGTTTACTTATTCAGCCCTTGTTTCTTCATTTTCAAATTGTCTATATCTCATTTCTTGGTGATGTGCCCTCATTACCCACACCACTACTTGTGTTTCTGATGTTACTTAAGAAAATGAGGATTAAAAATAGATGATACCGACTTTTTTTTTTTCTTGAACTCACTCTTTCCTTCATAATCTGCAGATGAAACTTTATATGTAATTGAGTACAACCTATCTGAGGACCAACAAAGCAGAGTTCATTGTAAGAGGGTGTCCCATGGAAGTCAATACATTTAAGCCATGTTACTAATGGTAACTTCTGATCAAGTAGGAAGAGAGTTCCATGTAGCAGAGCATCCTTCTGTTGTTTAGCAGTGTTAGAAAACATTTTTATTTCAAGGCTTTTCCCTAACCCAGATCCAGGCACATTTTCCTAGCTCTTTTTATATTGTATAATAATAATTAAAAAAAAGGATATTATTTACATATTTTTATTTAAGTAATTAATTTAATTTAATTTAAGTAATTAAGTACTTAATTTAATTTAAGTAATTAAATGCTTGGACTAGTCCCAATTCTTTAACTTCTGTGTCTAGTTATCCTTTGCTAATACAGTGGATATGTTGTTTTGTTTTTCTTACAAAGTCTGTCATTGATGGAAATGCTGTAGAAACAGAGATTATACGGTTCTACTTTCAGGAAAACTATAAACAATCCATTCTGAAAAAACTTATGAGTGGCACTTGAGGATAATTTAGGGGCCCAGAGGCAGTTACTTATAAATTTATTACCAGCCTACAGTAATGTAGAGGGTTGTTTCCACAAGTTGCTAAAACTCAACTTAAATTGAGACTTCTTTCATGTTGCAATAATTTAGGAGGAAATGTATCAATTTATTAGGATTTGTTCTAGAAAAAAAAGACCTCTGTGATAGCCTTATTCCTTATACTTTTTGGCCTGATAATATGGTGCTGTTAATGACAAATATTTTGTTTTGTCATAAAAACAGTTCTTCAGAATTTTCTTTAGGAAAAAATCTTCAAGAAAAAAAAAAGCTAGGGTTTATGTCACAAAAGAACAAGATAACTGTGAAAATGTGTGGCAGCACATGCAGATATTGTCTGTGGAGAAGATTCCTGGATCAAATAGTGCAGTGAACCAATGCCATACTGGAGGGTTGACATGTAAAGTAAATGCAGCTGTCACCAGGAGGAATCAGAGAGAAATCATCTGTTAATGGAAACGCTGTTGCATTGCTGCAGATGCTGATTTATAAAGGCCCTTAAACTGTTATTTTGTCAAAATTATAGGTCTAATGCCAACACTATGATCTTAAAAACACATACCTAGATTCTAGTTGCATAAGATTCTGCTGCTAAATTCACTGTATGCTTAAGGATCATCAGTCCTTGTATAGAAATAACCATCATGAAATCCCTGAGCAGCAGAATACCTCTAGTCTTTTAAGATACTCCAATTAGATTTAAATTCTTATTTCTTATATGTCCAGAGGGATATAGCATATTGGGTATACTCAGACTTTCCTTAATGAAAATTAACAAGACTAAATGCTGTACATGATGCTGCACTAGGCATAGCCATACTCATTTCACTTATGCTTTTAGATCAAGCACTACTATTGAAGTTTGTCCAATAACTCTGCAATTACTGCACTAATCCTGTATTTGGGAGAATCAACTTCCTACCTGCAACTTGATTCTCCTACACTTTTCTTAGAGCAACACCTTAACTTTTGCCTTTAGCTGAGCCGGGGTATACCCATGTGTTGTGAATGCTCATTACTCTTTATGCCAGTTTGAGTAATATGTGCTATCAACAGCAACAGAAATAACCCAGATTCAGACAAAATAGAAATGCTTCTGTGGTTTGGCAGTCAGTGCACAATGGGAAGAAGAGGGGTCTAAGTCATGGACTTCACTAAAAGGCTTGCTTGCATGTTTTATGGGGCCTAAACAAACCTCAGAGGACAGGTTTGAAACTGCATAGGTGAAAAAAAATTTTCTGACAGAAGAGCACTTGCAAACCACTCTGTGCTTTCCTGTACTTCACACTGTGCTTGAATTCATTCATTAAATTGTGGTAGTTGGAAAACAGAAAGTGAGTCAGTTGTATTTTTTCTGTCTATTTGTATTTTTTTTGTCTATTTGTATTTTTTTTGTCTATTTTGTATTTGGTGGGTTTATTTGGTTTTTAGTTGGTTGATTTCTTCTTCTTTTCTTTTTTTTTTTTAATTGTGACTGTTATGAAAGGCTTTCCCTCAGTTTCTGTGTATCTTAAAAAGAAGCTGGATAAGTACATGGGTGGGCATATTTAGTAAGAACTATGCCTCTTCAGCATCCTGCCTGTATCATCTGCCTGCAGCACCTCAAATAGGTCACATAACAATTTTATCCTCTGGTAGTGTGGCAGCCAGAATAAAAAAGTTTGGTATTGAGAGCTGTTAATCACATCTCAGGTTCTTTTTCCTCTTCATTTTTTGCTCATCAGTTTTATGTAAACCCTGAAATGAGGCTTAAACAGAGTTCTCTAATTCATTCATATTACCTCAACATTAATTCTTTCCGGGCTTCCTCAGAACATTTTTCTTCATTTATTCCTTCCTTTATACTTAATAGTTTCTCTTCTTCAGAAATGGTTTCTCAAATGCTATCAAAGGATCTCCCCTCTTTGTGCTTATATCCACCCTTTTGGTTCCCACTTGGCAGAATATTTGCTAAGCATGGGTCTCAGTGCTCTAAAGACCATCAAAAAGATCCCAGAGAGATTGCAGTAAGAGATGTTCCCTGGTCTGAAAAGCTTGGATTCTAAGTAGACAAGAGAGAGAAGGAACATGTAAAGGAGGCATTGCTAGCTACCTTTTACGGAAAGGGAGTTGAGACTTAGATAGTCTTGAAAACCTATCCAAGCAATACAGAATGTTATTTAGAAAGGAGAACGTAGAGTCATCTCTTACATACCCTATCTACCCAGTTCATAAAATGGAAAAATCTCACTTCTGCTTTTTCATTTATGTTCATATGAGAGAAATTTGAAAGATGCTGAGCAGCTTCTCACAAAACTAATTCCAACACTTCCTGACTTTTTCCTAGTTTTCTAAAAGTTGAGGTCATAGCATATAATAATATGTAAGTGCTGTGACATAATGGAGATTTCAATTTCCAGCATCTGTAAAGTTGTTGAGCCTCTTGTGTAAGGATACATAGACTTGTTTTTTTATGGAAAAATCCCAAGAAAACTAAGCTTCTCCATGGTACTTTTTTTTTAAGTTTGAAGGCTAATTTGGCCTCATTCTCTTGTATCTCCAGAAGTTCCTGCTTCATTTCTTGAAATTTCTGTTAGTCATCTCAAATAGAATGTTTTCCCTGACTGCAGAGGAGCTATAATAAAACAAAGGCCAAAACCAGAATGAGAAACACAGCAAGAGTGAACGCCCTGCAAATTTACTTACAGTTATACAACTAATAGTTACCCTGTAACTCACTTTATAATGGAACAGAACTGTGATATGAGGCATAAAAATGAATTACTTTCCTTTTCTGTTTTTCATTGCATTCTACTTAGAAACAATAAATTTCTAAATTCAAAAGGTAATTTTGAAGAAACAATCACTGGGATTTACTACTGCATTGCAGATTTTATCGTAGGGTATTTTAATGTGTTATTTAGTTATTTAATTTAAAAGATGCTGCTATTTCCAATGAGAATATTGTTAAGGATATTTTCTGGTTTATCACTCAGCAGGCTTACTTTATGGCATTCAGTGGGCTGTCATGGCTTTCAAACAAGTTGTATATATGTCTGCTCACTCATGTACACATCAAAACAAAATTAGCCAAAGCATATAACACAGAGGGTGTAGGACTATTATATGCTGTCCTAATCCCACTGGGCCAGCACTTTAAGTCATAAGTGGCCTTGTTGACTTTTGCAGGTTTATTTTCATAAAGTTATGAAAGAATTAATTTCCAGGGTTGAGGTCTAAAAGAGTAAAAAAGGTCTTGCTTTTGCAGCCAGCTGTGTGTCCCAGCCAGCTGTTGGGAATATTTACTATATACAGTCTCTTTTCCAAATTCCAGTTTCCTGAAAATGTGAACCAGATTTTCAGTTTTAGGCCACTGTGATTACTATACCAGCACTGGAAACTAGTTTTGTGCTCTGTAAAGAGAAAAGTATCAGGATTCAAATTCTGACCACAACAGTGTATTCAGTTATTTGGACCACAACAGAGTATTTATTTAAAATAATAAACTAAAAAAACTCAACCCAACCCAAACCAAAATCATGGAAGATGTTTAAAAATACTCTCGCAGTTGTCTGTCCTTTTGCACTTGCTTCACCTTGGTTCCCAAGATCTTTTGTTTCTTCAGATCAGTTGATTTCATGTTGCTCTGTAGGCACGAACAAATGTTTCCTCATCTGATCTTCAAAGCAGGGTAATGCAAAGGTTATCTGTACTCACTCTGGACAGATCCATAAGTTCCTTGTCAATGAATAAATAGGTTGTCATTTATTTTCCTTGTGAGTCCATATAAACTCCAGGGTAATGGGAGAAAGAGTTTTATGCTCACCTGTGTTTTTTGAGCATCAGATGGAGACAAGACACTTTCTAGCTGTGGTATGTTAATAGAAACCTTTGCCCACTTAATGTAAAATTATATAAGATAATAGAGAACAGGGAAGATTGAACAAATCAGAAACCTTGTTTGATTGAAATTAATGAAATTGAAAGAGCTTTTTCCTCTCTTCTTTCCCCCCCCTCCTCATCCCTTTTCTGCCTCTCTGCAGAGAAAGTATTTATTTAGGATTAGTGCAATACTGCTCCTGTCAGTAAGGTAAAAATAACTCTGATGTTTAATGTACAATGAGCTATCTAGAATAGACACTTTGGGGGCACTTGAAAATGTAAAGGGTGCAGGTTGCTCGTGGAGATAAGGAGTTCAGAGTTGGCTAAAAGATATCATTGTTTGCATGGAAATAAAACCTGTATATGTGTTTCATATATGTTTATGTTGTTCAGTATATATTCAGGTGTTTCTTTATCCCCCAGCTTTTTTATTTAATTTTTAAATATTTTTCAAATTAAATCAATCATATATGAAAAGATATATCATGAATCTATTTTTCTTTCTAGTGATTATTGATCCTACTTTGTTGGAATTTTTCCATGTAATCATATTTGTGAAAGCCCTATAGCAGTCATTTTCTTCTGTAACAGAATTTCTGTATGGTCTCTGCTATAGACATTGAATGATAATGATCACACGTATTGCAATAATAGACTCAATTTTTTAATAGAATGTTTGTCACAAATTTGACATAAAGTAACACTGTATATAGTGACCTGCTTTACATTAAAAAATTGAAGTAGGTAGTTTAAATTATGCCCCAAATATTTTCAAATTAACATTAAATTTACCCAAACATCTCATCTGGGAAACAGAATAAAGTTGAAAGAATAAGATTTTTTTGCACTCCTACTCTCTTTTACCAATTAGTAATGAAAAACACTTTCACTATAATGGTAGACAAAGCCTGGTATTTCTCCTTCCAAGTCTAAAATTTAAGAGTAGCCATAATCTGCAAATTAGGAAACATTTTTGATATGTCAGAGCAATGCCTGTATCAACTACCTAATTCAGCCCAGACATTTGAACGAATCACTGTGGTTGTCATCTGAAAGTTATAATTTGCAGTTATGAAGTAGTCTGATATGGGTCATCATGTTTTCTTCCTGCTGGAGCTCCATCACTTCTATTAAACTCTTAAGTGTGTGTGCATTAAGAAAGCAGGAAATGGTAGTTCAATTAGTGCAGATTGGTTTTGAAAGACAGCCAAGGATGAATGCATATCTCTCTTAAAAATAATTTGAACTAGAATATTCTTTTAGAAGATGGTAGATATGTCTCAGGCAGAAGGAACGGAACCTGGGGTTTCCATATCCCATAATTTCTGTGTTTCAGTAAAATGAAATACTATGAAATTTTTAGATGAGCATTTCTCCTGTTAAAAATATCCAAATGTTTTATTCCAGCTTAAATAGAATGCTATGTTTGGTACAGAGGAAGCCTTTTCAAATTTTTATGTCTTAGGAAAACAAACAAATAAACAAAAAACAAAAACAAAACAACAAAAAAACCCAACATTTTAGTGTTCAACCTGAAACAGTTATTACATATTAGAATTATTTTCTCTTTTACCCGCCAAAAAAAAAAATATCTATTTGAACAACTCTGGGTCAGACTGTAAATGTGTCTGTGTTCTAATGATTTTCAACATCCAGAAATCACTTGCCTTTGACATGCATAACAATCCGTCTGTTCTTATAAAAACTATCTCCTAGAAGCTTTTATAATATTAATATATTTGCGTTGCATAAAAGCTACTACATGGTTGCAAATTTTGACAACCCACAAAACAAACATCAAGCTATCAGTCTGCCTTCTGATATTATTTAAACGTTAAAACAGGTTGGGGAGGGAAAAAATAAAAGACATTCAAATATTTTCATAGCAAGCAAGCCTTTTAGATTTGCTTTCTTCTACATTGGCTGCAGTAAAACCTACATGTTCCAGAGGTGACAAATGACATTTAAAAACTTTAAGTGCTATCATCTGCCACTAGTACATTTTTTAATTTCTCGGAATATTTCCTACTAGTTAGAGAGGGGAATTCTATTACAATAAAAAGCAGGGTTGTTTTTTTTTTTCTTCTGGCTTATTTATGGTAGGGAACAATGACCTCGTTTTGACAAGGACAGAATTAATTTTATAGCAGTAGCCATGAGGGGGCAGAGCCTGAAGCCATGTGGGCATGTCTAGGTAGTTATTCTATACTATTTCACATCAAGGGATTCTCATTTCCAAGATGATAGGCATTGTTTGTAGTGATGCCTTAAAGGAGCGAAGAAAAAAATCCAGGCAGTCAGTAGGAGATAAGATAAGTGAGCAAGAGCTTTAATGAGCCAACACCGGCTCCAGGAATACATTCATCCAAGAATTCTCTCTATTACAGCTAAGTTACAGGTTTTTATAATAGTGTCCGTCCAATCTCATTCTGTTATTTCCCCCAGTCCTGCCCCTGTACCACCCTCTCCACGCCCCATCAAGAATTAGGTCTGGGGTCTCAGGACTCTCTCTTCATCTTCATTGTCTTCTTCACAGCACGTCAGGTCCTTGGAGGCCTTCCAAAGCTTCAGATTTGGAGGTCCTTCTGTCCCTGTCTTTATCTTGTGGTACAGGCTTCATGGCGCTTTTCTGCAATTCTACCTTGAAATAAAGACTAAACAGCTTAAGGAATTCTAAGGGGTTGATATAGGATGGGGTCAGTGTGTATAAACATTCAGCTACTAAAGTTATATTACTAGTACATTAGATCTACAGTAATTTCTAACATCTATAAAATTAAAAAATCAAAAATCAAAGAAACTCTCCGGCATCAGTAGGTTGGAGGAAAAGTACAGCAGGTGGAGGGGCTGTCTGCCATTGTTTCTCATTGTCCTGGGCTTGGTGAGCATTTTGCATGTAAATCACCCTCTCTCTTTGTGCATTTTTGTTATTAGTATTGTTGCTGGTGCTGTTTTCTTATCTCATTGCTGTTTTCAGTAAATTGTTCTTCTCTCAACCTGTGGTCTTTGCCTTTTATGCTTTCAGGTGGGTGGGGAGAGTTGGGAGGAAGAGAATGCTGGCATGGTTTCACAATAAGCAATTGTAATTGAATGTTGCATGATATCACCAAAGTCTTTTTTCTAATAAATTCACTTTTAATTTATTTCAATCTTAAGGTAATTCAAGTAAAAGCCAACCCATTCAAAGTAAAAAGATTTCAGTCTCTTACAGGAGAAGCTGAAAAAATGTTTTGAAAATAAATGGTACATGGAATGTTATCTTCCCTGGTAAAGGGTATCTTCTGTGAGAATAAAGAGGTAAAGTTATTTAATGATTGTTAAAGGCCCAAATTGATTATTCCCTCCTTTATGGATGGTAACAAATTGAATGCACTGACATGGGGCTGAAAGTATGAAGAAGTGACATCCTTAAAAGCAAAGTCCTAAAAATGAGTCCGTCTTGTAGAGTCTGATTCTGGCTGTGATTAGGACCCTAGCAGGAGGGAGTAGGTAGAAGAAGACCCAAGTAAAGAACCTTCTGGGTAGAGGTGCATAGAAAGGTTTTTCCAGACTTCCTTGGATATTTTTCTGAAGGCTACAAGGACCTCAGTAGGTAATGGCAGTGAACATCTTCAGGAAGGGATGATGAAATTTTTGGGAAAGTGTGTAGATCAAAATTTTGTGAGGTTCCAACTCTGGAAAAAGAAATATGGCTCTACAGTCAACTAAGTCTTATGCAGTAGGAAGAAAGACGTTTAGTGAATACAGTCTTTATTTGTCTTTTTATTATTTGCATAGCAATTAAGTTGGAAAGAAAAAAAATCAGACCATACCTTTTTTTTTTTTTGCTTCTATTGTGTTATTTACCCAACTTTATTTAAATAGCTTAAGGTTGTTGTGAGTTAGCAAGTAATAGCTTTGTAGCTTAATTAAGATTACTTTCTTGTTTCTAAATGGAATTTCACATTAAAGATCTTCCAGTAAAGGGGGAGCAGGGGAAGTAAGTTGAGGGTTTAAATTATTTGAAAGGGTTAGCCTGTCCAGAATTATGAAAATAAATAGGACTAAGAACATTTCAGTCCTGCTTTGGTCTGCTAAGGACATGTCACAATTTACATCACCTCATCAAATTTATCCTCTGCCAGGCTTGGGAACAGAAGGAAGGCAGGTTATTTCAAGTGAACAACAGTTCACTTGAACTGTTTTACTGTATTACTCCTTTCATGGATTCTTGCAAAGGTGATATTCTGAAGCATGTGGAGTCATTTCTAGAACAAGCTGCATAAATGCAAGCTATACTTTGCATTCCCAACATCTTTTGTTAGAGTTATTGAAGAGGTAACAAAGTAAACCAAATCCATATATTCTCTACATGCTTTTTGTGTTCCTTTCTGATTGCCATTGTCCAGCATCCTCACTACTCCTTGTATTAATGCTTCTAGACATCTGATGTCACTTTGTTTCTGTATTCACCTTCCAAAACACACGGCTGTGTTGGTGCTGAAAAGCTGAAGTGGGAAGAAAACCTCACAGAAATGTTCCAAGCAGGGGAGGACAAGTCCCTTTAGCCCTAGTGAAGGACTGTGGCTAAACCCAGAATTTTGTCCATGGGGCCTGAATACCTTAGTAGTGTAAATAATTAATTCAAATGATCATTCATAATTCAAATGATCAATCATCTATTCCTTGCCACTACTCTAATGTATACTGGGTATGGTTAATGAAGTACAGACAACAAAAGAAAAAGCTATCTTGTGCCTCAGACACTGATGTTGTGTCCTTAAGTATGTGTCGCATCACCTTCCAGATTTAAATTTCAAAAGAAGACAACTGCTTTACATGTTTTTCTGTTTCGAATTTCCAAGATCAGCCAAGTTGGCAGATATGCAAACCAATTTAATTCTGCCTGGCACCACAGTTTGTCTTTTCCTGGCTGCTCAAAGATGATTCTTTCAAAGAATTGAATCACAAAAGCCAAGATTGTTCACTACTGGACAACACATGTCTTGCCTGGAAATAAAAGCGGTTGTGTTTGGCAGCTGTTAATCAATATACACAGAAAAAGAAATTATTAAATATTTGAGAGACTTAAATATAAGTAGTAACCTTCTGATCTTAATAAAATATGCTGCCCTCTTCCCAAATATGGCTCAACGCCCACAACATTGTTTCTAATCTTATTTTCATATTTCAAGTATGTATTTTTACAAAAACATTCTTTAATCATATTCATTATAAATGTGGAAGCTCTGCTTGATGTTTCCACTCAGCTAAACCAGTGCAGACAAATTGAAAACCTTATTACACCCCTCTCGTCTCAAGAGGGCCACTGCGGCAGCAGTTGACATGATTTGAATCACCGAAATGTTACTAGTCCTGGAAAAGGAATTTAAAGACCGTTTGATGCATGATGTGGAACTACCTCTGCCTGAATTCTAAATCTTTGTGGGGTCTCTCAGTTACCATGAATGGGCACTGTTTGATAATTTGTATTTAAAACTGGCAAGTCAACATTTTCTGAATTTAAAATTTGAAAAATTAGTTTAAAAGAATGCTTCAGAATGGGCCATTCAGATCCCAAGAGAAGTTGATAAACAGCAGATTTATTCTATGGGACTTGCTGTTAATTACTATATCTTAAATTTCCAGTGAGCATTCTGGATTTAAATAAAAGGACAAATTCAATAATAAAAAATATCTGTTATACGTAAGCCTGATATATACATTTATATTCTGACTGTACTGCACATAAGGAAAATAATCAAAGCAAAGATATACAGTTTTAGATCCAACATTTTAATTCACTTTAATAAAAGTTGACCTGGAAAAGAAAGAGTAGAATGAGATTATATTACCATGATCAGAATTTAACATAAACATTTTATTAGGATGCTACTGAACTTGTAGGAGGGAGTTCACAAGAATTATGTATGGAAATTTACCTTTATTATCAACAGGATGTTAGAAAAGTCTGTTCATAGGATAAAGTTAAATAAGGAGCTAGATTTGTTTGAGTCCCTATAAAAATGGTGTGTAGGAAGTGTGTCAGGCCACTAACCATCCCAGTTTGGTAAGGCAGCTTTCAAAAATTGTATTTCAGCATCAGTCAAGTTTTCCTGACTGTGAATGAGAAGTATCTGTATGTAAGCAACTTCCACCTTCTTACTTCCTAACTATCTCAAACTGTAGGTGAGGCAAGTTCCAGGTTTCTGGCATCTGTTTCATGGGAAAGTTTTAAAGATAAATTCATCTTATTTGAAAAGCACTGAGGGCTGCACTGGTGAAAGAACATAGGCTTCCCATTTTTGTCCTACCTCTTCCTTGGCTCTGGCACTAGAGCTCTTTTCTGAACACACTGGTCATGATAAGCTGTAAATAAGGATAGAGGATTGGTAGGTGATGAAAAAAGGTTGGATAAAAAAGGATAATATGTTATCCTGCCATAAAAGGAGCTGGGAAAACTGTACATCTGCATTTTTCTATTCAACTTCTTGCCAATGTAGGTACAACTACTGAGAGATGTTGAAGATATTTTCTATGCCACTAAGAGACCTCTACCTTTCAGTGAACACAATGAATTTCTGAAGGTAAAACTATAGATCTAGATGAGTTTTGGTCCTTCTTAGTGGGAAAAAAAAAAGTGTGAGCACTTTGTAAATGACTTTAACATGATGTGTAGGAAGTTAGATGTTTGCCTTCTCAAATTCTGAAGTTAATCTTCAATTTTTTCAACTGTTTTTAGTATCTTCAATTCTCAATAGAAAAAGGAAACAAGCAAGTGTTCTATGAAGGGGAAGAAAAAGTGAGATTTAACATATTTTTTCTATTTTCAAGGAAGATGTGAAAAATTGGACCTTAAAAGATTCCAAAGGATGGGGACAAACAATATTTAATCTCTTTATGTATAGACCTTGAAAAACTCTCAATGGAGAAAGTGATACCTATGTAATGAAAATGCCTGAGGACCATTTTGAAATGCACTTTTTATCTTGCATAGATATATATAAAAAAAAGTTCTCTTTTTTTCTTCTGACAAAACAGAGTAGGAGCAAGGTAAATCACAAGAAATAAAATCTGTGCTATAGCTCAGGAAAGTGAAACATGGATGGCACAACCTATTCATTACAGCCATGTTGCCTTAGGGTTTTCATGAATTTGTAGATTTTTATACTTCTAGGTATACTTCTCACATATAGCGTAGCTAACAACCTCTGACCCTGTGTTAGCTGTCTTAAGGGTCAGATAATAGCTGGAACACTGTGCAAGGAAAACATGTACCAGAGCTAAGGCAACTAGATACCATGTTAGTCAAAATAAGAAAGCAAAGCCCAGCAACGTTGGAGAAGCTAACCCTAAGGCAACAGTCACCCCTTAGAGACTTGACAAAAACATAAAATTTTTGCCTAGTCTCTCCTACTTACACTTAAAACTTATGCTTCATATGGTAGGATAAAGCTTAGCAACAACTATAGCATCTAATCATACAACAAGCTACTAGGCAAAAACTAATAACACATATGTATAAAATAAGCAGTTGTTTCATCCCGGTCCAGCTTGGTAACCATGAAGTGAATTTGCGAGGATGTTTTTCAATAA
>WBMV01004647.1:1419-76488 GCA_013396655.1 Campylorhamphus procurvoides
GACTGCCAAAACAACCAGGATGAACATTTCCAGGAGTGGATGGATCTAACAATCAACTCATCAATACCAGAGTTTGACAATGACCCCAAGTTGCAGAAGTTGATGTTTTTAAAAGGTTTTTTTTAGCATAGATAGAGATTATATGTATTAGATAGACAGTTATTTCATCTGTATTTGTAAGTTTGTCCCCATTGGCTGTGGCTACCTGGTTACCGATCCCGCGTTGGTTATCTGATCCCTGTTTTTCCATTGGCTTGCCGGTGGTGCAACACAGTATCATCATATAAGGCTAGCCACTCCCAGTTTTCCCCATAATTGTACTGTTCCCTCCTCTCCTTCCCCATATTTGTCGCGCTCCACCCTAACTCCTCCCAGTTTCCAAGCCTCTCCCCCGCACCCTATATAAGTCTCATGCACCCCTAACAAAGTGTTCCAGCCTTCTTCACCTCTCAGTGGCTGTGGACCGTTTCATTTTCCTCCCAGCAGCGCGCAGCACTTGAATCCTCCATAGTCATCCCTATGTTAATTGACTATTTATTTTCTATCAAATTAGGGTAATTTTTTTTTCTTCACACAAAACTTTGATAATTGCAAAACATCTGTTTGAAACACAACCCTACTGTTCTGGCCATCCTAGTTCCTGAATTATGCCTTAAAGTTGTCTGGTGATTTTAAACTGAGCTGAACTCTCTCAGTAACCATGAGAGCAAAATATTTCAGATAAGACCCAGCAAGTAAAAACATTTCTAGAAAATATTTAATACAAAATAATATTGGTTGGATGATTTAAAAGCTACAGGATATAACTGATAAGTGTCAGGTTTGTTCTTAAATTTACTAAATATTCTGAAAATACCTTCACTCCATGCAAACACTAATTTCTTTTGAAACTGTACATAATAATTTATGTGGACTTCCACCAATCTCTAAGTCAGATACCTTATTCCATCCTTTTTGACTTGGTAAGAGCACAAATACACTTAACATGGGACGATTCAGTGACTTTGGCATGACATATTCATACCTGAGATGGTTCCCAGATTTATAAGTCTGTCCCAAGAACATACAGATTGTAATCTTGCTGACATGTCACAAAGTCAGTAATAAAAATTTCAGCTAAAATCTATCCTTAATATTCTAATGAAAATCCAAAGAATTCAGCTCTTCTGTTGAAAAACCATTCATCTGCATAGAAGCACATTAAACCAATACACTGCTGCAATTGTTGCAAAACACTCTGTTAATGCCCAACTCCTGAGGGTATGTTTATTGAACAGAAGAATATGAGTCCTGCTCATGGCTGGTATTACTTTCTTCCTCAACCAGCAACAACTTCTTTTGAGACAGCTCACAATGGCCTGAGATGTGAGTGACTTCTCTTTGGAAATTTCCTCTTTCAGAGGACTCCCTGTGTCACAAAATTGATGCTCTTCTCCTGAGAGAAGCAGCTGACTTAAATATTGGCATTTCATGCAACTTTGAATCCTAGTATGACAAAATGTCTAGTGTTTCTTTCTTTCTCTCAAAGGACAAAATGATCAGCCTCCCATTCTCAGCACCTGGATCCTGTTTGAAATCCATTAGGAAAGCTTTGTGTCAGCAATTATGCACCTGGGAAAATCTGTTTACATTAAGTAAGGGATCTTATGGGAACCAGTGAGACAGAAAATGACTGCTCTGTGTCTGTTCTCAGAATTCACAGCATGCATCGTCTACAGGAATCCTTACCTGCTTTGTTTTTCCCTTGGACACTGAACACATTGCATTTCATATAACAAAATTTAACCAGCTATGATGATCGTTCCTTTAGTTTTGTCTTTGATTTCTAATTTTCCACTTCCATTTTTATTAACTCTTCCACTCAGTCTTTCATCCTGGCACATCTTCAGCCTTCTTCTGCTCTGGATTCTACGTCCAGGGGTGCTGAAGGATCTGAGAACTTTGATTTTCTCCACCCAAACTGTCACTTCCTGTCTCCTGCCCTCATTGTTTTATCCTGATTTTACTCTGTAGCCAGAAAGGAAGACATTGAAGTGCAGCTGCACTTATGCTTCTGCTGAGGATACGCTCTCAGGTACAGGGCATGAAATCCTAATACAGGCCTGTTTGCACAATCCAGCCTACGTGCTGGGAAACAAGGACAGTGAACTAGCCTATGTGCTGGGAAGCAAAGGCCATGTATCCATAAGCAATAGTGTATCCATAAGCAATAGTGTATCCATAAGAAATGGACATGAAGAAGATGGTAACAAGTAAAATAAGAAGACAGATGGGAAACCAAGAAAGCGTATGGGAAAGCAGTAGAACTGCTTATTGCAAGGTTAGCTGTAAGATAGACAGTAGATACATTAAGCCGACAGGTTTTAGCCAATGAGCTATAGAAAGGTAATAACCAAGTAACTTTTAGCCAATAAGTTATAGAGAATTATTATACGTGAACACTGCAAAAACCTATATAAATTTTGTAATTAATTAATAAAGTGGAGCACTGACTGAACCTCTATGAGGATGTGTCATTGACTCCGGAAGCTCCTCGCTTTTCTACATGCTTCATGTACCAGTAAAAAAACCAAAAATGAGTAGGAGTCTCACAAAATGTCAAAGGCTTCCACCTAGATTCAGGCAAATCTGTGTCTCCTATGTACTCAAGAAAGAGCCTAACCATGTGTCCTACTGATAAAGAGGCCAAAATTAAGGAGGTTTAAAAGGAGGCACAAGCCATATGATCACAGTCTTTACTGTGGTGTATTTGAGGATGAAAGAAGGTACTAATCATTTTAGTTCACGTTTCTATTACAATATAGAGACTACCAACTCACAGAAATTAACAGAGATTTTAAGTTGTTTCTTATGTGCAACACCAATTATGACACAGTAGATTTAGAGCCTAAAAAAACAGCTATGTTTCCTACTCTTTACTCACAGATATCCCGTTTAGATGTTAGCTTAGGATCACGGAGGGCAGTCAAGAATACCCAGGTCAAAAGATACAGTGATTAAGGAGTAAAAGTTGCTGAAGACTAGCTAAATGTTGAGAAGTGAGGGCATAAGACAGAAGCAGAAATCACAGTTCAGAAGTGGATTAACAATGTTAATGTTAAAAAGAAACAGGATTCTCTGAGTTCAAGGCAGTAATGAAACTCAAAATGCTGGACCAAAAATGCTATGTTGCAATCAATGACACTGCTATGCTAATTTCATTTTTACTTTCTTGTCTCTTCATTTTTGTGTCTTGACCCTTCCAGGCTTGTGGAAGAGAAGGCTGAGGGTGACTCAGCAGCTGTCCACAGCTTCCTCAGGTGGCAGAAGTGGAGGGGCTGACCTCCTCTCTGCTGACCAGTGACAAGACTTGAGGAAAAGGGAATGGAGCTGCATCAGGGGAGGTTCAGACCAGACATTAGGAAAAGGTCCACTGAGGCAGTGTTCAGTCACTAGAACAGGCTTCCCAGGGAAGTGGTCACAGCACTTGGTCATATGGTTTAGTTTTAGGTAGTCCTGTGAAGAGCAGGGAGTGGCATTCAATGATCTTTGTGGATCATTTCCAACCTGAGTTATTTTGTGATTCTATGACACATCGGATTCTAATTCTTACCTTTTTCTTATAGTTGTATTTCACTTTACAAACAAACAAAAGTTCTTTCATTTGCAGGTTACAAAGTAGTGACAGAAGTAGTTATCCCCTGAATATCAGAATAGTATATTTAGAAATCATATTCTGGTGTCATATATAATCAAGCATATTATAATAATTGCTAACTTCCTGCATTACAACAATAGCATGTATTAACTTAGACACTAATAAGAATGCTGGTGTACACTAATTGGATAGAGCACTAGCTGTATCCAAGATACGATTTCTTTTATTATTTTGCTCAGTGAATTCCTATCTCTGTCTTGGGTTGCACAACTACCAGTACATTCCACTTAGTAAATTTATACAAACTTCTACAAAAGCAGTGATATTGCACTTACAAAAACAGCTCACACAAGAAGAAGTGTAGGAAATCAAGTAAATAAACAAAATGCAAGCACCTGCAGAACTGGAAGGTATTTGTCCTCACTGAAAAAAGGTATTGGTCACTTGGGGTCTTCCAATTGCAAAAGGAAGATTTTGGTGAAGAAACAGATAGTTCTAAAAGACGTACCTTACCAGATTAAACAAAAAAATGGACCAAGTTTTCAACACAGAACTCAGATAGAACTTGGATTGCGAAGAATCAGGAAGCCATAAACAATTGCATAATAAGTAAAAGATAAAGGTGAATGTTTTTCAATAGGAGCGCAGAGTGCACCACTGGTATCTAAATACAATGATGTGGTCATTCAGATTTGGACACTACTCAGAAAGAAAGGACTGTGCAAATATGTACTCTATAACTGTGACTATAAAAACTTCTTTATGAGATGTAGGATCACAGATGCTCAAATACTCATGTAAGTTTGTTTCTTTCTGTACTTAAGGCTACAGAAGTCCTAATCTCATCATGATCCCAACTGAAACTTGAGTCTAAATTTCCTAGTCTACTCTAGGATGTCAGCAAGATTAATTTCATGTTTTTTACATCCATTTTGCTCTACTTTGGCATGAATGAATGATGTAAAAGCACTTACAACACTATTTCCATTAATTGAGTTTACCATCACAGTGGAAACAAAATCAGTACAACGTATTCTAGTCTTAAAAAATGCTGGTGATATTTATAAATAAAAAGCATTATCACACAATAAACCATAACATAAGTGAATAAAAAGCTTTTTTAAAACCACAGACAGTGAAAAATATTTAACTTCAAGGCCACATGTAGTCTACTGAATTTTATATGGTTCTATTTGTTCCATAAACACAATAATCACCTTATTGGGCATTTTTCATATGGATGGATGAATAAATGTATTGATCAAAGATCCACTGTTACAACATGAAGAAATGTTCAACAGATTGAAGAAGAACGTAAAATGAGAGCCAGACTACTGTATTACTGTACTGTACTGTATTGTACTGTACTGTACTGTACAGTACTGTACAGTAATACAGAGTACTGTATTACTGTAAGTCTGTTACAGCAAGATTCAGCCATGGAAAAAGGCGTCATGATAGGTTTTAGTGCTAACAAATCTCTTACAACCAAGCTCATGACTGACAAATATCTACTCATCTCTGTAAATGTTCTGGGTGAAATCCCACACTACACTATTTAGTGCAAATTCACAAATCTAAATCCTCAAAGTTTTTCTTCACCTTCATTCTGCATTTCAAAACTGTAAGCTATGCTACAGGAATTTCCATACTGAAATTGCAATAAGACTGAAAAATTACATAATATGGAAAATAAATGTATTTCATATTAATACAAATCACTTCAGGGAAGAACTGTGCATAGAACTTTTTCCCTACAAAAACAAATATTTGAATATGATCATTCCCTTAAATTGTTCTATGTGTGCCACGCTCTACTTTGATGTTTCTATCTCAGTAACCATAAGACACATGCAGTACACTGCCTACTCTTACTTTTTATAGAGAACAAAAATAGAATTAAACTGTCAGTTCAATGAAGAAATGCCAAATTAGGTTTCTTAAGATAACTCGCTCCTGGACAAACACTTTAGTGTTTTCAAACTTTAGTTGTCAAATGCAAATCTAAAAAAAAAAAAAAACCAAAAAACAGAAAAACAAATCTCAGCTTGTTCGAGGAAAGAGGAAACAAAGAACTATTAAATATTTTCCATTAACTGATAATACAAGAGTCATCTTGTATAGAAAAAATAGAATAAAAAAATAGAAAAAAATAGAATACTTTCTTTAACAATACGAAAGTATTTATTTAGAAGAAGAAAAGTAAAGTCACACTTTATTGCTCTAAAAAGTATTAATGAATGCCAAAGTTCTCCAAAATTCAGATCTATCATGCATTGAAGCCTTATTGTGTAAGGCATGGAGTAGTTAATTACAATTCTAAAATAACTCTACTCAAGCATACTTTGAGTAGTCAAGTATACCAATACTAAAGTACACCTGCAGTGCTGCCTCCAGCTTTGTGGTCCCCATCACAGGAGGGACATGGACCTGTTGGAGCAAGTCCAGAGGAGGCACCATGATGATCAGAGAGATGAAGCAGCGTTCCTGTGAGGACAGCCTGAGAGAAATGGGATTGCTCAGCCTGGAGAAGAGCAGGCTTTCGGGTGACCTAATTGAGGCCTTCCAGTACCTGAAGGGAGCCCATGAGAAAGATGGAGAAGCACCATTGACAAGAGCTTGGAGTGACAGGACAAGGGTAAATGGCTTTGAACTGAGAGGATGTTTAGATTAGATAGTAGGATGAAATTTTTGACTGTGGCAGTGGTGAAGTCCTGGCACAGGCAGCCCAGGGAAGGTGTGGCTGTCCCATCCCTGGAAATGTTCAAAGCCAGGCTGAATGGAGCTTGGAGCAATCTGTGATAGTGGAAGGTGTCCTGGTCTATGGCAGGGGCTTGGAACAAGGTGATTAGGTGATCTGAGTAGAAACTCAGATCCCTTCCAAGCTGAGCCATTCTATGATTTTAATAAATCAGACAATAAAAATAGCATTATCTCTTAGGGAAAGGTAACTTCAGCTAAGAACAGTAACATAATTCAGTACATAATCTAAGTGTAATGAAAATTATTGTTCTTCTCACCCTTCTTACCTAAAATATATGGTGACTTGTTCCTAGTACCCACTTACGCTCTTTTGTATAGCAAATTCTGGTGTGAATTTGGAAACCTCATTCTCCTAGTCTAATAGTTGCTCCATCCTACTTGATTTCATCCTTGACAGCTTGAAAGAAAAGTCCTTTCTTTTACCTGAATACTTATTTCATGCCACTTTCAGCAAAAGTTAATACTATAACTGGTTTCAGGCACTGCAGTCAAGCTGTAGCCACCCATCAGTGACTCCCTTTGTTAGCAAACCCAAAATCAGAATTGACACTCAGCTTGAGAATTGAGCCTCCAAACAGAAGGAGCTGTTGGGGGAGCCCTACAGTTACACCTGGGGCTCTCTGGAGGGTTTGCTCCTCCTCATTCCTTCCTCCAGGTCCCGGTGAACTACTTGAGAGTTCTGGGCTTGCTGCTTAGTGCTGACACCCTGTGGCCAAGGAAATTACTAAGGACAATCTCTAAAATAATAGGGATAATAAAATAATAGGAATAATAAAAAGGCTATTAGGAAATCAAGGAATAATTTCTAATGGGGGGGCAAGTGTTTTATTCCCCTAGAGAATTAAACTATGTTTCATTAAAGGAAAGGAGAGAAAAGACTTAGCCAAGGAAACCTTGGATACCAAATAACAAACATAAATTGTTAAACATTGATGTGACTCAAACCAAGCATTAGTAAACACGCATTGTAGTTATCCCACAAACTTTGATGATCTGAGAAGCTGACCTCTGTATACACATCCTTTTTGAGTGATTCAGCTTCCTTTTAGAAGGATTAGGTCACCAGTGATGTCAATTCCTGGCTATCCACTACTTCCTGCTGCTGCTGTGGCCTAAAAGATGAGCAGAGCTGAAATTGAGTTTGTTTGTATCTTCTGCATCTTAGGAATCCAAAATGTTTTCAGGACTTCTGACTGTAGAAACTCCAATGCCACCTCTGGGTTTGTCGTAAGCACTTTTCACTTGCAGCTGTCCTAACTTGGCCCTCCTAAAGTGTCATGTCTGTGTCAACATCCAAACCAGTATGACTGACAATGATGACACTCAGACATGTAAATGGGAATCTGGTCCATTGATTTCCCCTGGCCTTTGCCCCAGACATTGGTAGTTATGCCTAGGGTTCATATGTTGAAACTATTTACCCCAGGTTGCCACGTGGTCCTCTTAACTTGACTTTTAATGCATGTCAAGGGTTGCACAGATGTGGGTAGACTCAGCAGTCTCCTCTGGAATTCACCACCAGCAAAATTCCCATTAGTTAGCATTTTAGGCATTAATGACATCATTATTCCTCATTCAAATAAATTCTTCTCATATTGCATTATTTATCTATGCATAACTACACTGGTTAGACATACATTCAATAGAATCTGCTTTAGTAGAGGAAGACCAAGCCTAACCATCTAATTTGTGTTACATGGTAAGATGGGACATATCGATCCCTAGTTCAGAAAAGATATCTTACTTAAAACTGACACTCAAATAAAGTTTTTATATCCTTTTATTTCTCATTCATTAGGAAAAAAAAAAAGGGAAAACTTCAGCTCTCACTTTTCTTGAGTGGAAGATCAGAAGAGTTTAGACTAGTAAAGAATTTATGATTTGCCCTACCTGATGCAAAGTTGGTCACAGTTGTTAGTGGACTCTATATGTTATAGCCATAAACTGAAGACACTGTTGTTTTCTGTCTGTTGTCTTGGCTGCTTCACTTAGTTTCTGAGCTCTTTGTCTGTCCTATTTATTTGTAAGCAAACCAAATAATGATTGGGAAGGAAACAAACCAAGTATCTCTAAACAGAGCACACAGCTGCACCACAGCAAGGCAGACTGCAGACATGGATCTAGTACAAACTGGAGTAAAGCATATCATCAGACAGAACTTAAAATTACAGCTGCAGATAAATGGTTCCTTCAACCTTTTGGTCTGCCAACCACTAAATTTCTGCTGTCATCCGCAAGTAATGACTGTTGAATTCTAGATAATTCATGCAGTTTACAGATCAAGACTTGTAACAGGTCATTCAAAGCAAATCAATTCAGAATTAGTTTCTCTTAGACAATGAATTAAATTGAAACCTCTGGAAAACATACTCAAAAGACTGTTTTTTCCCTTCAGACATATCATCTCATACGCCCTACCCTCAAAGAAATCCTTCTTTCTTCAGAAAAATATTTAATAAAGTATCCCCTTCCAAACAATTGCAAATTTAATTTAACAGTTCCTAAGTTCATTCTGGTTTTGCCTCGTGATTACTTAGTTCTCCAAAGACAAATAACTTCTCTTTAATCACAGCAGAAGAAAGCTGCCCCCTTGTGCATAAGCACTGCAATATAGCCCTTAATTACGTAATCAGAAAGCATTTTTCCCAAAGGACCCTGCTTCATTCAGCATACCAGATGGAGTACAGTGGGGGAATGAACTAGGGATACATGGTGATTAAAGATCCGTGGGCTTTATTTCATGATTAAAAGAAAGGGAAACAAAATTAATCAATACTCTGCAGAAACTGATTCCACTCCAAGCTCTGCCAATGAGTTTCTAGGTGATGTTAAACAAGTGTTTTAACTCAAAATTTGTCTAGTTTGTCCTTCACTGGGTAGTTTTGATCTATAAAAGTTCTTACAACAGAAAAGGGAATCAAAAAACACATACTTGGAACACATTAAATGTTTCAATACCCTAGAAAATAATTTCTATCTGTTTTAACTGAAGAAAACTTTGTCACATTTTAGTCTCTCACCATCTCAGTACCCTGACTGGAAAATGGGAATGAGAACTTTTGGTGTTTCTGTGAAAATTGATTCAGTTTATTCATCTGAAGGCCTAAGACAGAACTGGCATGGGTGTCTTGGGAGACAGCTTAGAGAAAAGTAGTCACTCCTTATATACAAAAATATTTGAATTCAGGAATATGACCTAAATCATGCGAATGTGTGAGGAAAACAGTACAACTAAACGTTTATTTATTAATTTGCTTCACCCTGCAGTAAGCAAGGAAAATCCTGTGTAAAAAAAAAAAGTCAATAATAATAATATATACAGTCAATAATAATGATATCATTATGTTTATAGACAAGAATTAAAATCAGGTTGTTTAGAAAATATGCATGATACTTTCCAATATTTAAGTACTTGGTCTTTTATTGCAACTTCAACTATTTTAACTGCTTTTTATGCAATGTGGACATACACAAGATGTGAAAGAACCTAACACAGGTCACACAGATCAGGGAAGTTCTGTTTGAAATACTGCCTGTATAAATATTGACAGTGAGTTCTCAACTAAGCGATCAACTAGACATTGAAAAAGGTTTAGATTTAAAATTTATGATAGAAGAAAAAAAAGTCTGTAAACCTCAACCATTGTTACTCTAAGTAAATGAAAAACAGGAAAAAACAAAGAAAAACCAAACTTCTGATATTGAAGAAGACAAAAGAAAAGCCACTTAAGGTAACACTAAAGATTACTTGAAACAGACATGGAATTCATGTGAAGATTTCCATCTGCCTTAAATACAGATTCATAGCAAACAAGAACATTTAAGCAAATTCTTTTATTTTTGAAGATACCATGGAATTTAGCTGTCCAGTGAAATCTGATAAAAATTTTAGTTCAATCTAAACAAAGAATAACGTTTAACACATCATGTAGTTGAATTTTTGATATTGCATACTGCCACTAGATATGTAACTGTAAATTTTAAGTTGAATGAGTGGTCCTCTTTTTGGTCCACTGAAGCATTTAACCTTCTAAGTACCTACTGGGGGACACATGCAGTCAAAGTGGTTCACAAATTCTTCATAAGAAAGTCATTTCCAAGTTCTTCATATGCTGCAAGTGGTCATTTAAATACATCTACTTCAGAGTAAGCCAGAACTCTATGGCGTGTCTAGTTTCACTTAGTACTACAAAGTAACACAGAATTTATTAACATAAACAGGGTATGGCATCTGCCTGCACACTTTGCACAGGGAATGGCTTTGCAGTAGCTGATATAGTTACCTGATTTTTCCAAACTGGAATTCCATTACTGCAATCTAAAATACTTCAAGCTGAGCAGAGACATTAGACATTAAACTAAATCCAGCTGACCTCTGTGAAAATTAAGCAAACGATTAAGTGCTTCAATAACTTTGTTTATTTTAAATAAACTTCAATATTACTGGGTAGTAAGCGCATTGCAAGGCAGAGCTGTGAGCAGTGCAGTTATTCTGGAGTTAAAAATGTACATAGTTTGCTAATAAACTGTATCTCCTCTTAGTACATGGTGTTGAGAATGTAGAATATATCTCAGAGCTCCTTGAGAGGGAATTAAATATATTTTAATGAGATATAACCATCATGCCTAGATTGCATCTTCAAATCTAGATTTGAAATGAAAGTGTATTATCTGCCACCTGCCTGAGCTGACATCTATGTAAAATGAGCTTGGTTACACAGATGCATTCACCTTAATAATCTCGCACAAATACAAGACATGACTTACACAACTGCCCTGTTTGCACAGGATTGACTGTCTAGGTCAATATGATGCTTTAGTTCAAAGAGTTTATTTAGGCTACACAGTTTCATCTACATGCATAATACATTCCCATATGGCAAGATATCAATATATCTTCATTCATACCTACACTAATAAACCACAGAGGGACCACTAAATCAAGATTTAAGACATGAAAAAGGTATGATTTAAGGCAAAACTTGCAAGATCTGCTTCAAGTTTGGCCAGTCTGTTCTGTATCATGGCTGAGGGCGTCCGCTCCCTCTCCCCTGTCCCCNGTTCTGGGCCCCTTCTCAGTACCAGATCATCAGCTCCTCTCTCATCTATCATGTTTTTTAAGCTCTGCTTGACCTTTACCTTCAACATCCACACAAACCTCACTGAGCCAGTGCACCAGCTTACAATGAACAAGGTAGAGGCAGATGAGATAGAGCTTTTACCAAACAGAACTTCAAAAGGTATCTAGTAAAGCACAAGAGGGTATGCAACAATTTGATCAGATAAAAAACCCCAAAACTAAACAAACAGTAAGCTTCTGAGTAGTTTTGAGTTGACGGGTTTTGGGCTGTCAGTCTTTGAACCTGCATCGACCATTGCTAAAAAAATTACAGGTATGCAGACTGATTTGTTCAGCTTCTTTAGCCATAAATTTCTGGGTGCAGGAGGTTACATTCCTGGTGCTATGTTCCACTCAGTGACCTCCATTTTCTGGGCTTTAGTTGCAATCCCGAGGCAGACAACACTAACCTCCAAGGGATGAGCTGCAAAGCGATCCAGTACTGCAGAGTTAATGTAGTTACAATGAAGATCTATGGCACTACCTGACATATTTACTCTAAGTACCGCAAAATTCAGGAGACGTATGGGCTCCTGCCAGACCAGAGATGAGAAATCAGTGACTGACACAGAGAGCCTGCAGCCCCAGTTGCAAGAACACAGAGAGATGATAGTGTCACAGCAGAACTGATTCATGCACAGTCACATTAAGGCTATTAGTTGTAAACAACACTGATGTATATCTGTATCAGAACTCCAGCAGTTTTCTCCTGTGATATGTTGGCACCTATTCCAAACACAGAGCATCAACTACAACATTGTCAGCAGCACTGCTGTTGCTCTGTTACCTCTGTTGCTCCACTGGCTCCAATTCCAATCATCAAAAACATTGGAAACAGTGGGTCCTCAACTTCTGCCACATAACCATGAACTGGGCCCTCAGGCACCCCTTACACACAAGCTTTGCCTTCTGCACTGGCAGGATGATCATGATCCTCTGCACACGTTGTAATTAACATGAAGAACAGCAAACTCCTCCAACCTGGTGTCTTGCAGGTTCACTCTGTTCCTGGACAACAGTCTTCCTCAGGAGGGCATCTCATAGGAAGGGCATGTCTCACTGTCAACATTTATTACCCAAAAGGGTGGACTTGTTGAATGAGGGACGAAGGCAAACACCACCTCTGTCTGAATGATACCTATGCAAGAAGGTTCAGCTTTCCATTCTTTTCACGGCTCCTCAAAGGCTTCTTCACATTCTACTTCATTCCAAAATTATCCGGACACAGCTTCTCTTCCCCAAGAAGCTAACAGCAGAACAAGTAATATAAAAGACAGCATTTACATGTCAGGGACAGAAAGAAAATGAGGGCCTTCCCAAGACATAAAACCCATGTGTTGTAACCTGCAACTACTTTGTTGCTTCATCAAGTGCCAAAAGTGTTCATAAACTCACAATAAAAGGTGCAGAAATATATTGACAGCATTTCAACCGTGTTCCATTGATAGCTGTTTACATAGTGAAAAGTAATGACCTCTTGTTAGTAGATGAGCTCACAGAGCTTGTCTGCTTCGTTGACCAAGTTCTTCTTCACAGCAACTTCACTGCATAGCTGGAGGGGCCCACTTTCAGCTTACACCAGCCAAGTGATTTGGGGAAAAAACCCACAAAGAATCCTACATCAAACATGTTTCTTGAGTGATAAGGAAGCAGAAGCCTGAGTGATTAGAGTTCAGCTTGGGAGCTGCTGCGAAGAGAAGGCCATGCCCAGACAGTTAAAGCAATAAAAGAGGCTTGGGCTACCAGCCAGCTTAGCTAATGAGTAGTAAGAGTTTCAGGCAGAGCATCCTGGAAAAAACATTTCACTACTTGGCAGTAATCCCAACAGGGTGGGTACTTGGCTTTGGCTGGTAACTTAAGTGGATGTATGCTGTCAGTGATGACAGGATATCTGCTGCAACACAGCCATTCCAGATGTAACAGTGGTATTATTCAGAAATATCCTCAGGATAAAAGCTTTCATTATTGCTGATAGCAGAATGTCACTTCTCTGATTCTTGCAATACAGGCTGAACGTTGTCTCTCCTCTATATTTCTGCATTAGGCAAGAGAAACTTCTTCCTACAAGCACTAACACCCCTGTGAAAGTCTTGCTGGAGTCAGTAGCTCATTTCGTAAACTTTAAGACAGTACAAGTAATTAGAAAATATTACTTTGCCATGCTAGTAAAGTTCTTATAGCACACACATTTCATCCCTATGACCTCTTACTGGGATTAAAAAACAACTTAGGCACTAGACTTCTGATTGTTACCTAGGGAGAAAAGAGACATATGTACACCTTGGAGGCCTTGCTGCAGAATTTTTTAAGGGGATGTTGTATTGCGATGCATGGTCACAAAGTCCCTAACAAGACTGCCATGAATATTGCTAGGATCAATGTCAAAAGATAGAATTTTGAAGAGTGCAAAGGCCATTTTTGGCACATGCCACAATGCTCAAAATAGTCTATTAACAATCCAAAATGGTCTTGTTCGTCAAGGGCTAAGCTTGTACAAAGCATGTGCTCTCTTCCTTCCCTTGTTAAAGAGTTGCAATTTCACTCTGAGGCATAGACAAGTTTACTTTGCTTCCCCTACATAAAAGACTGTAGACCATTGTCAGTCTGAGACTTTAAACATCCTCTGAGCAAACTATTCAAATTGAATTCTGAAAATATTAAACTACTGTCACCTTGCAATTTAACTAGAAACAGATTTTAAGAAGCTGTGGATTTAACTTTGCTAAAGAAAACATATCCACAGTTGCCTTCTCTTGCTTTTGCTTATTGGAGAATGACATATATGTTATTACCCAAAACTGAACTTGGGCTTGCTGTGGGAAATGAAACGTAAGACCACTCTAAATGTTTCAACAGGATTTTGCTATGAACTGTCATATTGAAGGGAAATCTCACACTTTGGCATAAGGGGTGTTCAGTACAGGTACTTTACTACAATGACCATTGACACTTTGCACACCAAAGTTAGTATGGCAGAATAATGACAACAGCAACATTACCCAGCTAAAACCCCAAAACTCAAACCCAAAGCCTTGCAACTTGCATTTTTTAATCATAATTTTGCCCTTTCATGATCTTAGAAGACAAAACAATTTAAAATAGGAGGCTTTATTTCCATTTAAAATTTGGAACATTACAATTTTGCTTCTGATTTATGGTATCTAGCCATGCAAAGGGCAGAACAGTATCCACTGTGTTAAAAACTGCGGAAAATATTTCAGTATTTCAATTTCATAGGCACCAAAGACAAGAGAGTTTAGATTCAAATAGCAAAATAAAAAAGAATACATTTTATAATTTTTTTTTCATATATCTTACTTTAGCTTTCTTTTTCTTGAAACTTACATAAACATACATGAATTTAAGCATTTTTCTTGGGGACAGCCGGAGTTGTCAAGGTAATCAATTAAAATACTAATCACTCTACTGTTTACATCCAAAAGACTATGAACATTTTATTTAAATCAATATTGTACACTGGCACTCAGATATTTCATATTATGCTAGTGTGAAGCCAGAGGCACCACAAATTGCTCAGGCAAGTAAGCCCTGATCTTACAGCACCTCTGGAAAAGTGAATGTTGTCATGTCCTAGCTTGAACTGAACAAACTCTAGAACAAACTCTCATCCATCCTGCTT
Source organism: Campylorhamphus procurvoides (assembly GCA_013396655.1). NCBI lineage: Eukaryota > Metazoa > Chordata > Aves > Passeriformes > Dendrocolaptidae > Campylorhamphus > Campylorhamphus procurvoides. The sequence goes on from WBMV01004647.1 coordinate 16,579, forward strand.
GCAGATATAAAGCAGATGTGCAGTTACTCATATAGAACCCTATCTTCTGCATTTACTTTCTGTTATCAAATGGTTCCAAAGCTGTTACAAAATCTAAGGCTCTAAATCAATACAAGTTATAAACTAAAAACATAAAAACTAATCTTTTATATAGGACAGGGAGGAAGAGAAATGAGTTATACATCTGTGGTGGTCTGCCCCTGGACAACCACCTGGTGTCCAGCAAAACTATTTCAAGACCTTTCTTCCCCCACCTTTTTGCCTTTCAGAGGGAATTAAAAAAAACAGCTAGGAATTTACAGCTAGAGATAACAACCAAAAGAGGAGCTTTGATTAATACCACAGGCAAACAGAACTTAGAATAATGCTTAAATGTATTACTAACAAACTAAAAAATAAAAATAAGAAATAGAAACAGGTTAGAAACACCTTTCCACCACCACCCCTCGGTCTGTCCATGCCCCCTCCTTCCCCTGACAGCGTGGGGGACAGCGAATGGAAGGTTTGCAGTCAGTTGTTGCGTCAGCCATTCACAGATGAAGTCCCAAAACTGAAGCAGCAGTTCTGTCTCAGGGGGCTTTCCTATGGACTGCAAAGGGGACAGCTCGCTTCACCACAGTTGTCACCATGGTCACAGGGGAATTGTAACTCTGAGTCCTTCCCCTGCACTCCCAGCAGTCCCCTCCATAAGTGAGATCCTCTGCTCTCTCATGGGTCATTACATGGGGTGCAGTCTCTTATGAAAAGCTGGCTGTACCTGCTCAGTGTGGGCTTCTCCCTCCATGAGTCTCATCCGCAAATCTCTACAGGGCTCCACTCCACCTTGGGGGTCTCCTGCTAAGCAACAGCCTCTTTCATGCCTCTCCCTGCTCTGGCAGGGGGGTCTTTGCACCCCGATGGATCCCATGAGCTTCAAGGGGTCAGCTCATAATGACCATGGTCATCACCACATAGTCAGGACAGCTTTAAGTCCTCTCCCTGATCCATGGGGTCCATTCCCCGTTTCTCCCTCCTGTACTGACCATGATGTCTGCATTCTGATGTTGTTAATCCATGGCTGCCAATTTCCAACTGTGCAACAACTTCTTAAATATGTTTTCACGCAGGGGTGTAACTTAATGGTTCAAAAGCAGGAAGTTTTCCTCAAAGCTGGCCCTCATTGGCTCTGCTTTATGGGATGGAGGGAAACTTCCAGAGTCTTCCAACAAAAGCCACTCTTCCTCTTATTAAAAAACCCTAATCATAGAAACCCATGATAACATCTCAAGGCTAAAGGTACGAAAGCTGCAACAACCTCTGCACATATTTCCATCACCATATAATCATAAAAACAGAGAATCATAGCAGGCCCCACCTGACTGAAAGCTGGCACACATCCCAGTTTTCAAGAAGGGCAAGAGGGATGACCCTGGTAACTATAGGCCTGTCAGCCTCACTTCAGTGCCTGGCAAAATTATGGAGAAGATTATTCTGTGAATTATTTAAAAATACCTGAAGGACAACATGGTCATCAGTCACAGATGGCAGAGAGGAAAGTCCTGCTGGACAAACTTGGTTTTCTTTCATGACACGGTTCCCCACCTCGCTGATCATGGAAAGCCAGCTGATGTAATCGTCTTTCTCAGTACAGCTCTGGATACTTTCCCTCCCAGGATCCTTTTGGACAACATGTCCAGCACAGAGCTGCACAAACCCATCATGCAGTGGGCAAGTCACTGGCTCATGGGTTGGGCACAAAGGGTTACAGTGAATGGGGTTACATCAGGCTGGTGACCAGAGTTCTTCAACATCTTCATAGATGACTTGGATTTGGTCACAGGATTTGAAGGCATACTAAGTAAGCTTCTCAATTATACTAACTCATGAGGAAAGAAATTGAGGCTGGTTTGCTTACACAAAACAAAGGGGAAATATAATGATCTTGAAAGAAGTGGCAGATCTGCAACAGAACACATCTCTTTCTACCATTCACTGTTGCTTAAGTGGAATAGCCTTAAAATGACTAAATGACTAAAACTGAGATATAGATTTCATATCAGGAGAAACATAACTAAAAACCAATCTGCTAGAAAGGATAGATATACTTTGAATCAGACTTCACAACCTACCTGAACAAGCTTCTTACTTGGAAGACTAACTTTCAGAAACACCACAATGTTGATATATATTTTTCTGCTTTGGATTCGGGAGGTTTAATGTGTATCTTCATAAAACTAATGTTTTCTGTGTTTAAAAACATGAGAGGCCTTTGCACTCTATCAGAGCAAATTGTATTTGGTCTGAATAGAAATTCACATAGTCACGCATCTCTTTTTGGACAGTGCCCAAGGCATGTTCAAGGAGTAAGATCAGTGTAAACATATTGCACTTCCCCCCTGGAATCTCCCAAGTTTCAAAACATTTGTGGCATACAGACCTTTGAATAAAGTAATCTCTTGCAGAAGTCTGTGTGAGTTTAAAACCCCTAATACTAGGATTTTCACAAAGATTCTCCATAAATGTCATTTACCTTAATATCCTGGACTTTTTTTAAAGAAAAAGTTACGGAAGGACCAAAGAGTTTGTTTCTTAGAAATTAGTAACTCTCTATACAATCCATGATCCAGGCAGATAGCTGTTGAACTGATACTGACTTTACTTTAAAACTAGAACAATGAAAAGATGGGTGAGAATGTGCACTATTTCATCCTGTCTGTATGGATCAGGTTTTCTGAAGCTGTTATGAATGAATCTTTATTTCTATTAAATGGAGCGAGGCTTAGGCAAGAAAATCAATAAACAAAGTGCCTGTTACCTGTTGATATAAATAAATATCAAAAGGATCTCTGGCATAAGTTTTGGGTTTAAACTTTGACTGTGCTCAATGCCCTATTTGAATTTTGCCTTCATTTCCTTCCCTGGTGTCCTACCACTGCTCACCAGAGACAGAGCAGCACAACCCATTCTGCTGCCCCTCTTGCCCGCTGCCTTCTCTTCTCCAAGCTGGACATACCAAGTCACCTCAGCTACTTCTTTTAAGCCTTGCCTGTGAGACCTTTCACCCTTCTCTGAACACACTACAGTCCTTCCCATACTGTGTTGTTCAAAACAGAGCAGAGCAGGAAAGTCTCCCCTCCCTTGACTGGCTAATGTCCCCCAGGACATGGCTGCCCCTCCTGGATGCCAGGGTACTGCTGACTCATATTCAATTTGCCGTTAATCCAAAACCCCAGTTTTCTCTCTGCAGGGCTGCTCTCCAGCCTCTTGTTCCTCAATCTGTATGTATTATTACCTCATCCCAGGTGGAGAATGCAACACTTGCATTTAACATATTTGTTAAATTCCATATGATGGTGATCATCCCTCTCTGTAGTCTATTCAGATCTCTTTGCAGGATCTCTCTACTCTGAAGGGAGTCCACAGCTCTTATTAGTTTAGTATTCCCAGTGATTTTACTTAATCTACATTTGTTTTTTGTGTCCATATCATTCATGAAAACATTACACATATTGCATTTTGTGCAAAGCGTACTGCCATAAGCATCCAAAAAGCATATGTCAAAAACCTAAGTCTTTTGGCTCATACTCTTCCAAATGAAGAAAGCAGGAAATCACACTCAAAGTATTTCAAGATTAAAGAACCTCCTTTGTATCTCTTAATAAAATCTTGAACTTATCCATCCATACTGATAATATCTTATCTTTAAAGAACCTTCTGGTTTTATCATGTCTTAAAGTAAGAATGTCTCAAGATGTAAGCTAAACAGAGTGCAAGCCTCTGAGTGATAAGGAAGCAACTGTGCACAGAGAAATCTAACACAAAAAATCTCATCGGAGCCAGATCAATTCTGCAGGGGGTTAACAGTTTTAAAACTTGGAACAGCATCAGCAGTAGTACCATGAAACACGACATCTGTAGCAAACAGCAGTCTGTTCTAAAACTATGAAGCAGTCCAGTCACACTGGGTCTTTTGAGAACTTAGCCTTTCAATAGGCTTACATATTGACTCTGTTTTAGAGTTATTTAAATATTTAATGTAAATATTTAGTATTTTAACAAAGGCTTGTCTCTGCTTCACCAAAGGTGATCTCACAAAAAAAAAACCTTACTGAACAGTTGTAATCAGCAGATTTAACAGCAATAAGATGTTGCAATACTATGTTTTACATTATTATATTAATAGCCTTTAAAATGTATAGTGTTGAAGTATAATGCTAAAGGATAGAAACACTGTCAACACTTTTTATTTGTTGACTAAAGTTCACACAAAACATATTAATTCAGTTTAAAAAAAGTCTCAACACAGAAGGCAGTAGTTGGGCTTTTTATTTGAAAACAATAAAGCATCTCCTCAATTAAAATCAAGTTCTAACAATTCTGAGGAGTCCACAGTGGCTATATTTACTTACAATTTAATATCAGGAAAAAAATAAAATTAACATTTCAGATTACTGTAGAAAAAAGTGTATACCACACTTAATGGCACACAAGATTTGCAACAACCAAAAAAAATCCTGTTTTACAAGTTATCTCCCTTCCAAATAGGTTTTTATTGTAGTGCAGTTAGCACTCTCTCCCCACAGGGTATACATTTAGAATCCTCTATATACAAAAAGGTACAACAAATTAGTACATTACTTATTGCAAGAAATTAAGGATGCCATAATATACACAAATTAAATTAGTCCCCCCCACTTGCATACCCTCTTGCTTCTTATTCCTCCCATGAAGCAGTCTCTTTCTCTGGTTCTAAGATTAAGTTCTTTCACTGAAAGGCACGTACTTCTCTACAACAGAAGAAACAGATGCATTAATCTGAAATGCCATGTTTCAAGGGGAAATTTAGCCTACATTCTTGAAGATTAAACATTATGAAAGAACCAATAGAGACGTGACATTTTATTATTCAATTTGCTTGCAAAAACTCTTAGTTACCACAGAATTGTAAAGCAAAGTGCCATAAAACTTCATTCATTTGAACCTTTCAAATAGAGAGACAGCTCACCTACAAAAATAAAAAGGGATTTACCATGCTGAATATATTTAAGAACTTTCAAGGCTCCAGAGTCCCTCTTGAAACTTTGGTAAGTCTTGGTAGCATTCCATAATGGAATGCTACAAAAAAGTAGAGTAAATACTTTAACTTATGCCTTGCAGCATAGAGCAAGTAGTTTCTGCATGAAGTCATTTAATGAGGATTGTAAACTACTAGCATGATACAACTTTGAAGAACAAACACATGGTATGAGTATACTGTATCTCAGTTAACATGTATGTAAAGCTGTACTGTGAGAAACCAAGGGTTAGAATTTCCAACTTGGACATTTAATAGTATGCTATTGAACAAAATGGCTAAACTATCCTGCTCAGGTAAACTGCCACAAACTGCAGCAGCACAGAGACTAGAGACATGGATGACAACAACAATGGGCGTACCCTTAAACTGCACCTGATTTACAACAGCGGGCACTGGGGACTTTTTTGTCATATAGCTCTGAAAGAAAAGAGCAACACTCAAGACTAGGAACTGTATCTGGACACCAGTACACTAACTCTACTATGCTGACTTAGGACAGGACCCAGTCTTTGCCTAGCATCAGAAAGGTCATACAGACTTACCAGCTAATCCAGAACAAGCCAATAGGGATTTCTAACATATGCATAACTATGCTGTAGACTACCACATTAAGAAAAGCTTGATTTTCAATCAAGAAAAATGAAAGCAGAGTGGATACCACTAACAGGTCATAAAGAAACATGAAGAAAAAAAGACATCTATTTTTTAAATAATTATTATATAATTTGATGTCAAGAATAAATGTATATGAACATGTAGATCAGAATTTCCGGTAATCTTAAGATTTTTAGTGCCTTCCATTATGAATTATGAGGGAAAGAAATTAATGAACTGAATAAGCTGATTTTTGACAGTAACTTAAACAAAACTGCAACTGCTCTTTACTCAACAAAGCACTAAACTCAAAAACCACTAAGGGTCCCTCTTCCTTGCTCCCTAATTAGTTGCTCCAAGCCTGACTATACATTTAAGCTACCTTAAAAAATTCTAACCAACCACTCCTCAAAATTACTGCAAATGTCAGGACAAAGTGTAATGACATCTCCCAAGAATATCTGAGTATTATTCTCATCAAGTTGTCAGCGACAATTTGATTACTTATGTATTTTGTACTCCCTTTGGTCCTTCTTGCTTAAGCAGTGACATGAAGATTGATTACTAAGCTTCAATGCAGAAGCAAAAGACTAAGTTGAAACAAAGGAAAATAAATCAACTTTAAAAAGTACGTTCAATCAAGGAATTAAAAAAACTAAATATTCTCAAGTATTATACTTTTCAAACTGTCCTCCCAGCAATGCCACTGCCTTCTTGGACACCACGTTATCAAGCTGCTCTACAGAGATTTGTGGAGTGAATTCACATTGTTCAGCACTGCTTTCCTCCTGCATATGAACCATTTCAAAATAAAAAGTAACTCCTAAAATTTACAAAGCTTCTCCCCATAAATGAGAATAAAGCAAGATCTCCATATACAAAACCAGAGTATATTCACATTCTTGACTAACCATAACTGAAGCCCTTGTTTTCTCAAGTCCCAGTATCAAAATGAGGACTTTGATAATTTAAGCACATACTTTCTGAGCGATATTGAAACAATAGTTTACATACTTCTACAATGAAATACTTGAATGCCTTTTTTTTTCCCTCAAGTGTTTAAAAAAGTACAAGGAAAAAAAAAGAAAAAACAGAAACCCATTCTCTGAAAATTATAATTGTATAATACAACTTGTTCATAGTAACTAGCTGTTATTATCATGTTACTTCCTACTAAAAAAATACTTGATATTCCTGTAAATAAATATTTATATATATCATGTTAACTGGTCATCAGTTACCTCAAAGTCTAGTAAGTATGCTCAATTACAATAGAAGTTAAAAGATTTAAGGAAGACTTTGAGTTACTGGATATAATGTGACAATTACCTATTACATAAGATATATATATATTTATACTGCAACAAGATTAGTAATGGGGGGTAACCATAAGAGCCACAAGATTCTTTAACACAGAGGAATGCTAGGTGAAGATAGTCCAACTAGTTTATTCTAGTATATGAGTGAGCGAAAACAGAAGGATGGGACTCCGACTTATGAAAAAATTTATCAGAAAGATTCCCCCTAAGGAGACAAATTTAAGTTAAGACTGAACCTCTTACTTCAAGTTCCAGAACTGCATACAAAGTTGTTTCCTGACAAACAGCAAAACACCTGACTTACTACTCCATTATTGTGTCTAATTCATTTGAGACATCACGTATTGCATTTGTTGAATTGTTCTGCTTGAGACATATAAGCAGTGTGATTCAATGCTTCCTGTGACTGGAAGAATTCATAGAAGAATGTATCTTCTGATACTTGACAACAGTCCTCACTATACTACCAATTTTTTCACTCTATCCTCACATGTGCAATGTGATGGCATTACTCAATAAGGAAAATTTCAAAGTCTGAATTGTGTAAGTTTAAGTTTGAATTGATCGTAATGTTTAAGTACAAGGAAAATAAGGTAATACAACAAAATTTTCCTGTATCTATGTAGTTTCAAAGAGTGACTTAAGATTATGAACCTTTCAGCACAGCAGTACCAAATGTAAAACTTGGTGCAGGATCATCAATTAACCGCCGACTACTTTGGCAATGACAATGCAGAATGAAGCAAAGCTGCTTGAAGCAGAACTCATAGGTGAGAATACACAGGAAAAACTGAGGAGCCTCCAAAATAGAAAAATAATTATAATAATAATTAAAAAAAAAAGAATGGTCAACTTGAATGTAAGCTTCAATAATGACACTGTATTTGTAACAAAAATATCCTACCTTCCTCTCCATTTGTCTGGAACTCACATGCTGAAGACAAATGGTGTTTATCTTCTTGCCCACTAAATTCTTGCCCATTTAAAATTCAAGTGATCTTGACATCCCTCTCCAACTATGCATATGAAACACAGTAGTGAGCCTTCTCAGAAAAACTGCTTATCACCCTTCATTTCTATTGCTAGAAGTACATTTGGTTCTAAATACAAACCTTCGAGGATGATTGGCATCAAATAGAGTTGTATCATCATCATCATCATCATCTTGCTCTAAGGGGGTCAGCTCCATGTTTTCTATGTTTGTGTCCAAAACTCCGTATCTTCGTCCTTTTCTGTTTTTCCTTCTGAGCCTGAAAGGTATTTTAAAATATTTTTTTTTAAGTTACATAAATTTTTTCTACTTTCTGCTTCAATAATGTAAGAAAAGGATTCCTTAAAATACCTCTATATTGATACTCAGTATAAGTTTTTTAAAATTTACAATAAAATTATGGACTCAGCTCTGTGAAATTCAGAGGTGAGACAATTTTAAGAGTCAATAGTTTACATGAAATGGATTAAGGCCAGTAAGAATGTCATCTGTAGTTTTGTACACAATTACTGTAGTGAATACAAAAAGCCTACACAAGCACTTGGCAGCTAAATGTAAGAGCCAAGTAAAAATACATGCAAATGCATACTGTTAGAAGGTCCTACAACAAGAAAAAATTGCCTTGTTACATATTCTTTGTGTTTTATGCACCTGGTAAAGAACAGAAGATCAAATCAGAGAGAAACCAAACAAAGCTATACCAAAGGTGTAACACAAGTCATGGGTAACATTGAAAATTTTTATTATCATTCGTGCAGTCTTTTATAGATATCAAATTGAAAAAATTGTTTACAATTACACTTCAGAGTAAGAGAGAACTTGTAGAGTCAACGCCTTGTATGCTTCACAAAACACGGAAGGAAGAGGCAGTGACTCACATTTCAGATTAAGACACGGTGCTTATCACAGACAAACAGACTGTATCTGCTTTTATCACTTTCTCGAGGTTCGGCCTATTCTGCAATAAGGTAACCAATATATGACCTTAGTTACCAGGAAGGTAAACTAAAACCACTACACACTTTCTGTGGCTTTGCTACATGGGCCTGTGTCCCATGTGAGTCCCTCACAGAATGAACAGTTCCATTTGGTTTTTCAGAACTACATGGAACAAGCCCAGCTCAAGATCCAGAACTCAGACCAGCAAATACAGTGCAAATGACATTTACAGAATGCTGACAGTCATATTTTACCTTTATTCCTTAGTGGGTTTTAATTTGGAAAGTGAGTCACTACTGTGAGTTGAAAATAACCTAAGACAGTCATGGAAAATATCTAGATTGCAGATAATGCAAAAGAATCTTATCACAAAGTTGGCACAGATTTCTAGATTCAAACAAATCCTTTTGAAAAAAGGATAAACTAATCACTTGTGACACAAAACTCTCTATATACACCAATTAATCAAAAGACTACAGCTACAAGAATACTAGAGATGCTCAGCAAGACACATGCATGGCCACAGCTATGATTCAAAAGCAGGGTCAGTTTTAACAAAAACTAACTTAAATATCTTTATCCTGTGATGGTTATAAAATATGATACTTGAGTTGGAAAGGACCTACAATAACCATCTAGTCAACTGCCTGACTAATCCAGGTCTGGCCAAAAGTTAGAGGGTGGTTCTATGGTATTCTCTAAATGCCTCTTAAAACACTGACGCCCCCCTCTAGGAAGCATGTTCCAGTCTTTGACCACTCTATTGGTAAAGAAAGACTTCCTAATGTCCAATTTTCATCTCCCCTCAGGCCTCCTTTTCTCCAAACCAGACAAGCCCAGTGCACTCAGAAGACATGCCTTCCAGCTCATCCACCTGCCTGGCTGACTTCCTCTGGTCATATTCAAGTGCCTTACTACTCCTCTTAAACTGAGGGGCTCATCACTGCACACAATACTCAAGGGAAGGCCACGCCAATGCTGCATACAGTTCGGCAACCCCTTCTCTTGTCCCCCTGGCTGTGCTTTGTGTGATGCACCCCAGGATGTATTTTGCCCCTCGGCTGCAAGGGCACATGTTGACTGGTACTGAGCTGAACATGAACCCGCAGCACCACATCCTTCTGCAGGGCTGCTCTCCTGCCACTCCTCTCCCAAATAATACCTGTGTCCAGTGTTACTCTGTTTCAGCTGCAGAGTCCAGCATTTGTTCTCCTTAAATGTCATGCCACTGCTGACTGCCCAACCTATCTAGATCCCTCTACAAGGCCTCTTATCCCTCCAGAGAGCCAAGAGCACCTCCCAGTTTGGCACCATCAGCAAACTTGATAATGGCATGTTAAACTCCTACCTTCAGATAAAAGTATTGAACAGAGTTGGCCTTAGAACTGAGCCCTGAGGAGCACCACTGGTGACTGGCTGAATTTCTTCACTACAACCCTTTGAGCCCTGTCAAATAAGTCCCCGACAAATTTGAGTCCCCCATTTAGACAGCCCTTCACTCAGGGCACAGCTAACCTGCTCACCACACAGCTAGGCAACTTGTCCAGGAGAGCACCATGAAGGACAGTATCAAAACCCCCACTAAAATCCAGAAAGACCACATCCACTGTCTTCCCTTCATCTGCTGGGCAGACGACCTGCCTGAAAGTTTGCAAAAAAGCACTGAAGTCTTCATGACTGATAACAACACATATCTTTTCATCCCAAGAAAACCTTTCAAAAAACTGAGACATCTGTACTTAAACCTTGTATTTCTCATATAACCACAGCAAAAATATTTCAGCTACAAGTTCAAACTACAGAATTACAGAATAACGTGAGGTTTAAACCTTCCTGTTTATGGTGGCACCTAGAAGACAGTATTCCAGTTTCAAGCGCAGAACTGCAAACTTCCTGTTGTCAAAACCTGAATATCAGCAATTACCGCTCATCCAGAAAATAACGGCAGTAGATGAGAATTTTCCTCTCCAGCTCCTGCATTGACAGGCTTTTATTTATTTATTTGGCCTCTTTACGGTGCTACTCACACCTCCACATCCAGTGCGCTCCTGTTAGGAGAAACACCAACACTGAGAATGCCCTTGTCTATTTTCACTTGCTTCAAAAAGATTATGACATTTTCTTTAAGATATGCTATCATCAAGATATGCATCCTAACAAAAGTAAAACCAAAGGTTTCTCAAGAATGACCCATAAGAGCTACAGAGCAATCAAAATATCTTAGTTTACTGAGTATCCTGCTACCTGTCACACAGAGCTCACTGTCTTTCCACTGCCTTTCTGCAAGACATGATGCAAGTACTAGGTACAATAATCAGCAGCATACCTAACTAAAATGAAAAGCACATAGAGAACTTGTGGCACAATTAATGTACCTGACGCATAGTCACATATTTGGGCCTTGCCCTGAGGAGTTCCAAGTTAAAGCACGAGAGAGAGAAAAATAAAACTTCACGGACTAAAAAGAAATACAGTGACAAACCCTGTAATTAACTGCAAAAGCACACCGAGCTTTCTGATCAGCAGCTTCCATGAGAAACAAAAAGGCATTTTTGGACTGATAGTGGAAGCTTTTTAAGGGCCTTTTCCTTAAGAAAGGATAAAACAGGTAAGTTTACTGTAAAACAAACTATGAAAGATGTTTACTGACAAAAGACAGGGAGACGGGCAAGTCGGAAGTTTGCCAACAGGACAGAAATCACTCACAGAACATACAGAATTAAATTCAGGGGGGTGATGGAGGGGCTGATGGACCCCAGTGCTGAATTTGGGGAGGGACTGATGGATCCCGGTATTGAATCGGGGGCTGCTGATGGACCCCAGTATTGAATTAGAGGAGGGTTGATGGACCCCAGTATTGAATTCGGGGCTGAGGCACCCCAGTATTGAATTCGGGGGTGCTGACAGACCCCAGCGGCGACAGTGGCACCCGGGGAGCGCCGGAGGGGTCGGGCCAGGCCCGGCACCGATGCCCGGCTGCAGGACTGGGCCGGGCTCCCTCCCTGCCTCCCTCAGGGCAGGGTTTCCGAGCGCTGCCCTGCCCCGTCCCACCCTGCCCTGCCCTCACCGCACGGTCCGGATCACGAAGTAGACGATGAGGACGGCGCTCGCCAGCACCAGCACGGACAGGGCGCGCTGGGTCATGGGCTGGCCCTGCTCGGGCGGCGCCGATACCTCGGCCAGGTGGTTCCTGGTGCTGCTCCCGCTGCTGCTGATGCTGCTGATACTGTTCCCCGTGGCCGCCTCCGTGGGGTGCGGTGAGGCGGTGGCGGCCCCCATGGGGGACAGCAGGAAGAGGAGGAAGAGGAGGAGGAAGAGGGGGAGGAAGGGCAGCAGGAGCGGCAGCAGCCCCGGCAGGAGGCCCGGCAGAGCCCGCGGCCCCATCACCCGCTCGTCCAGCCCGGCCCGGCCGGGCACCGCCGCCCTCCGACCCGCGGAAGCGGAAACAGCGGGGCTGGGCCGGGAGGGCGTGGGATTGGTGTAGGGACCTTGGAGAGTGTAGGGTCGGTGTGGGAACCCGCAGGGAGAGTGTGGGATCGGTGTGGGAAGACACCGGGAGAGCGTGCGATTAGTGTGGGAACACGCTGGGAGAGTGTGAGATCGGTGTGGGAGCCCACTTGGAGGGCGTGGGATCAGTGTGGGAACCCGCTTGGAGGGTGTGAGATCGGTGTTGGAATCCAGTTGGAGGGCGTGGGATTGGTGTGGAAACCCGCTGGGAGAGTGTGGGATGGTGTGGAAACCTGCTGGGAGAGTGTGGGATCGGTGGTGGGAACACACTGGGAGAGTGTGAGATTGGTGTGGAAACCTGCTGGGAGAGTGTGGGATCGGTGTGGGAAGACACCGGGAGAGTGTGTGATTAGTGTGGGAACACGCTTGGAGGGCGTGGGGTCGGTGTGGGAACCCACTTGGAGGGCGTGGGATTGGTGTGGGAACCCACTGGGAGAGTGTGGGAACCCACTTGGAGGGTGTGAGATCGGTGTGGGAACACACTGGGAGAGTGTGAGATTGGTGTGGGAACCTGCGGGGAGAGTGTGGGATCACTGTGGGAACCCGCTTGGAGAGTGTGGAATTGGCGTGGGAACCCACTTGGAGGGCATGGGATTGGTGTGGGAACTCGCTTGGAGAGTGTGGGATTGTCCATGGGGAGGGCTTGGGATTGTCCATGGGCACTGCCCCCCTGATATGGGCTGCCAATGATGCTCAGGGGCTGCCTGGATTGCAGCAGGTATAAGGCAGATTTTTGATATAAATACCTGTTTTAGCATGGTTCTGTCTATGCGCGGAAGAGCGGGAATGGGACAGCTGATTAAGTGGGAGCCGGAGGGTCCTGATGCAGCCATCCCTGGTGCCAGAGGCTGTCTGATGGAGCTCCCCGCACACCCTCACCTCTCACGGCCGCGCCATGTTTCCTCTCTCCATCCCCTCCAGGTATCCCACAGCATAGCCCCATGGTCTCCGTGGTTGGTCGTCCCCTGAGGTGTCTCACGGTGTCCATCACCCAGCTATCTCCCATCACCTGGCTGTCTCCTGGTGTCCATCACCCAGCGTGTCTCACAATGTCCATCCACCCAGCTAGTGTCCATCCACCCAATTGTCTCCTGTTGTCCATCCACCCAGTTGTCTCCCAATGTCTGGCTGTCTCCCAGTGTCCATCACCTGGCTCTCACAGTGTCCATCACCTGGCTGTCTCCCTGGCTGTCTATCCATCCTGTTGTCTCCTGTTGTCCATCCACCCAGTTGTCTCCCAATGTCTGGCTGTCTCCCAGTGTCCATCACCTGGCTCTCACAGTGTCCATCACCCTTCTGTCTTCCAGTATCCATCCACCCAGCTAGTGTCCATCCACCCAGCTGTGTCCCAGTGTCCATCACCCAGCCTGTCTCGCAGTGTACATTGACCCAGCTAGTGTCCATCCACCCAGTTGTCTCTTGTCCATCCACCTGCAGTGGTATATTTCCAGTGTGGTCCCTGTTAACCACTACACATCCAATTGCTGTGCAAGAACAAGATCGCTTATTAAGTTTGGTAACATATTTATACCCTTTAAGCTTTAACAATGGTTGTTCTATCTTATATCAAGTACTTTGTATATTTGCTACATTATTTTACATTGCTAGGCAAAAATGTGCATTACTAAGCAAAAACACAGAAGGCTTTATTCACTATTGTGAAACACCTGCTGTGCAAGCCATAATTTGTTATTTCTGTAATATTTCCCAAGGCTTCTTTCCCATAAGAAAGACAATGCTGCCTGTTTCAGCAGCGGGACGGCTTGCTTCAGCTATAGGGTTTTTTGTAGGGTTTTTTGTATGGTTTGAACTGCAACATCCACCCAGCTGTCTCCTAATGTCTATCCATCCAGCTGTGTCCCCGTGTCTATAACCCAGCTGTCTCCTCTTGTCCATCCACCCAGCTAGTGTCCGTCACCTGGCTCTCCCAATATCCATCCACCCAGCTGTGTCCCAGTGTCCATCCACCTGGCTGGCACTGCTCTCCATGCCCTTTGCACTTCCACCCAGAGCTCAGCCTGTGTCTGGCGCTGCAGCTGCAAACCTGGCACCAGTTGTGTTCCTCCACAATGAGACAAAGGAGGGTTTGGAAAAGGGCCCGAAGGCTTGGACTCCAGATTTTGCCTCAGTTGTGTTCCAGTGGAGGAAAGACCAGGAAAGGGTTTTGTCTTGGTGGACCACAGGGGAAGGTGGTGGTTCCAAAGCTTAGGGGACATTTATGAACAGGAAACAGGGCCTTAACACAGGATAATGCTGTCTACAGATTCATTCTGACTGAAAGTTTACTGTGTGTCATCTCACAGGGCAATCCTTTTATCATTAGAATATGTTATTTTTATTAGCTCTTTCTGTTTTTGTGAGCAGTAACGTACAACAAGGCTTTCAGGTATCCCAAGTGCATAGAGAAGGGGAAATCCACACTGGGCAGTGAGCTCTTTCTCATTTGTCACTGTTTTGAAGGGAATGGATAAAATGCCAGAGTATCAAAGGATCTTTGTACAGAAATATTTTTGCAGTTGAAGTAACATGGGCAAAAAACAGATTTTGTTTATGAGCAGACCTGTTATCACAGAGATCTTAACAGTGCATCAATCATGTTCGGTCATAGAAAATCACATAGCGGTAATGTCAACAGTGATTAATTAATTTATTAACAAATTAACCAGTTTACCTATTAGTTGACTTGGAAAAGAGATTCAAGGTCTTATGTCACATAATGAGAGAGAATTTGGAAACTGTAAAACTGATTTAAATAGCATGTGAGCCATTAAACTGTATCTTTTCACTTGAAGAGAATGTGATCCTTTTAATGGCAATAAGCTCGGATTCTTTGAACAACAGTTTTTGCTGAAGGTGTTGAAAGGATGCAACATGTGCGTAAACTTTCTTGATAGCTTTTTCTGTGGTTTAGAACTTTGGTAGAGCTGATTTAGGTCCTCCTACTCTCAGTATGTGTCAAGCTGCTTCTACCCCATGAATTCCCTTGAGGTGTATTTTCTCTTGACAAGTCCAAGCAACTTCCTTCCAACACAGTTACTTACAACAGAGAAAAGTGTTATATTTGAAAGTCAGGGAAGAATACATTTTAGAATGTCAGACATTTTTGTTAAACTGTCCTAAAGAAATGTCCACGTTGCATGGGCTGAGTAAGATATAACAGTGCTGGGTGATGTGGCAACATACTGCATGGCAAACTACAGGTAAGATGCAAACTATGAGAGAAAAAGGAAAGAGGATTACCTTGGTCAGTAAAGACTATGGCATGACAATATTCAGATTTTAAAACTGAAAAAATGGCAAAACTACTGTCCTTAAAACTGAGTGTTCTAATGCACCAGGGAAAGTTGGTTTTCTTTGAAGTTTTTTTTTCCTAAGTGAGAAGTTCGTGCTCTTAGAATAAGCAAAGATAGTTTTTGAGTTTTAAAATTTGTGTTCATTCTGAAACAAAAATAGTTATTGAAGTCCTTGTATATTTCTTTGTTGGTTGTTGTTGTATTAATCATTGAAATGCATGAATCTGTTTAGTATTCAAGACAGGTATAAATAAACTTCAAGTTTGTATGCAAAAATTTGCTTTGAGAGAGCTATGAAATCTTTCATGAAATGTAACATTGAACCTGCGCATGGAATTTGATTTGACAGTCACTTTTAGATTTTTTAAGAGTATCTGACTGTAATTGTTGTCTAATTTACTGGTTGAAGACAAAGACAGGGAAAAGGATTTAAAAAATTTGTGACATTCTGTGATCATCCTGGTATACAGCATCTTTTGCAAGATTTGTCTTAGGGTTGTTTTTCCCCATTCTGACTGTAAAGTGTAGAACTTTTCCCAATTACAAAGGAAAAAGGAGCTTTCATATCTTACACCCAAAAGGTGAAAGAACTTGAGTGCCAGTGAAAGACCCTGAGACTGCTAAATTGTCCATTAAAATTAATGGAGCTTACTTGAGTTTTAGGTCTGAGAAGAAAAAATTGGTCTTTTTTTTTTTTTTGAGTTCCATAAAATAGGCCTTGCAGATGAGTTGAAAGAGCAGGGAAATTACATTACAAGATTATGTCAGTGTCAAGTATGTCTGGGAAGGGGTCTTTTCATCAAGAGGTGAAACAGTAATTCAGAGAAAGGCACTTAGAAGCTCTGTGTATTTTTTCTTTGTCTCATTTTGCTGGTTCAACTAAAATGTCAGTGTGTACTTCCTGGGCACCATTCAGTGCACATCTTTTTCCTTTGCTCTCATGTCTATCAGTCTGTCTGTATTACAGATTATTCTGGGTTGGAAGGGACCTGAAAGGATCATTCAACTCTAAATTGAATAGCCCATACAGGGAGGAAACCCAGAACCTTGGCATTATGAACATTCTCTAACCAACCGAGCTGATGTCAGGTTGTTTCTTTTCCCCCCTTATGGAGTCCTTTGTGGAATGTCTTTCAGATTATCTTGAAAAATGAAGACATCAGAAGTGAACATGCTTCCCTGCTCTGATAGGAGGCTACCCCAGGTGCTAGCTGCCTGCTGCCCCTGTAAACCATATTAAACTTCTAATCCCTGAATAGCACTGTCCGATTCTATAGGTCTCCAAACCACATTCTAGTCACTGTTATTTATGCTATCTGAGGATATCTTGGTCCGAATATCTCCATACTTACCCTTGCATAGGTCAGAAATCTTGGGTAATCGATTAAAAATGCTCAGTGTAATTGGTCTCTTTTAATGTCTCTTTCCCCAAAGATATGCAAACTAATTCTCTGCAGACTGTTGCAAAAGATTAAAGCAGAATGTGGTCTGCAAAAGATTTACAGATCCATTTTGTAAAAGCATGTGTATAACTTTTCTAAGAAAAAGAAAAAGTGATGCATTTTACATTTATGTAGAATTAGCTCCAGATTGGCCCTTGACTACTTTTTAGAATGCAGCTGAGTGCCTCTTTAGGTTGGTACTTTTAAAAATCTGGCTATTAATTCTACATAATTGTTATTCGAAATTATATTCTTTGTTATCTCTGGATCAAACTCATGGAGCTATTGTGTTTAAAGAACAGTTGGTGAAAAACACAGGATGACTTCGTGAACATGAAAATGGTATCTAGAATCTGAAGGTAAGGAATCTCTCCAAAGTTTGAGAAAATACAGGTTTTGAATGGAATTCCAGTGCTTGCACACAGATGTGCCCCAGAGGAGCCATGGAATTAGAGTTCCTGTAGATGTGCAATTACAGAGCTAGAGACTAATGTATCTGGCATCACTGAAGTAAAACTATATTGTCCTTGTCATGGTACTCCTGCACAAAATGTTCATCATAATTAAAATCATTGATTATATTTCTATATAAGTTTTTGGCAGAGTGCTCTGAAGAGATTGAGGAATTTCATTATGTTTAGTATTATATTTTCATGTTTATTACCTTTTGTCCTTGCAGGACCAAAAGGCCCTGGCAGTGCCAAGATCAATTTCTTGATCATGAACATGAAGTAATTAAGAGGATAAAAGGATGCTGGGCCCCGGGGGTGGGTGGGGAAAAGGCTTATGCTTTTTCCTTTAAATCATGAACATATATTTAGGAATATATCACAGAAGCTTAAATTCTTTTTGGAATAGGACTTTAGGGTGATTCTTGCTAATACAATGACTGCATTTTATACACTGTATTTTGTTATTTTAAGCAGGGGAACAATAAGGGTTAACAATAAATGTTGCTTCTTTATGGTGCTTTTGCAAAATGGGGTTGCCAGATAGAGTCTGCTTTTATTGTAATGACAAGTTGCTGAAGGTAGACAGGCTACTTTAATTTGTTTCTAAGAAGAAATAATTTTATATACAACTATAAAAACTTCAGTAGTTTATAGAAGCAATAAATTTGCTTAAGGATTTTCAAATTAGTTCCTGTTACTGATTTGAGCAACTGTTTCTTTGGGAAATTTTCATCTATGGTATTGTCTTCTGGTATTCCAGTGAACTGTCTTTTTCTTTCATTATTCTTACATTTATCCTTAGATCCAATAGCTTCTAGGCAGAATCTAGTCACAGTTTGTATCATGCATTGTTATAGATGACCTTCTATCATGTTCCTCTCTTTCTTTTATTTTTAACTGAATTGATCTAAGTCTGTAGTACCTACATGTTTTGAGCCTATGGACCACTGCAGCCTCTCCTCTGTCACAGAGAGACGGTGTAGACTTCCTAGAGGCACACTGTGTTTGGGTTGAAGTAAAAATGTGCTGCTACCAAACACTGTCTGCCATAGTACTTCCTAAAAATCTTCTGCTTTCTTCCCCAGGAGTCACAGCTATGTCCTGGTCAAGTGATGAACAAAAGGACAAAAATCAGACCCAGCAGAAGGAGCCACCATGAACACAATATATTAATTGTTCTCACGACAGCAGCTCATTCTTATCCAGGCTGCTCCATTGTACACAGAGGCTCAACTGCACAGATGTGCTGCTCTTAGCAAAATCCATCCTGATGCACCCATGGTAGTCCTGTCCCTTCCTGGAAGCACTGAATATTCCCTATGAAGATGAGAGGCCTATGTCTGAGAGGACAATGTGTGATGTCTGCTGTTGAAAAGTGTTGGAGGTTGGGGCTTCAAAATAAACAGTACTCCTTACCACTTTGATTGCTTCTTTAAAGTCTAATGTATTCATTTTAGAGATTTGCATTTACGACTCTCATTAGATGGCAGAAAGTTACTGGTAACATCCACCCACAAGTACTCTCTTGGTTTGCATGACTATTTGCAATTTAAAGTTACATGTTTGCCTGTTTCTGAAGATTTTGTGTTTTACTTGCTTACATTTTTTCTTGCAAAAGCATCAAGAATTCATTATGTTGCATCAATGGTGATATATACTGTTTAGGGCTTTAATGGACTCCCAAATGATTATTTTCATGAACTGGGGAAAAAAAAATCAAACAAAAAATAAAATATCTGAAGTTTTTTAATTTGGTTGGTTGGTTTTGGGTTTTTGTGTTGTAAACATTGCCAAAAAAAAAGATTTGTTTTAAGAATAATAAAAATGCAACAGTTAAATGAGTTACAGAAATCCGTTTTGTTTCGTCTGTGAAACTCTGGAATGGTACCACGATTTTCTGCCTAGAACTGTCTGGACTGTTTTCAGAGTATGAATTGCATCTATAAGACTTAGATTCTCAGTATTATGCACACACCTAATTTATGTTAAAACTCATAAAATTAGAGGCAACTGTACTTTGAAGGTGGACAGAGTTCATTATCAAGTTTTACTTTGGTCCTAGAACAGATGGTAGTCTTAAAAAATCCAACTGGTTTTCAATGTAAAAGTGAGTTAGAAATGTTTTCAAATGCAGTGTATACTCATGAATCAGGGTGTCAAGAAACACTACTTTACAGCTGGACTTTTATCACAGCTTAGTCTTCGCATTCAAAGACATGTTGAGTTAAGAGGCAAATGAAGAACAGAGTTTGGGGTAACAGTTGAAGATACGGAGAATGCTCATTTGTTGATGACATTGTTAATTATTTGGAGGTGTCACCTGTCAACAGTGAAATGCAATACAGACAGAAAAAGATTTTTTTAATCAGTAACCTTTTCTTGAGAAACAAAAGTTTAGCAAAAAAACATACAAAGAGTGCCATATTAAGCAAGATGCAGCCAGAAAATAGAGCCTTAAAGAGTGCAGAAAATGTCATAATGAGGCCTGTCTAGACAGTACAAAAACACTTAGACATACTGTAAACCATGGGTTTTGAGGAATTATACCAGCAAGACTGTCTTGCGCATTTTTTTGTGTTCTTTCACTAGATAGTCATATTGTAGCAGAAAAGAGAACCTATAATTGCTATAACTAATACCTACAAAAATTTCAGTCCTAAATTGTGTGATTAAATGCTGTAGTACTTAGAGTAATTTGCTATGGGAAATAATTTGCTGTAGTGAGCTTCCTCTTCCGTGTCAGCTCTCTTTATCACTAATGCCTTTCCAATAAGACAGTGTCCAGAGTGGCTTTGGCAATTTTTCTCATTCTCTTTAATGTACATATTCCTTACAGACAAATTTAGAATGAAACTAATGACAGATGGCATTGCTAAATTAGATTCCTAAGAGTCATGACACCCATCTTTTCCATCTCAAGTAGATTAGCTGAATACTTACAAAAAAGGAGGGTATGTGAATGAACACATTGAAAATATAGGCTCTTATGTGCAATTTTATTAAAAACTACCTCTCAGAAAGCTTCAAAATACTTTTAAAAATGCAATGTCGATGCAATCTTTTAATATCAGGGAAAAATACTGATTCATGTATTTGATACTTTCTGATAGAAAATTAAGCTTGCTTTAACAATTATCTGCCACTTTTAAATTAATGTTGTAATGCCTGTTTTTTCAATGTAAGAGATCATGTGGCATCAGAAGAGATTTAGGATAAAAGTGAGAGAATGTCTTGCATAAGTTTTCTCTGTGGATGGAGGTAATGCAGAAATACATTGACTGTAAGTGATGCCTGTAGTAGAATTGCTTTTCAGGACTGTCTCAGTTCAAAGGAGAACTGAGATATCTATGTTGGCCAATAAATAATCCCTCTCTTTTGAATTTAGAGAACAGAACTTTAATTAGGAAAAATATATGTAAAGGAAAAGATAACAGTTCTTAACCACAACACATATGTATATATACAATAACAGTCTGCAACAAACCCCTCCACCCCCAAATGACAAGGCAAAACAGTCTAAAAGATCCTCTTGGCTACTTCCCCAAAAGGGAAAATGTGATTATATCCACAGACAGCAGGTGGCGCTGTTGCGCCCGCCCAGCTGGGCTCTCTGACCTGTTGGTGCAGATGATAGCTGTGGTCGAGTCAGGAGTGATGGTCGTAGTCTGATCAAGAATAGTGGTTTCCTCCTGTCGATGTCCTGCTGCTCCTCTGGGTCTGATGAGCTGCTCAAGGCCTTCTGAGCCCCGTTTATGTACCCTCAGGGAGCACCCAGTCCCTCCCCCAGGGCGGGGACTCACACAATGGGTGATTAACTCTATGAGTCATGGGGTATGGTTAAGCTGTTGATGGCCCATTAGCACCCACACCCCCTCAGGCCGGGTGTGAGGGTGCTAACAGCTTCCTGGGCAGGAACTGCAAATGGTCCATTGTTCTTGGGGAATGAATAGAGGGTGTAGAATACACAGCTTTAATCACTCCCACACAGTGATAACTGGTCCCTCCTGCTGAACTAGGACAAGGACATACTTCACACTAAGTCAGAATTTTACATCCTAATCTTATCAAATGAGTGTCTGCCCCTGAGAAACTTGTGACGGTTTCTATATATGTGTGTCATTCATTATATGAATTTCAAAATATAATTTCAAAGCATAATTAGACATTTTTATTTCCGAATGAAATTTTTAGCTAGGCAAAATGGTAAAAAAATAGCATTCAAAAAATAATTTTATCCTGCAGTGAGCAGGAGCCTACAAGAAGCCAATATAATTCACCACCAACTCTTGCTAACATACCGTAAAGTCTGTTTCGGATTGATATGAGGAAAATCCCCACAGCTCTTGCCTCTCTTGCCTGCAGGAAAGCAGAGTAGGTGGTGATGATGCTTAGAGCTTTGGTCCTCCCTTCTTCTGCACCTCCACACATCATTCACTCTTCTTTCCTCAATATGGTGTGCGTATTTATCATGCCTGATTTATCAGCGCCATCTTCCCTTCACTGATTGCATCATAGGGCTGCAAGCAGGCTCCTTGTTCCTGTCTCTGACAGAAACCGTAATGGTTAATAGGCAGCAACCTGCTCTTGAAATGTGAGAGGCTTGGAAGAGGGGAAGGCTGCTGATAGTATAGGTGATGCTGGTAAAGAAAGGAACTGTGAAGAGTAGAGCTCTTTTCAGTATGTCCTCATTTCAGGTACCTGACTGACATCCTGGATATGGTGAGCCAAGGCATTTCCAGGGGACAAGAGGATGCAAAAGGATAAGAGAGAGTACTGAGAGTACAGACTGGCCTGGATGTTGTAATGTTTGTTATGACATGGTCTGTATTTAGTCACATTTCTCCTCACAAGCCTCCTAACTGCTGTTATGCAGTGATAGCCTGCCACCTTCACTGTTCAACTTTTTTAGGAAGTGGAGCAAAGCCTTAGTGGTAAAGCTATTAAAACTGTCCCAGAATCAGTTGTGAGGTGCTGCACCTGTACTGGGGCAACCCCCAGTATCAACACAGGCTGGGGGATGAACAGATCGAGAGCAGCCCTGCTTCGAAGGACTTGAGGGAGCTGGTGGGTGAGAGACTGGACATAGGCCATCCATGTGTACTCACAGCCCAGAGCCAAGTGTATCCTGGACTGCATCCCAAACAAGGTGGGCAGCAGGTTGAGGGAGGGGATTCTACCCCTCTGCTCTGCTCTGATGAGACCCACCTGCAGTGTTGCCTCCAGCTCTGGGGTCCCAGCACAGGAGGGATAGGGACCTCTTGGACTAAATCCAGAGGGGGGTCATCAAGATGCATGGAGTATCCTTTCTATGAGAAAAGGCTGAGAGAATTGGGTTTTTTCAGCTTAGAGAAGAGAAGGCTTAGGGATGAACTAGTTCGAGCCTTCCAGCACCTGAAGGAAGCCCACAAGAAAGATGGGGAAGGACTTTTTATATAGGAGCATGGAGTGACAAGACAATGGATTCCATCTGACAAAGAGTAGGTTTGGATTAGATATTAGGAAAAAAAAAACAAAAAACCCAAACAAGGAGCATATTGGAAAGGCACCAAGAAGTCTCTTAGGCATAGTGTTTTATTAAATAGGTAGCAATTAATCAGCTACAACAGTAGCTTTGACTGCAATGCTACCAGGTGTTTTGTGTTCTCAAGTGCAAAACTCTGCTTCATTTTTGGCAGAGTTCTTTTCTCTAAAGATTATTACCTTTTTATAGGGGCCCAAATAACTTTTATCTTCATAGCTGCCAGCATGCTGAGAGGCAGGCGTATTTCACAGAGAAGAACCTGCAAACGGATTGGTGTACCTGCAAACAGATTGGTGTACCTGCACCAGCAAGGTCTAAGAATTTTGCTGGGAATTCCAACTGGCTCCAGGTCATCTGCAATACTGATCTTCTTTGTATTCCATGTGATTTTGGTTTTCAGTGCTTTAAGAAAGGAAATAACAGAAAATAAAATAAAAAAGAATAAAAAAATAACAAACCCACACCAACCAAATAAATAAAAAACCCCAAACAAACAAACAAAACCCCAATAACCCCACTGAACAAACAAACCCAACCAAATTAACAAAACTAAACCAGAGATATAAGTGCAATGCCACTGACAAATGCATAGGAGGGAATTATTCACTACAAAGTAATTTTTCACAGATTAATCTCTTAAATAAATATGCAGTGAAGAAATTATAAAAATATCATTATTTATTGTTGATACCCATGGCTGTTTGAAGGTGGTGGGAATATGATGTACTTACTGCCCTTTCTCATAACATATCAATATATTTCTTTTCTAACACAATTCGTGGGAAGTTCTGCTCAAAGCCAGTGTTATTCATGAAGGAAGCATACAGGAAATCTTTCCAAAATAGTAGCATCTTTTCTTATCAGTCAAAGGCCAGGAACATATTTTCAGTGTAAACTCTCCCTGGCATAGTTATTGTGTCCAGCTCCCTGCAACATAAAGGATCTGAAGCGTTTTTCTCTTTTTTTGCCCAGAATTATACATTGCAGTAGTCACAGGACTGAGTATAAAACACAGTGCATCATTTTTCAAAATGCTTTTGTTTTATTATTTGCTGTTGACTTTTTGGGGGGAAAGAAAAAGAAGGGGGAGGGGAGGAAGAAAATTTAAAAAAGAGCCTTAAACTACCTGATCCAAACCAAGGAAACACATAAACACATGAATTATTTAGAAATTCTCATGCCCATATTTTAGAAGAGTTCTCTAATAAGACAACTTTTGATTTACTTTTCAGTTTAGGATACACTAGAACCTGTCATTTTCACAGGAAGTTAAAAATGCCACATAAATGTCATTGGGAAATAAGAATTACATGTTAAGGAAACTTTGCAACTACACTGGACTGTTTGCTGTGCTTACACAGATCACATGATAGCCTTGTATATCTATT
Organism: Campylorhamphus procurvoides; assembly: GCA_013396655.1. Lineage (NCBI taxonomy): Eukaryota > Metazoa > Chordata > Aves > Passeriformes > Dendrocolaptidae > Campylorhamphus > Campylorhamphus procurvoides. Next base: position 41,081 of record WBMV01004647.1, read on the forward strand.
GCAATCACTCCTTAATTGTTACATTCTTTGTGTGTCTAAGTGTCATTAAAAAGCACTGTATTCTGCCTACTTACAGGTTTTCACGGTTGTGCTGATTATAATAAGATCATTACCAGGGACTGAAAATAACATAATTTTCTCTAGCACAGCAGTTTGATAGACATGATCTACCTTCTTGTATGTAGAATCAAAATCCATAGATAAAAGAACAAAAAAGTAGATAAAAGGTTTATTGACAGAAAGGGATAATTGAACATATTGAAAGCATCACACACATAAACAGTAATGTCCTTGTCATATCTACATTTATACAAAGAAATATATGGTGTTGAAATGAATTGATTGTAATATTTAACTATATTGAATATTCCTTTAAAATTATGCCTAGAATTTAAATTTTCTGAAGTTTAAAAAGTGACGGTTTGCTTTAATAATATTTCTTGCTCTCTAATATTTTAAATTGTGATGGTTGTACATTATCTTTTGTCTTGGGAATGGTACCAGATTTAAATTGTCATCAATTACTATGGTCCCTTATTCTGTAGTTTCTTGGTGGAGTTTATTATTATACATAATTCTTTTATTAAATCACTATGATACAGGCACACTATCTGTGATGACCAGAGGCCACTTTAACAAATCAATCCCTAAAGCATGTTTAATTTAGTTTAATTCACAGAAGATCAGAAATGTACAAAATTTATCATAACTGTAAAAATTGTCTGGCCAATACCGCACAGAAAAAAAATTATTGTTCAGAACTGTTTAAAAGTACTAAACCATTCCATATTGTATAGAACTTCTTGCCTGCTTGCTTAAGGCAAAAAAGTCATATGGTTGTTATCCCCAATGTTACCTTAGTTGATCATTTTTCCAACTGCCAGTAGCCAAGTGTCTCTAGTACGGTTCTTCCTCCATTCTTAGTCACTTTTTGGCCATCCATGTCTGTGTGACCTTGTACAAGGGTAAACAGCTCTGCATCATATTCCAGCTCATATAAATGTGGTTATTCTCCCCTCAGATATAAGAACTACTTCTTTGCCCTTGCTGACAGGGGTTCAATTTTTTAGACTGAGGAAACACCTTTTTTTTTTTGTGAGTTTTCTTTGTATGAGTTTTCTGTGCACAGATTTCAGTATAACAACATTCTAAAGTGCAAGGATTTTTTTGTGAGGGAAACAGGATGCTCTTACTACAGGTTATAAAAAATTGTTAGAAAACTATGTTCGGCAATACTGAAGATGTCATGTATTTTTATAATTGAAGTCAATCAGATAGTGGATTTTATGTGTATATTCTGTTCAAAATGTCTATCTTCTTTCCTGTTTAACTTGAAATGAATTGACTGGAAAATAGAAGACATTTTATTATTTACAGTATTGAACTCATCAAAAGAATATATATAAATATATGCAAATATATACATTTATTAATTCAAGTTTCACTTGTATTTCTTCTTCCAAACAGTCATATAAAGACATATGTCCTTACAGCCCATTTCATTAAGATGTAAGTATATTATTCTTTGCCACAAATATTCATAGTTTTCATATTTTTATTCATAGTTACAAAAAGCAGTATAGATCCAAAACCTTAATTTTTTATTTAATTTTTCTCCAAGTATCTTTTTTTATTTTTATAACTTCTTTTATTTCTTGTAGCAAGAAGATTGAGGCTTGAAAGTTTGTGATGGGTTGACCTTGGCTGGGGTGCATTGGCTGTAGTGCACCAGTGACAAACTCTCTGCATACCTCAGGAGCAGGAACACAATGGGAACGTGGTGTACCTCTCTAACGGAAGTGTGAAAGAAATGATGCAGTGGCACAAAGGTACTGTGGTATTGCTCCCATGAAATCAATACACATATGAATCAAATGATGGATTGAAACAGAGCTGTCATGGTTATGCATCATCAAAACCAATCCAGCTAATGGGAACTAAGCCAAAGGAATGCTCCAGATGATAATCAAAAGTTGAACTTTGCTTCATAAATTTGAAAATACATATTACTCTTCATACCCCTGTGTATGCTAATGCCTAAATTCATTCAAACACCACCCAAATGTGACAGTACATCAACTGTAACTTTTCCTTTTCCCTTCCCTCAAAGGAAGTAATATAAATAAAGTTTAAGTGGGCAGAGAGGTCAGAGAAGGCTCCATTGTAAGTTCTGGGATCAGGCTGAACCTGTCTCTCCCCTATAGGAATGCCTGTTGGCAAAGAACTGTGCTCTGTGCACCCTGACTGTCTCAGGCCCACTTTCATGAATTATTAGATGTCTGTATATCACTGTAAATTAATTTTTGCAGTCAGTATGCTGTCAACTATCTGGCAATTTCTGAACCTTAACGTGTCACAGTCTTTCTATTATCACTGTACAATAAAGTGTGTTATTTCATGAGCTGTTCATTCTGAGTCCTTCAAGGGCACTGGCAGCAGCTGGCAGCACGTAACATACTTGACAAAATGAGTAATATGCTAAGAGTGGGGGTGATGTCATTGTATGACCCTGAGCAGGTTAGTCAAACCACCCTCTGACACCACAGGCTGTTTTGTGGGGTCCCTGTGATGGGGCACTGACAGGCTGGTCAGGCAGAAGGGACTCATATTCCCTGGGGGTGCTGATAAATATAAATATAGGGTCAAATATAAAGGGTTCAAGGAACGTCCCCCTGTTTCATGTGACACTTGAAGTTTTCCAGTGTCATGTTTATTAATCCTGGCATTTTCCTATTTTTTGGTTTTGACAAAATTAGATTTTGCAATAAAAAAAAAGTTTTACAAAATATTCTCATTCTGCTCTAATAAATTTAACATGTCTTTGACTACTGTACTATTTTTTGTGTTCACTAGTGAATAAGAGGCACTAAAATTTTGAATCTCCAGAGTTTCTGCTCCTAGAATGGTCACTAGAGTTTCTTGATGGTATCAGTGTTATTTGTCATTCCAACATGTCAAAATGATTTAAGGTTACAAAGTCTATAGAGTCCACTACATTACAAACAATAATCCAGATAATTTGGGAGTCTTTTGTACTCTGCTAAGAACAAAAGTCTCAACATCTATAATATCCAAAACAAACATCAAGAAGAGGATATAGTGAAAGATGACCTAATTCAAATTAAGAGACTGGGTAAAACTTCCAAGAACTATTTAAGAAATGCATTTGCAATACTTACACATGAGATTGGTTGGCTTTAAAGTTGCAGAGTCAAATTTAGCAATACTAAGTTGTAAAGAGCTAAGAAAATATTCTACTAAAAATATTGCCTTTGCTACCTTCAAAACATCAGGTTAAAGAAACGAAAGGAGGTCCTGTCTAACTTCTTATCTAACTCAAGGTAACAGGTACAAAGAGACACACAGATACTCAAATTGAAGTGAAATGCAGTTGCTGCAGCAATTGATCCTTTCTTTGTTTCTTTGCCATTTTTTTACTGAAACAGTAACAGTTGAATATATTTAGCGTGCCACAGAAGAAATAAGTACTGAAGAAAATATGAATTTTGTTATGAAGAATGATTTTGACACAGTAAGGAATATCTCTTGTCAATGATTCCTTAAACTGTTATAACATTTTTTAGCATTTTTTAAAAGTCTCATATTTACTTTAGAACAAAAACATACACTAAAGGACACTGAAATACAATTATTTTTCTGGTTGGAAAAGTACTTTCAAGGTTCTACTGAGGAGATTCTTTGAATTTTATAAGCATATATTTTTTTTTTCTGAGGGGTATAAATGAACCGTAAATGTACTTTGAGATGGAGGGCATAAATATAGACAATGTTACGATGGGAAAAGGTAGTTTACACTCTTGGTTGGATATGGCTTCATAAAACCTCAGAAGTACTAAGAGACCCAAATTTGTCAAATTAGTATGTTGTCCAAATTGATATGGCACTACCTAAGTTTGAAAAATGAGGTAGCTGTTAAGAACATGCATTGCAGAGAATAGATTCTGTGCAAAATAGTAACCTTAGTTTTCAAGTTGTCACAGAGTGTTGCTCTGTTAGTTTTATTTAGGTTAATTAGCCTCTCTGCAAGTGAACACATGTACAGTATTTCTTCTTATTACAAATTTACACAGCAGAAGAAACTACTCAGTCTTTTCCACGCACTTATTTTTAGAGAAGCAGCAGGTCTGTATTTCCATTGCATCCCCCTTTTTATAGTCCTTATGAAGAATATAGTAGTTGACACTAAATAAGCAATATTTTGACTTTCTAGGTTATTTCTTTGATGAACATTTTAATACACCACAGTGAAAGGCCACAGTGCATTTTCTGTAAACATTCCTCCAGTTCAAAAGTACAGCTTGGTTTGACTGTATTCGTAACCCTGTTGTGTTCACTAGCTATGAAATGCTGAAATGCCAGATAGCTATCTGCATAAATACCCCTACAAATAAATTGTTGAGGTTGGCTGCTTGAAAATACCCTTACAATTAATTTTATATTATACACTTGATTTTAAAATTGACAGGCTTGCTCTTTGAGCTGTGCTAATGCATTCTGCTTATAGCATCCTGTCCAAGATCTGACAAAGTAACATGACATGTTGAGCTCATGTGTTCCAGATGAATTATTAATTTCTGCTAATAAGCTGTACCACATAGATTTTTTTTCTCTGAAAAAATGTGTGCAAAACTTATGGGAGCAACCAACCTGAGTGTTCTTATATCCCTATATGTGCAATCTGCAAACCAAGATGAAAACCCTCCATTGACTGGTACTTCTGCTGCCACTTAGACAATTGGAGCATTTTATGTTTCATCTCCTGATTTAGACAGGTCTCCCCCCCTGCTGTGTGGCTTGCCTGAGGTGAGAAAAAAAAAAAAACTACCACAAAAACCTTGTTTCCCCTCTCAGTTCAGTTGCAATCTAACCCCATTAACGAACTGGATAGTACAATTCTTGATTTCCTTAGGAAAAAGACAGAAATGTTTCAGTACTTCCTATTTGATTCCAAAAATGACTGTTGACAAGGACCCTGGAATTGGAGGGATCTTCTCCAGACTGTTTGGGCATTCTTAAGTTTAGGCTGAATAAACTTTTAATAGCAGGAAACCAACCTTGCGATTTCACTGCATGGTAACATGAGATTTTTCAAAGGGTACAAACTGATTTGAAAGCCTGAATATCAGTAATTTTTAGCACCCCCAGTGTGGAATGAACTTGCTGGTAATGAAGTGATGCTGATAGACACCTTCTCAGTATTCATCTGATGCCACAAGAAAATGGCATGTACATAGTAAAGTGAATAGATAGCAAAGGCCAAAATAGATCACGATGGGATCTCTCTGTTTTGTGAGTTGAAAATAATTGAAAAATAATAACCTCTATTTTTCAGCATTTCTGCTTCTCAGATAAACACCAAAACTACTGAAAAAACTCCTAAACATGAGCTAAGAAAGGAATGCTCTATTTGCAGTTATGTGATAACATCCCCCTCGTCTGCATTTAAAAATCATATGTAGTGTCTTGTAAGTTAATTCCTCCAATTCTGTGTCATTATACATCTACTGTCAGGGTGATCTAGTGATCATTGGCATATATGAATCGTTTTAGACATCCAAATATTATGTAGGCGCCTTGAGGATTTTGTCAAAAAGCTTAGGCATCAAAACCCTCTCAAAACATGGAGAATGAAGCACTTAATTGGTGCAGGCCCTTTCAAAATTTCACAGAGCAGCTGTTCCATCTTTGAAATTCTGACCCTTTCAGCTTGTTGGAAGAAAGATGCAGGGCTTGATTCAGTTATTCATTTTTGATCTGAAAAATATGGTGTTGTGGGACAGGCAATCCCACTGAGGAAAGACACTACAATTGCAATGCTATGTGGATGATAAATCTCTATTGATACTTTCATAAACCCTTGTGAAATATTCTTTTGCATATTCTGTGTTCGACTGTCTACAGCAAATCAACAGGGAGAGAAAATAATAACTCTTCATAAGCCATTCTTACTACATACTGGAGATTAATTTTAATAACATAAAATTAACATAACAGTAAAAATGTGTTGGAACAGATTTTAATGCACCAAAGGTAGATATTCTACTTTTAATTCCCTGAACTGTAACCAAAAGAAGGCTGTGCTGCCGAGTAAAAATAAATTGTATGGCATATTTTCCAACAGTTAGAACCTGATCTATTACCCTCAGGCATATCAAGAGATTCTTTTTCTAGAATCCTTTATTTAGACCCCACTGCCAAGAAAAGTTTTATACTGAGAACTGGGGGAAACAAATTAATTCACAGTTACATACTGTTAAGTCAGTTTTCCTTCAGAGTTAGAAACACTTATTTGTGTCTAAAATGCTCAAATTAAAAGATGATTCACCAGCAGCTGAAACTATCCACAAACATGAACTTCCTATGAGTAATTATTTACTCTTATTTTATACTGCTAGCTTGTTTCTGCCTTTTTGATTAACAGGAGATGAAGAGAGGCGTGTCAGTCTTTAAATGAAATGTGTGTTACATATAGTCTGGTTATTGTAATTTGCCACGCTGAGAGGGTAGACCACATTATTCCAAGATATGTCTCCGAGAATATCAATGTATCAAATAAAATGAATAATCACATTTAGGAAGGCAGGTTGTTTCCAGAATAAGGGTAAACTACAGCTGAAGCTGAAATGAGTAGCCTGCAAAAAACACATACAGCAGTAATAAGTGTTCCATGCCCATATCCATGCAGAGCAGGGCATGTGTGCCTTGGGAGAGACAGGCATATCAGGGGCCTGGTGTGGTGCAGCAGGGGTGCTAATCTGTTAGAATCCCAGAGATAAATGCTCCCAGACTCTGTAACATATAGTTAAAAATGCTGTTTGTTATGGCTAATGCTCTGAGGAGAGTGCTGGATACTCTGGGTTGTTGTAGCCTTACACGTTTCTGATCCATGATGGGCCACCAAAGAACCACCAAAGTGATTCTCTCATTGCATTTGTTCGAGCTATTTTGGGTTTGTCTTGGAAGAAAACAACTCTGTTAATAATTTCTACTGTCAAACAGAAAGATTGTTCACGTTGGAACTCCTTGCCGCACTGTTCAATGGAGGGAAGGAAGTACAGGAGGTGTAATCTCTGGTACTTGGCATAACTCACCCACAAGGCTCCTCTCTTACTGTGACCTGGTTTAGTTTGTTCTGGGACCAAGGAATTTGTGCAGCACAGCATGAACCTGTAAGTCATCATGTACAAGCAACTCAGCACAGGCCTGGAAGCACTCAAATGAAACACAATGGCTTTGGTTCATTTAGCAGCTGTGTTACTGAGATGTGTGTCTGAGCTGTTGCAACAATATCAAATTGACATGAAATATAAGAGCCAGGGTACACAAATCACATGCACACATGCACACAAAGACACATGCAGAATGGGTAAGGTCAGAAGGCACTGCAATGGTCAGTTGTCCAGACCTCCCTGCTCGGGCAGAGCCACTCCAGAGAACACGGCACAGGATTGTGTCGAGGCACTTCTTGAATATCACCACTGGGGGAAACTCCACAACCTCTCTGGGCAACCTGTTCCAGTGCGCTGTCACCTGCACAGTAAGGTTCTTCCTCATATGTTTCAGTCCATCTAGGAAGGTTATGTCAGAGCTTCTGTGGCTTTTAAGTAGTTCCAAATAGGTTGTTGTGGCTTCTGGCATTTCTGGTACATCATCTACATCCAAAACAACACTCATTATAACAGTTTCTCCCTAACAATCTTGGATGGGTCCAGCTGTCATAGACCACAACTGACAGCTGTGGTAATCTCCAGCACATGTGAGTTACCCCTGGCCAGATGATGTAAATCTTAACAATGTGGATGAGCACACGTAAAAGACAACCCTAGTGAATCTCCAGTTTCTACCACTGCATCTATGGGAATCCTTTCTGCAGGGATTCCAGGAGAGATAAATTAATTGCACCTCTGTTTCCAGGAGAGAGGTCTCAAAATCATGCATCATTAGAATCATTAGAATCACTTATATATCCATGTATATATATATATATAAAAAAGATAGATGCACCTATAACTTTTACTTTCTCTTTCAAATCATATAGATGACAAGCAGCATGAGAGAAAACACCTTAAAAACTTGGAACTATCCACAAACACCCATATAGACAAGTTTAAGCTTAAGAGGAGTTACATATTAAATCTGGGCTAATGATTCATAAACAATAAATTATCTAATCAATATAGGCTGTATTTTGCAAATCATCCATGAAACATTTTCTGATTATATCAAATGTAATTTATTGCTTGATTTGGTTAATTCATTTTCAGAATAATTTACAAAATAGTTAATGGTTGATGGATAATAGAACTAATTCATTGAAAGTATTTAATATTCAAAATTCAAGTGCCTTTCATTACTTTTAATTGGAAACAAGACTGAAGCGGTTTCAATTCTTTATCTCAATAAGTAATGCCTAGAATCCGTTATTCATGCAAATATTTTCACTCTTAAATTTTTTCCTACTTGTAATTCTGAATATTTTCCTAAAATCTACTCTTCCACAAACACACTGAATCTTCAAAACTCAATACACATATTATTTAAATAAAATGTATTAACATAGTGCCAACTACAAAGAAGGTCATTTTTTTGGGAGAGTTCAGACAGTGTTCTCAGTGATTATTATGTTATCAGTATTATTCTAATAGTATCAATGGTTCATCTGCAAAAATCTTTAAACATGCCTAAAGGAGTAAGTGCAAAATAAGTTTAAAAAACACAATAAATGCAACCACCTACTGCCTTAAAACTGTGCTAAGTCAAGCACAAGAATACAGGGATAAGTGACAGCCTTTTTCCTTTAAAAACAAACAAACAAACCCCCAGTGTATTTTATTGTTGTCCTTCTGTGATTAAAAAGGAGAACTGAATAATGCAGAACATAAATGTTTTGGCACTGAACAATTTTTGAAATGACTTCTCAGAGGCAACTAAGCCATTTAACTGGAATACTACTTCTCTGGTTTAACCACAGTTGTGCATAATCCCACAGCAGTGTCCTTAACCTCTTGCGTAATTGCCTGCTTCACTGTCATAACATGTCAGGCAAATTCCAAGGCTGAAACAATTCAGAATTTAATGGAATTCAAATGGCATTACTGTTATTTTAGTTTTTCAGAATATTTTATGACAAGGTCACTAACGTTGCACACTATCCTAACTCTACTTTTCAACATTTATTTTTCAAAATTAAAACCATCTGGTCTTCACCTGACAGACACATTAGAACCTCATCTGCACATGTCACAATACTGTCACCATCCTAGAGATTTACTGAATGATTTTCATCTTCATTTCTGATCATTTAGATCTGTGACTTCATTAAAAATATTTTGATATTTTTAACTTAGCTCTTGGTGGTAGAAGGGAGAAGCTTCAGTGTGCAATCTTCATGCTTCATAGGAACTCCTTCACAAGAGGCAAATGGTATATCTGGCTTGCTTTGGATAAATTATTTTTCATTTGAAAAAAAATCTGTCTTGATACAAGCAGAGTTTCAGGATTCCCCAGACAAATAACAAGTACACTTGCATAGATAGGTAGTTCTACAGTCCACAGGCTATAAATTTGATACATCTCCCATTTTTAAAAAGTTTATGTACCTCAACTGTACACAGCATGCAAGCATATTTCTGTCTGGAAAATCATGAATAAACATACAGCAATGCCACTCATAAAAAAATCATCAGTTTCACCTGGAGCTTTTTTCTTGTGTCTTTGTATAGGAGGAAATTTCAATACTTAGATCTGCTGATATAACTGCAAGTATAGCAAACCCTAAATGTAAAGCTATCTTATATATTCCTTATTTGGTGGGTCAGTTGCAGGGTAAATGACAAAGTATATCTTCAGAGTTTTATGGTGCCATAATCAATTGTTATCACATTTTTGTAATCTAGAACAGAAATACCACTACTGACAGAAATTCCTACTTAAGTATATTCCCCGGCAGAAAAGTGAATATAAAGGATTACATAAAGAGTGTCTTCATTTTCCCAACACCAGATGCAAGGCAGACAAGCCATTGTTTTCACTACCTTATTGTAGATACTGATTCTATTGGCCCACTTTATCACAACCTTGTAATCTTAAAAATGAGACAACTGAAGGAGTAAAAGTGGTATGTAAGACTTCTTTTTTAATCACACAGCTATATTGTGGCTTAATATATAAAGCACTTAAAAAAGTCTTAACATCAGTTAGAGATAATGCTTATTTTGAGCAGCTCAAATTTAATAGAATTCTGAAAAGCATTTTAAAACAAATTAGACCATTAATGTTATCTTTTGTGACTAGCTGATTAGCAATACATACAATGCCTGTTAACCAAGAAGCCTGAATTAAAAATACATCTGAAGGGTTGCTACTGAAGGATTTTTTAGTGGACTGGCCTTATTCAGACAGTAGACTTGAGCAAGAAAGAAAACAATATTCATACATGCACACAATAGTAATAATTAATGCTATGCAAACAAAAAGTTTGCAAACTGAAGGAATCAGCAGATACAAATTTTTCTCTGCAACAGTAAGTTGGTCTTCCTTTAGTGCAGTGTTTATGCCTTACAGGTCTCCTTCTTGTTGAAAGTGACTGATATAAAATGATGTTCAGAGAGTTTTGGTAGTACCTTTTTTTTGCCCTTTAATGGTTCTAGGTCATGGTAACAGAACCTACTAGAAGTGTCTCAATGTAGCATCAAATATTTAACTATGCTTATGAACTCTTTTACATGATATTGATATGGCACTTTTGTACTTCATAAGACTTCTGTGAGAGGAATGTGGGGATTAGGGAATCTTACAGGTCGTGGCGGAGAAACAGAAAACCAGAGAGAGCTGAGCTGGAAGAAGAGACAGCGGTGTAGACGACTTGGAAATGAGGAAGAAGACCACAACGAGAGAATCTGCCATTTTTCTAGTTTATTGTTAGGTAGTTTTCCAATGTATTAGCTTAGTAATAGAGTTGTCATAATTTCAAATGTTCCGATTGGTTGTTACCCCAGTTCTTCCCCCAGTTACACATCCCCATTGGTTGGCAAGTTCTCGGGCTAGGGTACAGCTACCATTGGCTCCTTGGTTGCCCGTGGCAACAGCACGAAGGCCTTGCCATATAGGGCTGACCACTCCCCTAGTTCCTCCCTTCTCCACACCCCTTAGGCGGAGCTTTTCTCCCTTGCCCTATTGCGTGTCAGACCCAGTTGTCAATCCCTCAGATCCACCCCTTTTTCTAGATCCTTCCATCCCCGAGTCTATAAAAGCTGATGCTCTGTTTAATAAAGTGTTCGTCCTCGTTGGCTGCAGCCACCTTCACCTACCCTGCATTCGAGTCTTCCTTTCCTCCTTCCCTAATCGGGTCTGTGACGTGCAGAGGAAGGCATAGTTATGCTTATTTTCTGGTGAGAGTCTAAGACAGTGAGATAAGGGTGAAAAGCGCTAAATCAATCAGAACATCCCAACAGAGATGTAGTACCTGACTTAACAGATCACTTAGCATTTTATATAAAAATTCAAAGAAAAGCTCAAAGTAAAGTTGTTGCTCAAGAGTTTTTCAAATCAGACTCCAGGCCTCACATCAAACACTTAGAAAATTTGGAATATATAACTAGAGACAACCGTAGGAAAATGTAGTTTAAACTAGTTAAGTATCTTCACACAACCTGATCAAGAAGAAAACATAGAATATGATCCTTGAAGGTATTATATATCTTTTTGAGATTTGTGAATAATTGATTATTTTTTAGGGCTCAAGGAGAAAAATTTGGAAAATATTTGTATTGAAGTAAGCCATAATTAAATTATGGTCCAATTTTTGCAGAAAGGAACTGTTTTAAAATTGTAAAGACATTTGAACATTCTTAAGAAAAAAAAAAATATTGCTAATATCATTTATGATGTAAATAAGTTAGAAAATATCCTGATAAAATGCCACAGTGAAAGGTTTTGCATTTCCTCTCCTTCCAAAAACACAGATCTTTTTGCAGGTTTTTTCACAATGAACCGTTAATATTCCCATATCTATTCATATCTCAGTGTCCTCATTCATGAGACACCTTTTAAGTTTATTAATACATGAAGAAAATGAGTAATTCATCTCCAGAGCATCCAACCTATGAAATGACTAAGGCAAGGTCCTACAGAAAACAAATTCTTCAGTTCAAGGTTGTTTAATTCTCATGTATTAAAGTTGCAAGGCAAGATTCATTTGTCATTTCCTAAGTTCAGATACCTGGTCAAATTTTTATGCATGTGTCCATGCACCTGTGTGCAGGATTTTAAGATGTAAACTGATTTCCATGAGGTAGAATATGTGATAGGAAACAAAAGAGTAATAAAATGTGAATATCTTCAGCTCTTTTTAAGGCTGTGGAATTGGGGCAGACCAGGACTGCCTGTTGGCTTGCTCAGCCCTTGCACTCCATTCACTCGTTCTCACCACCAGTAACATCTTATCTCAGCATCTTTGTTTGGCCAGTTCAGGTCTTCACTTGCCATTCTTAGACCTGCTTCTCTGCTTTCTGTGTATTTTATTCAGCTACAGTCCATGTCACCATCAGCTCATACAGCAAACAAGCCTTAGTCTTTGGACTTAACAAATTCTCCTCTAGTATTCTGCAATTTTCTGTTGCCCTTTACCTTTCTCCTCTTCTGTGTGTGTGTTTTGGGGATTTTTTAAGCTTCTTCCTCAGCTGGTAAAGATGAATTATCCTGAGACTTAACTAAAGCCTAAGGGCTGTCTGAGGCTTTCTGTCTTCACATTATTTTTAAGCTTTACAAATTGGTCAGATTTATGAAAATTTTCACAAACACAGCAAAGCATGGCTGAAACAAAATATTCAAAAATATTAAAAATATTATTCAAAAATAACTTCATTAAAAAGTTCAAACACCCTAATGAACAGACTGATTGTACAGTTGTGATTTCATTTAAGTCTGGGCACATGATGATATTTTTGTTCCATCAGGGCATAATATAAAGGAACTTATGTTCATTTTGTATTTTTTATAATGCTCTGTATTAGCTCCAGGTAGACAGATGACACCTGATTTTCTCTCTGGCAATAGAGAATTCAATTTTTTATGGTGTTTAAAAACCAAAAAGTGAATCAGAATTTGTGACACCATAATTGACAAAAAATCACAGCGGTTTTTGTCTTAGAGTCAAAATTGGATGTATCCTTATGTTAAACTGTGGTTACATACATAGAATAAAAAAAATCACACCTCCACTGATTAAAGTTTGGCAAAGTTTCAAGCAATGTGAAAACAGTGTCTTGTAGTACAAAATGCTAAGTTCAATGTGTAACAAAGTAGGTATCAAAAGTGAGGAATGTTCAAAATAAAATCAAGATTCTAACCTGTTTTCATCCAGAGGAATTATAAATTCATCTAGTGAAAATTGCAAATTCTCAGAATGCCTCACTAATAATTAAAACTCGAGGAAGTAGAGCAGAAGATATTTGATATATAATAGAAGATATTCAAATTTCCTGGGAATGAGCCTCGGAGTTATAATACTGATTGGAATCTATGTGAAAAGAGATTATTTAAGATAAAATATTTTTAAAAGTATTATAATCTCCTGAAACAAAAATTATGCCATTAAAACAAAATTCTCAAAATGTCTTTGAAGTGAAAACCTAGTATTTAGTGAAGTATTGTTGTAAAAAATATGTAACCATAAGTGCTTCTAAGACTGCAGCATGAAGTGTATGTGTAGTGCAAGCCTGTGCATATAAAAATGAGTTACTTAAGCAAGAGTTATTTCATAGCAAGTTTTAGGAAAAGAAACTTTAAAGATTTTTTTTATGCACATTCTTTTAGTAGATTAAATGGAAGGATGATGGACAACTGATCTAGGAAACAGCATAAGAACAAGGTGCTCATAGCAACTTTCTTTTTACCTATTTCCTCCTTTCCCACAACCAAAAAAAATTAAACCATAGTTTTTAGAAATCAGTAATTAATGTAATAAGTTGATAGAATACGTATGTGTAGAAGAGCAGAGAGCACAGTGAGAAGTTTGACAATGGGATTTCGCAAAAGAGAGAAAGAAAAATTACTTAGGGCAAAATTCCATCTGAGTTCAGTAGAAAGAGGAACATGGTCTCTTCATGAGCTGGCATAATCAATATACCATGAGCTATAAAGTAATGGAATGATAAAAAAAGGAAAATTCATTATGATGGTTAGAATGTGTCTTCCAGCTGTGGTCTAGGCAGTCAATTCAACTCCTACAGATTAGTATCTGAAGCTATACAGCTCTTCAGGTAATGTTACTGGGAAATCCTAGAAGCTCAAGTATTTAGAAAATAAACTGGATGAAACATAAAGTAGAATTTCTAGTAAGCAGTAAAGCTCAGTGGTAAGGATCTAGTTTATAATTATGAAAATTTTGTAAATAGAACCTAAAAAAAAAAGTGGCTTCTGAATCTACTGTGCTGTGGGTTTGATAATTTGTTTACTGTTTCACCTTGTGATCCATAATTTATTTGAGTTGTCAGTCTGTGGAAAATGAGAACTATTACTGAGACATAAGTTTTATTTTATAAATTTCCATTAAATCAAGGAGGAGGGATAAGGAATGACAAGAGATTATTAAGTACACTGTATATACATTTTACAGTGTATTTGTGGGAATACCTAAAATGAAAATGGGGGAATAACTTTAAAACTAGTCCTAGCAAGTATGCATTTGGTGGATTTCTGACAACAATGGCCTGTGTAGGCTTGAAGTGTAACAGAAACCTCTGTCATAGGTGTCCTCTGCAGAACCATCACAATAAATTTCAACTTTTCACCATGCAACCCTTGATTTTCAGGGTTACCTAATGAAAAGATGATAACTCTCAAATATTAAATCCAGTCTTGATTTTGGAAGACAAATATATTCAAACTCCCTTCTACACAGAGGTGGAATTACAGAGTACAAGGCAGAGTATTTGTGTGCTTAAATGTTGTTAGAAATTCACAACATAAGGTTTTTACACACTTTCTCCAAAGAAAGGAGAAGTTCACATGTTGAGTTCTCTCAAAGAGGTATTGGGTGCAATGAGCTCTGTGATGGGAAAACCCTTTGCTACAGCAAAATAAAGGCTGAACTCTAAGTATTGCTGAGCATGCTGTGAAAGGTGAGAGGAAAAGGCAGCACTGGCAAAAGGACCCAAAAGCTAGCCAAGTTCCCTGGAGCATGGTGCCCTTTGAAGTGATGTGGAGGTGTTGTAGATACAAAAACACTACTCTGAACTAGGAAGCATTGAAACAGGTAACCTGAAGAACATGGAGAGGAGTTCTTGCTGTGGACCTGCACTGTCCTATGAGGACCCATGGGTTTTGGAAGCCTGAAATGTGTGACACAGATGTGACATAATGCTACATGGCATGTCAGTGTTGGACATTGAGAAGTCCTTTGTCAAATTGCATACTGGCACAGTAAGGTTGATAGTGGCTGCAATGGAGGTAAAAATGTTTGTCATGAGACTGATGGAAAAAGAATAATATGCAGAATCACAGAGAGCTGTCCAGGGTATAAAATACTGACAGAACCTATAAAGACATGCAGAATGTAAGGAGAATTCTTCAAGTCCTATCTGGCTCTGCAAGAAAAGAAGTTCCTATTTATTAGAGGAATACGGAATATCTGTGCAAAGTGAAACTGTCTGGGAGGAATAGACATGCCACCATGCAGACAAGCATGAGAAATCCCCTATGGACTGTGACCAAAAATATGTAGAATGTTCAACCATCAGCACTTTTCTGACATGTACTGCAAAACTGATCTAAATGCTTCCAAAGTCTAAAAAAGTTAATCTCCACGCTACTCCCTTCTCTTCATTTTACAGAGGTACATTTTGCTGTTACTGCTGCTAGAATAGTTGCCCAGGTAAGGAAACTAAATAGCTAAAATATCTTGAGTAAAAATTTTACTTTTTAACCTACTAGTTAGATTAGATTTTCTCATGGGATTTCCCACCATATTTTGCAGATGGATTTATTGCCTTAGCTGTACTTGTCAGATCACAGTTGTCTTTAAATTTCTCACCTGTCTTTCCTGATCCAGCCAACTAAATGCTTTCATATGTGGGAAACAGGTCTGTGGATTTCTTTACAGAGCAAGAAGAATTTGACCTTGGCCAGACTGCTCTGTACCCGTAAAGATAAACAGCTTGCAGAGACTGAGAGAACTTAGGAGAAGCAGCAGATAACAAACTTGAATGAGTTTGTACAGAGACAGTAGTTTCTAACTGTGGCCAATAGATGATTGTTTGTGTATAATGAGCACCAGTAACGTTAGTGCACACACACTTAGGAAATATACAAAAGTAGCTGTGGGAAAAAGATATATATATTTATATAATAAAAGTTTTTACTCTTATCAATTTGGGATCTTTGCCTGCTTTTTATCAAGTCAGTCCCATCTACAACGACATTCATAGTCTTTCCACATGACAGTGACTGTGTTGGCCCCTGTCTCAATTCACTGTGAATTGAAGCAGCAGGTAAGGATGTGTGGTACCCAAGATATCTCCAGGATACTTCACTCCATGCACACCTACCTTCTTCCCTTGATGCACCTCTAAATTAGGGGTTAGAAGGAATTATAGTAGAGAAAATGGTCCTTTGGATCCTGCAAGGAGGAAACACTTCTGTAACTTCATCCCTCCATCCTGGCCAGCTGGTCATCCCTCTTCTCTTTGGTAAACATGGATGAAAGATCAGAGAATCTTCATAGCTAACGACTGTAAACATTTCTTAAGATACACCGTATAACAGACAAGAAGTAGACAACAGACAATATCCATGGCTTCCTGTTAACATGTGACTGAGCCCTTTATAATAATACTTGTAAATTTTATTTTTCTTTTCAAAAATAATGTTCTTAGAAACACAAATCTTGCTAAATCGATTTTTGTCATAACTGAAGTAATCTGTATAAGTTGCTACAACATTTCTTTTTGAATAATGGATAGTGAAAATAAATTATCTACAAAGCTGTAACATTTCTTTAATTGACAGATCTCTACAGCTATTATTTTGATAGCTTGCCTAGTTTGTCAAGAAAACTACATGGTACTGTCTTTTTCATCTTCTTTCTTAACTATTATTTCATGTTTCCATTTTTATGAGGTCATTGATTTATGTAAAACAGAAACTGGTAGAATTATGGAATCATAGAATTTTAAGGGTTGGAAGGGACCTTAAATGTCACCTAGACCCAAGGTGCTACAGGCAGGGACACCTACCACTAGACCAGGTTGCTCAAGGCCTAATCCAATCTCATCCAGAACACATCCAGGACTGGGGCATCCACTGCCTCCCTAGGCACACTGTTCCAGTGCCTCACCACCCTCACTGTAAAGAATTTCTTCAGAGTTACTAATCAAAACCTTCCCATTTTTCAGTTTGAAGCCATTCCCCCCTGTTCTGTCTGTACATGTCCTTGCAAAAAGTCCCTCTCCTTCTCTCTTTTAGCCCCTTTAGGCACTGGAAGGTGCTTTAAGGTGTTTCTTTTCTTTCCCAGGCTGAACAACCCCAACTCTTTCACTTTGTCCTCATAGGACAGGTGCTCCAGCTCTCTCAGGTTGGGTTAGAAATCTAAGTAACTAACACAAAAAATGTAGTAATCAGAGCACAACCGGTCAGTTTTAAGCAAAAGTTACAGGGACAGAAATCACGTGATTTTGACNGACCTTAAATGTCACCTAGACCCAAGGTGCTACAGGCAGGGACACCTACCACTAGACCAGGTTGCTCAAGGCCTAATCCAATCTCATCCAGAACACATCCAGGACTGGGGCATCCACTGCCTCCCTAGGCACACTGTTCCAGTGCCTCACCACCCTCACTGTAAAGAATTTCTTCAGAGTTACTAATCAAAACCTTCCCATTTTTCAGTTTGAAGCCATTCCCCCCTGTTCTGTCTGTACATGTCCTTGCAAAAAGTCCCTCTCCTTCTCTCTTTTAGCCCCTTTAGGCACTGGAAGGTGCTTTAAGGTGTTTCTTTTCTTTCCCAGGCTGAACAACCCCAACTCTTTCACTTTGTCCTCATAGGACAGGTGCTCCAGCTCTCTCAGGTTGGGTTAGAAATCTAAGTAACTAACACAAAAAATGTAGTAATCAGAGCACAACCGGTCAGTTTTAAGCAAAAGTTACAGGGACAGAAATCACGTGATTTTGACTTGTGATTGAATCAAAGATGCTGTGTCCCCTGCAACGTCATTCTTCAGACAAAATAAAATTACTTATTTCCTGAAACAGCCTGTTATCTCTCAAAAACAGTCTTTTATGGTTTCGACTGAATAATGTAGCATATTAAGGGTCAATAAGAAGCAGTGCTGTCAAGCAGTTACAAGTATAGTGAGTGTAGTTACTGTCCCTATCTTGACCCATGAACTTTCTGCCACACTTTCTCGTCATGCCTTGCTGATGAAGTGATGAAGCAACTTTATGGGCACCTGGCAGCCAGCCAAGGTCAACCCAGCAGGACATATTTTTCTGTATTTAAGCTTTGAAACAACACAAAGCACAGGGTTTCTGATGCTTATTTCATTTGCAGAATTCTTACTGAAGACTAACAGAATTCCACTGCACTAGTGCAAAATATGAAATCACAGTCTAGAAGAGAGGATTTTTTTTTCCAGGTGATCACGTACTAGTATTACATACACATTCACATGTGGAGCATGTGATTGACTAGTTTGGCAAAACATAAGTGATCAGTGTTTTTAGACACCCACACTGGTATGGTAGATACGATAAAGTACTGATATGCTTCAACCCTTCACAGAGTTCAGTCAGGATAATTAAACTAGCACTAAAAATAACATATGTGCATAATTATCACTGTCGCTCTGAAGATGCAGACCAACTAAACAAGTGACGTGTCTTATAGGCCACAATTTGGTGAAAGTTAGTAATTCTGCAACTTCTTGAGGGTTTCTCTGAGCTTGAAACATTTTTTGCTTATTTGGATCCAGCATGTAAAACAGAATTTTTTTCTGTATACTGTTTACAAGCTTATTTCCTGCTAATATTATATTTATATCATAATAACTATGAGTTAGTCTTTTTCAATATTTAAATACCTTGAAGGGTTCAGATGAGACACAAATCCACAAAAATGGTCCATGATTGCACAGGATCTGCTCCTCTCTAAGGTCTGGAGAAATCCAAGGTTTCAATAAAAGCAATTTGAGGAATAATACAGAAATAAAATTATTTCTACCATGATCTAATGCCTGTATATATTTTGGCAATAGTTCTACTGAGCACAGTATTGTCTTTCATACATATATGGGTGATAAGCATAGGTGGTTGAAACAAACCTGAGGTGGTTGAGATGAACCTGAAATTGTTTTGTGCTGCTACCACTTTCCTGGAACAGAACTAACTTTTTTGACGACCTTGTAACAGATCAGAATCAATCAATACAGCTGGATCTCAACTGGAATACAGCTCAGAAATCTGACTAGTTTGTCTTCATGGCTGTTATCAAATAGAGCACTTTCTATTCAAAGCAAATTTGCAATTGCAGGCAGAATTCTACAGAGACCAGATGATCTGGCCTAAGCCTTCTCTTCTTTTGAAAGCTATGCATGTTATAAATGAAACACTACTATCATTTGCAACACTCACAATCTCTTTGTCTCACTTTAAATGGTACAGATGTCAAGTAGAGAATAATTTGGATTAATGTGATTTAAGGTAGCACATTTTGGATTAATGATAAAAGGGTTTTTGTAATCCATCTTGCAAAACAAACACCATTATGTGGAAAATATTAGAAACCAAACAAGACATAAGCAAGTGTTAGAAGAGAGAATTCACCCAAAGTTTACAAAACACATAGAAGAATTCATGAACTATTTTCAAAGCATTATGTACAAATACAAACCTTCAAATTCAAACCCTAGGTCTTCTCGTTGTGAAACAGAGTAGTGGAGTAAGACAAGGCAATGAAACATTAGGGAAAGAAGGTTTTTCCATATAAATATTATTTCTTTTAAAGGCTGGTGTAAGTAACAAGGCTAGATAGATGGCAAACTTTAATCAACAGGCTAATAACATTTGATATAAACATAACCATACAAATTCAATCCCCTTTGATGTACTTCAGGCATAACTATTGACATGAGTCTGTGTGGCCATGTATCAAGCCTTTCTCAGAAATTATATTTTCTTGGCAGAAAAAAAAAAGCCATTGCCTCTGTCAAACACACATATTTCATCTATTAGGTCATACCTGTTGGTGTTTCATACAACTTTAGGCAAGAAAAAGGTGACTATGGTCACCCAATTTTCCTCCACAACTCCATACAAGTCAAAGACCTCACCCACTGATTTCTGCATCAAGTCTCAGCTGATACGGATGTATGTGGCTGAGGTACAACTTCTCTTTCAGGATGTCAGCAAGTCATTCAGAAAGGTTCAATTTCCATGTTTGGTGGCATGGGGACCTGGAAACACCAATAAAGAATGGAGTTTTATTAATTTTCCTACCTGCAGTGGTTTTATACCTGCAACATCTGCCTTTCATCCTCACAAGTCACCAAAATGTTCTTTTTGTGTAATTAAAGTAGTAAAACCTTTTTCTTCTGTTTACCAGGTTACAAGACCAATTTCTCTGAATTATTATCTTGTTACACCTTACTATTGACCACAACATGTCATATTTGCTTAATTTAAGTCTGCTGCCATAGATATTTCAGAAGTGTATTATTGAGGATGGAAAATGCTCATCTCATTCATAGTTTTAATTAGGAATTCTAATGTTTCACACTTAAATTATAAAACAAAGAGTAAAAACTAGTCATAGCTAGGCATAAGCTCATGTTAAACTCCTTCCTGACACTGGTTATTCGTAAGATGAGAACCAGTATAGAGTTTCTGTTGCTCTTACAACAAAAGCATTATAACGTTCTTAGCATTTTGAAGGTATTTTGCATTCTCTACTCTACAGCATGAAGCTCTGTATGTTACTTTGCAGGCTGAAAATAATTTAAGCCAAATTACACAATTTCTAACGCAAATAATTGATACCAAGTTAGTGTTGGAGGTGAATAATCAGGGCAGTTTGTCAAAAACATCAGGCTAAATAATGAGGGAGAAGAGCCATAAATCAAGAAGTACAAATCACCAGGATCCATTCCTGGGTCTCTGCCAGGAACACAGCAGCCTAATACTGGTTTTGACTCTGCTGCCCTTTATGTTAGGGAATATCACTTTACTTCAAGCCCCATTAGCTTCACTTTGGTGATTTCAATATCAAAATAAGCACGTAAAGATATCACCATCTAATACTGTGCACTGGGTGACTGAATTTTGTGTTTCCAGGAGAGAAAAATCTGTGCATGCCAACACCCCTTCTACTTGACTTGAAAGTGTAAATATAGCTATTCTTGTCCACTTTTTTTTTTTACAGATAGCTTTTCAATCTTTTTTTTTTTAAAAAATCCTCTTCCTGATAAAACAGTTTAAAGAATTCCTTAAATGATATGTGTATCAACTGGTAGTCCTAAGCAAAAAAAAAACAAAAACCCAGTACTGTATGAATAACTCAGTGTATTTCTGTGTAAAGTTTATGAACTGAAGAAAGAGGCTTCCAGTTCAATTTTCCTTCAATGCAAAGGCAAAGAATTCTACCTGTGATGAAAAGAACCTGACAAAAATCTATTTCAAAATTGTATGTTACTGTGGGTTATTTCAGAATAACTTGCTTTGAAAGTCAAAGAATCTTAGGCTGATATTAAACATTATACACTCCTTTTATATACAGTATATGAGGCAGGCTGACTTTAATCCACTCAATCTTTTAGTAAATCCCACTAATCATAGACTGTTGGCTGCAACTATAGTGGGTTTTTTTGTTTCAGCAGACTTTCTCCTGCCATGCCTATAATGATTAAAACCAATACACCACAGGTGATTGTCATAGACTTGTCTCCATTATTTCATTACCCAGAGGTAAATACCCAGGCACTCAAATCTGGAACAACAACAATTTGATGCCAAGTAACTACTGACAACCATTATGTTTTTTCAAACATGCATTTTGTTAAAATGTTCACTTTTATATTCTGGTCTAAAAGTAGTTCATTTCCAGGTAGTAATCATGGAAAGTGAAGATGCAGTGCTATCATCTGTGGTGGTTCTGGATTACCATTTGTGATTTCTAATAAGTATGTGTATTTTCCTCTCTCAAAAGTTTTTCTGAACGAATTACATCTAAAACATTCCTTTTAGTCACAAATAAGACAGTAGTGATTGTAAGCATCATTAATGGACCATCACTAGAACACAAATTGCCTGCACACAAATAACAATCATTCCATATTGCCCCAAATGGATTCATATAAAACAGTTACAATACTGTCTTCCTGAGTTTTCAGAACAAGCCATAAACATCTACAAGTGTTTTATCCCGTTCAACCCTATAAACCTTGCACAAGCAAGGATGTGTACATGATGTTTTAAAAGTGCCACAGGACTGTAAGTTTTTTTGGTTTTACAGCAGTCAGTTAATCAACATTTTGCTTACAGACCCACTAGTTTAGCCAGATCTTACCATGTTTCCTTACAAGAAATATTTAATTACTTTAAATTCTTCCTGTTTAACAGGCTGGTAGACTGCAGTTTACGTAGATTTCTTTGATGTTGCATAAACTGATAAAAAACTGCATGGCCAGAAATGGCTTGTAAAATTGTGTATGGAAAATCTTTGAATTTCACACCAAAAGGGCAACAAAGTTCCAGCAAAATGAGAAAGTGTGTTCTCTTTTAAAATCACATCATGGCTATTCTACAGCTTAAAACTGGAAGACTTTTTTTTTTCCATTTCTAGGAAAACAGTCTCCTTGGGATCTTGCTAGTCATTTGCAAACACTTGTTATGCTGCATTTTTCCTGGAAACAGAACGTTTAACAGTAAACACTTTGACAGTTGTTTAGTCATTGCTGCTAAGGAGAGAAAGGTTGAAATAAGAAAGACTTTTGTAAATAACGTAGTTTTGTTTGTCTTATCTTCTCTGACACTTACCTTTCATTCTAAAATTGGGGGGGAGGGTTTGTGGGTTTTTTTGTGTTTTTTGTTTGTTTCTGTTTGGGGTTTTTGTGGCGTGGTTGTTGTTGTTTATTTTTTCTTCCAGTGATATCAGCTGCCTCCTTTCTGTATTTTGTAGTATAAAAAGAACTTACAACTAAAGAAGTTGGAGTGCGTAATGACGTGGACAGACTAAATCTTATCAACACTAAAGTGTTTTGTAGTCACAAGATGTTGGAGTTTTCAAAGCCCAAGAAGGAATTCCTTCCAAAAGGTTTGGAGCCAACGCCCTGGGGTGNGACTGTTCTGTTGTTGTTTGGTTCTTTTCTGGATATATATATATATAGTTGTGGTTAAGAACTGTTATCGCTTTCTTATATATATATATATATTTCCTAATTAAAGTTCTGTTTCCCTAAATTTAAAGGAGAGAGATTATTTTCTTGGCCAGCATAATATCTTAATTCTCTCTTGAACTAAGACACAAGATAGTGCAGGATGGATAAAATGAAGTTTAGGAGTGTAAAATGAAGAATATAAAATTTATAACACCAGTATACACTGTTACCCTATACCATGACAAACATTTTCTCTTTTTCTTGGTCATATTACTAGTTTCTGTAAATGCATCACAAAAGATGGTGTCTAATTGAAGAAAAACCCCAACAAAACAGCAAATAACACCTCACATTTTACAATTGGCTCTTTTACACCAGCCAACTTCAGTGTGATGAAAACATTTGCTTTTGTGATAAACTAAAGAAACAAAATATATTGATCTTTTTCAGGATTATCTCATGTAAAAAGTAGTCCTTTTTTAAAGGCTGTGAACAAATATATATTTAGAGTGTGTGTTCTATTTGCCAAACAGATCTCCTGTTGATTTCAATTTTTGCTGTTGTGATTCTTAGTGTGTGTTACAATTGGATTATGTGTGAAAAAACTTGTTCTGTGAGATGTTTCTTTGAGGATTATGACTTGCTTAGTGCATTTATCAGAAGGCATTCAGAATGCTTTCTCAGAAGACATATAGATCTTGGCATTATACTATGCTTAAGGGTCATTCCTTACTGTAATTTAACATTGGAATTTTAGAACTGATGGGACAATCATAAGGTGTCACCATAAGAAGGCATCAGAAAAAGAATAAGGGCAAGGATGGAGGCTATTTAGGGAATAAAAAGTTTTAGGGATAAAAATAAAATAGTTCTATTTGACAAAGATCTGTCATAACCTATCTTGTCTTGCCCTTATAATTCAGTATATAAAATCATACCTAACATATATCAGAAAAGCACCCAGACATCATCTCCCTTATCTCAGTAACTTATTGAACCTCATTGCATTGTGCCTCACAGCATATTTCAGTTCAGGAAAAAAGTAACACACCAGAGAAATATATTTTCTTTTTTTTTTCCTGATGAGAAAGCACAGATCAGAGTTTCAGCATATATTGGAGTGTTATTATTTTCCTCTAAGTCTGGGTGTATTCCTTTATTTACAGGTATTAAACACCTGACTCTCTTCATATACCAAAATTCTACACATATATTGAAGGGAACACTTCACTACCTACCTATCTCAAAGTTTTATACGCAAATGTATTTTCACAATGTTTATGTCACTACTTTAATTTCTCTTTCAGTCCACATACATTCTGAGATTTGGACTTTGTAATTATGAAAAAAACACCACGAACAAAAAAAACCCCAAAACCAAAACCAGCTTATGAATCTGCCAGAAAGTCTAGAATCTACTTTATTATATCTATCCAGGATGGGAGCCAATTAGAAATACACATGAGGCCAATTTAGCTTTGCTTTTTATTTGTGATCAATACTACAATGCATAATTTTTATTTTAATAACATTCTAAGGATAATTAAGAAATTGTTAGATAAATTTTCTTCCTAAAAAGTGGTTGTTTTTTATTGTAGATTAGTTAAGTTTAGTCTTTACTATACTTCATTGTGAAGAGTATGAAGTAGGCATTTCTTTTTCATGCCTTTCTTTCAAGCTGCTGTGTTGTGTATGTTGTTAATTTACAATTTTTTATTAAAAGATTATTTGAAAGACTAATATTTTAATTTCGAATGTCCTGACTAACTTTCCAGTTTGAAACTGGAGAATAAGACCATGTTATTTTGGTTTACTAAAACTCTTAGCAGAGTGAATGAAATTCAGGAACCGATGTTCTTACTTCCCCTTCTTTTCCCATAATTGTGAGTGAAACAATACCCTTGATACCCAGTTAAATCTTTGGGGTTTTATAGTAGCTATATACAACTGACCTCTGCTTCTGACACAGCAGGTACCAAAATTATGTAGGCTAATTTCTACATAGTTTATTAATGTTGCCATTATAGATAATTCAAGCATTACTACCTTTATTATTTCTCTTCATAAATGAATCATACAATATTTTCAATAATTAAATTTTAAAAATTGCTTTATATACATGGTTTCATTCAGTAGTTTTAATTGTCTTTATTAGCTAAGTCTATTTACAATAGTTAGCGGTGAAGAAATAATTGAATATTAAATTATTCACAATGTAAACTTAATTACAGTGTTAATTGAAGATGTACATTAAACTTTAATAAAGTAGTGTAAATATTTAATTATCTTCTGCAACCATGAAAATATGTATTGAAATATTTTAAGCTAAATTACGAGGAGAGGGTTAGGGTAACTCATCTAAGTAGCACAATAAGTGGCATATGCAGTTTAAATCTTAATATAGAAACAAGTGAAACGAAGAAAACCAATCAAGAGGATATGGCCAAAGAACTTGCAGCCCTCTAAGAATCATTCAAAAAAAAATCAATTACAAGCTTACAACTTTTTGTAGGTCCAGTTGCTCCTAAGTTTCACAGAAAAACAAAGAATGCAAGACTGAAAGAAATATTGTGTTAAGTATTTACAAAATATCTGCTTTGCAATAAAGATGATGACTTAGGGGAAAAGAAGAATCCCTGACAGCAGAAGATCCACAAGGCGGAGTAAGAAAGAAAACAAATTTATAAAATACAGTAAAAATCAGGAGGGACAGGTTCCAATTTTTGGACACAAAGAGGAGAATCAGCATGGAGAAATTAATACACATGATAGTCCATGCAGAGCTTCTGCTGGTATTCTAGGAGGATTTAGTTCTGTAACTGAGCATAATCAGTCTTGCTCGTAGCTGTTGCTACATCTTGAGAGTTGGAATAGACTCCTCAGGTTTTGTTTTAAGGTACAGCAAGCAACTTGATGAATCTGTGTAAATGCACCTTTTCTCTCTTCATGTTGGTCTTCCTAGAAGAGGGCTCCAGCACTCAAATTCCTATTTCTGGCATCTTTGCAGCTGTTTTACATCCTAAATGATCAGGACATTCTGCATAAAATGTATAGATAGAGATTTCCCCCATGAACATCACAAATAATTTTTGTTTTATTTTCCCCCAGCTATGTCCACATTTTCTGCTGTCACAGACCTCTGCATGCCAGCTTTAGTTAGTGACTCTTGCCAGGAGGAGCCTTGCCTGGAGTCTTGTCAGCAGAGCAAGGGAGAATGTAGAATGGGTACAACAGTGATGGCAGACAGAGCAGTCGTGGTTACAAGGGGCTGAGGGCAGGGTGCCAGCTTTGGAGAAGCTTAGGAGGGTATCTTCATCATCATCATGGCCATCAGAGGTTGGGAAGGGATGTTTTGTCAGGGCAGGGCAGCAGCAGGCAGTGCCTCTGACTATGAAAGCACACCACAGCTTCCATAGCTATTTTCAATCAAATGTGGGACAAAATGGGAATGTGGGAGGAACAGAGACAAGTTTGCCATGTGTTTTGTGGCAGGATGTACTTACAAGTACTTGTAGGAGGGCAACAAGACAACTGGGGAAGCTATTTCTGATGAAAAGAACTTTCTGGGAGGAGAAGTGGGAAATGGAGAACCAGGAAGTAGTAACCTGAAAAGTGGAAGCTATGGGACAGAAGAAACAAGATGTCAGAAAAGGAAAATCCAGCCACCTTTAGCATCCTGTCCTTTCCCAAGTGGATTACCATTTTGTGCTTTCTATGGCACTCCTACAAAGCTATTCTTTCTTTTTTTTGTTTCCTCCTTAAGACAGGCCTATAAAAATGTTAAGACAATGATGAACAAATTTCAGCTCACAGCCCACCCCCATTGCCCAAAAAAGGAAGAGTTAGTTTCTGAGTCAGTTCTGACTAGCAGTATTAGTACATTTTGTTGCGAAACTGCCATTACAATTACATTTGATGTAATGCTGTTACGCTGTTGCTAATAGCATGAGGCAAAACCATCATCTTTTAAAAGTGTTTAAATTGATTTCATTCAACTATATTAACTATTCACAGAGTTTTTACATGAAGGATAAAACAGAGTTACGTTACACCAATCTTCTCAGTAAATGACAGACTACTCAGAATTTGTTGCCCAGACAAGCTGAAGGTGCCTCATCCCTGGAAGTGTTCAAAGCCAGGCTGAAGGAGCCCTGAGCAATCTGGTCTAATGGGAAGTGTCCTTCCTTGTGGCTGTGGCTGGGAACTAAGCGGTCTTTAAGGTCTCTTCCAACTTAAATAATTTTATGATTCTATGTTTTACAATAAATATTTCAGGGTTTTTGAGGTAATCAGTCATTGATTGTGGCAGATTTGTCAATGACTGTTTTGTGAGTTATCCCAGTTTGTAAAGTACTGCAGGTTAGAAAATTGGAGAAGTCTGGCCACCAAACAGTGAAAAAAAGGATCAAGCGTTCTTAGGTTTTCTAATAGAAGAATATAACAGAAACAGGGAAACCAGGAAATAATATGGAAGGAAAGGAATGGAAAAATTGCCTTGCAAACTTGAATTTGTTAAAATATTTTTGCTTTAGAGAGAAAGATTTCATAGGATTCCAAGATCCATGCCTTTCTAAAGACATTTTTAACTTCAGCATATTATTGTCCATTATCAGAGATCTTACTATGATGAAATATATTCCAAGCCCTGTTCGCTGTTGATTTTCATCTAACTTTCAAATTTGGACATTGACAGTAAAGTCCTTGATTTTTTAACTATGCATGACTAAGACAGCTAGGGGAAAAAATAAAATAAAAGACAACTGATTATTAAAAGGAAAGGGAAGGATGATTCGTATTTCTAATATATTCTTTGTTTTACTTTATCAAAGAACAAGCCAAAAAATAAAAAATGGGAGAGTATCACCATCAATCTGAAAATGATAGATTTACAAGAAGATGTTTTTGAGCTATTTGCACGACGAGAGAATTCACAAGAACACAAAGCCAACAACAGGCTGCAAGAAGCAGATCTAGCAGCTGTAAATCAGGTGCAACTATTTAGATGATGTGATCCTTAAACTTGGTAAAATAGTTCAGGCAAGAAGTCACTTCTGTGTTTTTTTATGTCATCCACATGCAGTGAATTTATGTTGTGATTGCTCAGAGTGTTATAATTCATCCAGCTATGCCTTATATGTATTAGTTCTTTAAAACCACCTCTCTTTGAACACACTTAAAGTACACTTTAAAAAGCAATACGAGCACAATTAAAAAACAACAAAACAACAAAAAAAACCTGCAGGTTTTGTATTGCTTTATATATCTAAAACATATTGTATTAAAACTATGATGATTAACTCTTTTTTCATTAATCAATTTTCCATAGTCAAAGCTGAAGTTGTCATGACATTTAATACATCATGAATCCTGCCACTACTTCTGTTAGTTCTGCATGTGCCTTTCTGTAATGTTGTCACTTCTTTGTATCTTATTATTATAAATCTGTCCTTTTATGCGTTTCAGCAATTTCACGTCCCTTTCTTTAAGACAACTTTTCCTGTTCTCTGTAACATTCTTTTCCTGTTTGACATTTTAGTTTGCAGTATAAATGTACAGTCCTAGAATGACATAGATGATACAAAATGCTTATGTCATTACAGTATATATTTTAAAGTGTCATATATGTATTTTTTTAAATAAATTCAACTAAATTACTATTTGATAAGTAGCATAAGAGACGTGAAAATTTCCCTTCCGGAAAGGGAAATCTGGTCACTGACAGACCAGACTTCCTGTGCTCCATTTAATCTTCCATCTGCAATTGTGAATTGAGACATATTCGTTAAATAGGAGCACTGCAATAGTCAGAAAATTTCTTGAGGTCTTTGGAAAACTGGACTTAACTCTAGTCACTGCTGACTTTGGGTGTTACCTAGCCTGGATTCTCAGAGATGTGGAAAGAAATATGTAGCTCACTGTCATGCAAATTCAAACTATTAAGAGCTAACAGTGCAAGCTTCTGTATGTTTCTTCTGTAAAACAAAGTTGGATGAATAGACAAATTATCAGCTCGAAGCAGAGCTTTGATTGCCCCTGTCAAGTGAGGTAAAAGGATTTGTCAAAAAATACCTTGTTTCAGACTCCTGGGAATCAAGTAATACAAACATCTACAAACACCTATTCAGAACAATAACCTGTTATGTTTCTTGAAAGAGAGATGCAGAGCAGGAGTGCCAAGGATCATCTCCTTGAATATGAGGATTTCAGTTAGGGCAATTGTCCTGGCAACATTTTCCAGGCAAGTGTTCAAGGCATCAGCTGCTGGCAAGGTGGGGAGTGATCAATAAGTGTCTCCTGGCTAATGTGACTCCATGTGCAAAGTCTTACAACAGGAGAGAAGAGCTAGATTTAACTAGAATTAGTGCTGCTTTTAAAAGAGCACCATTCCCCCCACCAACAAATACTTTTTTAATATATATTTAAATGTTGCTGTCTTAATTCTTTAACTACTTTTCAAACTGTTTGTTTTGAAAGCATTTTGATGTTGTTGTGTTTGCCTACAAAGAACAATTTTGAGTTGCACTACTTAAGTCTGAAGTATATTCAAATCCAGTTTTTCTATTAAGTATCTACCTAAGAATTCCATTTATAATTTCTGTCTCTTTCTGGAGATTTCATCCTGAGTCAAAATATTGAACAACACCTAATGAAACATTTTTTCCACTAGTGAGAAAAGTCTGACATATGACCCAGAAAGACCTCATTATGTTTTAGAAAAATGCGTGGACAGAGGAACCTACCTTAGCAGAATAGAAACTTGTTCTTGGCAAGTGAAAATTAAAATTATCATTAAAATCTTGGCTTAGACTTTAATATTCTATAAACTGTAGTAAAGAAGCACACAAATTTACACATGCCCTGAATTTTATAAGTAGAGCCCTTTATTTGTGACTGAGAAAACTCAGAAATTAGTCTTCTCACCATTCAGTGACCACCAAGTATTTGAAGATTGTCTTCATCTCCTCTGATTTGTCTGTTTCATGATACTTCAATAATTTAATTAATCAAATGGCTCAAGGTAGGTCTCAACTGAAAGAATAAATCTTTAGTAATTTAATTCAATTTTATTACTTTATAAATGGGATTTAGAAGGACCTCTTACAGAAAGCCACTGCTTTACTTCACATTATGTAAAAGATGTATCTATAAAGCCCAAGTCTTTTCTCCACTATATTTGTTGCTGTTTAACACTTTCACACTTTGCCTATTTCACACACCATTTACTCTCTCATACCCTCATGTCTTGTCTCTGGATGACAATTCCAAAGAAAGTTTAGAAAATTATAAATTAAGTACTTCATATGCTACTGCTTTTCCTTATAGGGAAAAACGAAAAAAAAAAAAAAGCAACCAACCAAAACAAAACAAACAAAAGAAATCCCCACAAAACTATATTTTGGAGTTCTCTATGAAGAAAGAATATTGAGACACTTCTGTTTAAATTCAGATGACTTCAGATTCTATATATTATAGTCAAAAAGACCACGAGTTTAAAATTTGAAATACCAAAATCTTATTAAAGGCAAATGAGCAAAACAGGGCTGGGTGGCCAGGGAGTCTCCTGCTCCACCAATGGTCTGCAAACTTAACAAGTCCCTAGTCTGCTTTTATACCCTCTGTTCTCTTTCGGCTCCTCCAATCAAAATCTACTCCATTCCTGCTCTCCTTTAAATTTTCCAATTAAAGTCCACTTCATTCCCGCTCTGGCCTTTGTCCTATTGCTAGGGGTCAGTCCTTTTCCCTTTAGTTCAGGGATGAAGGCAGCGAGTCCTCTCCTTATCATCTCTCTCTATGCTTCCCTTATAAGTACATTCCAAAACTTACAACCAGCATAAAATACATCACATTGTGGTTTAACATTCAGCAACTTAAACAAACATAACAGGGTACAACATGATATTTAGCAACTTAAGAAAACTTTCTCAAGCTTTTATTTGATTAGCAAATTATCAAGTTCCTTTTATTTCTTACTACACGATACACATTTTAAGATGTGTTAAAAATCAGTTTCTTTACTGGAAGATAGAATTTCATATCTTGCATTCTGATGTTTTAAAACATCTAATTTGTGTCTTAAAAGATAAAGCAGCTTGATATCTGCACTAGCTCTTCAGAATTTATTGCCTTAGAGCTTCCTGGAAGCTGCTAGAGACAGCTGGAATATTTTATCATTCAGATTTCAAACACATTCAGAAAAAAATCACCCAATTCTTTGCCCAGTGTATATGTAACTGCATAACTTGTACCAGCGATTCCAATGGACATAACAATGTGCAGTTACATTGCATATAATAGTCACAACATACAATCCTGACAAATATTTTTCAGGCATTAATAATGAACATATGTTTTTGCATTGCAGATTTATATTGTTTACCAGAAATACCAATTTAGGAGAGTAAATGAATTGTGCAAACCCAAGCTCTGGTGTCATACCAGTAAATCAACAGTATTCAAACTGCTCTTCGGTATCTTACTAAAAGTAATACAGAGTCCCATTATAGAATAACACCTGTGACATGTAGTTTTGAATAAACTATACCTTGATATGTTGTTTTTTCTTTTTTTTTTCTAAACCATTTGGTTTATGTGAAAAGCAGTAACTTCTGGAAATCTCTTAAAAACACCAGTACTCTTTCATAGTCCTTTTAGCTTACTACACTGTAAGACAATCACATTTCAGAATAATTCATGTACAAAATCTTTAGACCCAGTAGTATCTGAAAGATAGTGATGGTGAAAGTTTTTAACTAATTTTAACTAATCTTGTGACCAGGAAAATCCCTTTGATCTTTTTGTTAAATGCATTTTTCTCATTAAATGAATCCTCAATAATGAGGCACCTGAATTCAGGTAAATCCAAGTCTTGTCCAAACAGCAAATTGTGTGCAATCAAGAAAGACTCTCAATAAGCTTTTTGCAGTATATCAAGTAAAAAAAGAAATAGACAAATAGAAAATAAAGCCACACAAGAGATGTTATGTGTTAATATACAAGCATATACAAGTCTGTGTTACCAAACCTCTAGCTGGGATGTCAGTGACTTTCAGGTCATCTGCAGTATGTGATGTCTTCCAGTGGTTGAAACTAGTCCCAAAATATGCCATTCTGCTATCATTTTCCTCACCAAAAGCTATCCCTACAGTACATACTCTGCAAACTTTTAAAATATCTGAGGTTCAAAACAATATGGGAATCATATTTGCTGACTCGGATTTATGGGTGAACTACCCTCCAAAATATCACACAGCAGGGAATTCATCTTGCTGTTTGGTAGTCTACTCCAAATAGGTGTCAGAAGTCAAAAGTGATCTGAGCATCTAATTAAAAAGTTGTAAACAAGTTTAAAAAGGAAAAAAAGTAAGCTATTTTTAACCACAGAGCTTAAATGTGAAAGCATCATTTACTGAAGTTATCAGAATCTTAGTTTAAGAAAAATCTGAAGCAAGGGCTAGAGTGATCCAGCAACTCCTAAGGAGAGGAAAAAAGCTAAGGTTATCTGCAGATCTAAAGAGTCATTTGACAGTGTAACAGATAGTGATTTGTAGCTCTGGAGTCTGTCACGTGATATATTATAAGATAGAATTTGGATTGGAGGATGTACAAACACCCGTATCTTTTCTAGCCAAAACAATTCTGTCCACTTCCAGTACATCAGATAGGTATTTTAAAACTTTTGACACTGAACTTTTGTTCTTTTTTGTTTTAAATCTTAATTTTGTCAAAGATGAAGGAAAAGAATGCTATTTCTCTTTTTGGACAATGATCCAACTAAGCTGTTGAGTTTTTCTGTAGAAAATAAGAAATTTCAAAATGATAGATAGGAATCTGAGCTTTATGCATGGTGAATATCAAGGAGCATTATATAGGTGGTAAATAGTCTTAGACAACAGTCTTGGTGAGAGATTTGTGTTTATTCTTCCTAAGAATCTTCCCAGCAGCTATTTGGGATGGAACCTATACTCTTTCTCCCTAAAACTTAATTTAATACTTCAGAGTAGACTTGAATATGCTGGAGTCAGATTCCAGCTGTTCACCTCTGTCCCAGGGAGCAAATATTGCTCCAAGGCTAATGTAGCAGCAGGATGACAATCTTAACCTTTCTATCTGTGCACTCTGTTCCTATTCCTGTTGTGCAAGAAGAGATAAGTCCTTGAAAAAAGCTCTTTCCATTTACTCAGAAATTGTTCTAGAGTGTATTTTTGTCTAAGCCTGTCTTGACACTTCCCCTTATGAATTTCACAAAATCTAT
This sequence comes from Campylorhamphus procurvoides, assembly GCA_013396655.1. Taxonomy (NCBI): domain Eukaryota; kingdom Metazoa; phylum Chordata; class Aves; order Passeriformes; family Dendrocolaptidae; genus Campylorhamphus; species Campylorhamphus procurvoides. Next base: position 74,720 of record WBMV01004647.1, read on the forward strand.
GAACCTGCATTGAAAGCTTAATGGGAGGTGCTATAACAACAGAAATACTCGTTCTGATACAAGCAGTCTTAAAAGAAAAGGAAACATTTAAAATATTTCTTTCTGAGAGAAGATGAGTAAAGAAGGATTTAATAAAATCAAACAAATTAATAAGCATTACTAGCACTAGGATTTTACTTCATACCTTCCACAAAATAAGAAAAAGGGGGCATCAGTGAACTGAGAGAATAGTTGAAAACTGAGAAAAAAAAAGATTATAAGTTTTCTTCCACATAATGGGAGTTAAGCCTACAAATTAATGGAACCAAATTTACCTGAGTCCAAGTACTAATGAGGATTTGCTATTTACTATTTATGCAGAGATGGACTCTCAGAACATGTTTAGCTTTTCAGGTGAATAACCTCTCCCAGCTGGAGACTAGCTGTCAGACGTTAGATGGCATTAAAACCTACTGGGTAATATAAACCAGATAAATCATAACTGATATATAAAATACCTTACTATGAAAGGTTGATATTATACAATTTTTCATTTGAAAGGCAAGTTTTAGGATACTATTTTACCTCAGTAACAAGGAGTCTAATGACTTCTGCTCAAATACATCAATTCTTTTATTGCAGAAAGCATTAATGACATTTTCATCCCATAAAAACAATTGTTGCCAAGGTACTTCTTGTTTGATAGATCACAGAATCACAGAATGAATAAGACTGGAAGGGACTGTGTTGGCTCATGTGGTTGGCTCAACCTCCCTGATCAAGCAGGATAATCATAAAGAGCATTGCACAGGATTGAGTCCAGATGGTTTTTGAATATCTCCAATGAGGGAGACTCCACAACTTCTCTGGACAGTCTGTTCCAGTGTGTAATCACCCACACAGTAAAGAAGTTCTTCCTATTTTCAGGTGGAATTTCCTGTGCTTCAGTTTCTGTCTGTGTCCTCTTGTCCTATTGCTTGGCTACACTGAGCAGAGTCTGGGCAATCAACTTGACACTGTCCGATTCAATACTCACATACATTGATGAGATCCCCTCTCAGTCGTCTCTTCTCGAGGCTGAACAGGTCCAGCTCTCTCAGTCTTACCTCATAGGAGAGATGCTCCAGTCCCTTAATCAGCTTCTTCACTTTCCACTTCAACTGATCCAGGAGTTCCCTGTCTCTTGTTCTGAGGAGCCCAGCTCAGGACACAGCACTCCAGATGTGCCTCACCAGGGCTGAGCAGAGGGGCAGGATCACCTCCCTGACATGCTGGCAATGCTCTTCCTAATGCACCCCAGGATCCCTTTGGCCTTTTTGGCCCCAAGGGCACACTGATGGCTCATGGGCAGCTTGGTGTCCCTCGAGACCCCAGGTCCTTCTCCACAGAGCTGCTCTCCAGCAGGCTGGCCCCAGCCTATGCTGGTACATGGGTTTATTCCTCCCCAGGTGTAGGGTCCCCCACGTGCGTCTGTTGAATTCCATACAGGTTTTCTCCTCTCTGAGGAAACTGATCTACTGATGGTAAAGTTCAGAAAAAAAATGTCTCCACATGAGGACTATTACTACCTCAAAGTTCATATTTGTAAAGGCATGGAAAACAGAGAGTGTCTACGGTGCAAATGGCTCAGAACAGATTAGACTTTTCCTAAGCTGCCCCTGAGAAAGTTGCATTAGGTTCATCTAACTTTCAGTGATTAATCCTGAGATCTTCTTAGCCAATGTATATAGTATTTAATTAGTATAAGAAAACTTTGTAAGACTACCTGAATTTTACTAAAATTTAGGCTT